>CM040243.1:28175354-28575198 GCA_022545495.1 Chrysanthemum lavandulifolium | reverse complement strand
TTACTAAATTCTTTTTCTTACTAAAATAAAAAGTGAACAATTTTTAAGACATCTAAAAGGAAATGTGGAAAATTAAATTGAGACGGAGGTAGTATATGATTGCATTTTATAATCAAATAAACAATTAGACTCATCTATAATATTTAAGGATATCCAAATAGATTCGGCCTCTAATAGAGATTTACCCCACCTAGAACCATGTTTAATTAACGGATCTCAAATTGACACCTCTAATTTGACCCGTTACAAGTTTAGTTTTTACCCTTCTTTGTCATTTCACCGTAATCCAAAATATCATTGTTTATAAATCACACACAACACACACACACACACACACACATATATATATATATATATATATATATATATATATATATATATATATATATATATATATATATATATATATATATATATATATATATATATATTCATTTCACGACATCACATCAAATACACAATTTAAGAAACATCACATAGTGATTAGTGTTTTTTGTTTCTTACTTTTTGCAAAATGACAGTTTCACAACTAACCAATTAATGATTTTCTTTAAAAGAATATATGTAATAATAATTTAATGTAAATCTAATATGATAAACTCAATAAAATTTTCATATCTATATTTAGTAGTCGGCCAATTACCCAACTGAAACAACTAGAAAAAATAAGGGTTAATCACTTCAAAATGTATTCAATTTTTCACGTTTTCCAGATTTAATCATTGAACAAAAAAAAATTCAATTGTTACCTTAGACTTTTGAATTTCGTCAGTTTGGTGTATTGTTTTACCTCCTAAGCCTGTAATGTCAGCGTGTAACATGTTATCGTCCACCTAGATTGACACATCACTTTAATATAAAACCTTATTAAGCCTCTTGCCAAACACATCACATACACTACTCCTTAACTCACATCACCACAAGTTACAATCTAAAATCCAAGGTATTCAAACATGAGGCTCACATCTAGTGTTTTCAATAATAGCTCAGGCATAAAGTGATTCTTTTAGCCATATTTGGTGATCAACCATTGTACACATCTGAGCTTGTAACATGGTATGTCAAACAATCCAATAAATTTGCACATCTCATGAAGAGACACGTTATTGCTTCGCCCTCTTCCTCTGGAGGGCTGAGAACCGTCACTGAGTGTGTTTAGATTTTCATGGGTCATTGTTATATGTTAGAAGCTCATGCACTCGGGCATGTCTTTCTTAGACGTTTTAGGCATTGTGTTAAACAAGAGCTCAATGCTAACTTGAAAAGGATTGAGCAAAGTACCGTCTGTTTTAGCACCTACAACCTGAAGATGATTGGTCACTCAATTTCCCATATGTTAGTTCAGTGATATACCAACCAAAGCTTTCGAGTAGCGGCCATAGATTTAATGTGATGGTTCAAGAAATGCGAGGATATTGATTCTCGAGGTCATCACACTTTTCAAACCAGCAATGAAAGGTCTAGGGGTTTTGTTCATAAGCTTTATATTACCATAATTTGGGGTAGTGATGGTGATGTAGTAGTTTAAAAGTGACATGACAATTAAGAAAATAGAAAAAAAAAATAATTGTAAAATACTTAGGAGGGAAAATCGTAAATCAAACTGACAAAATTCAAAGTATAGAGTAACAATCGAATTTTTTTTTATTTGGTGATTAAATGTGAAAAATTGAACAAATTGAATATATTTATAAGAGCATTCGCAATGCAAGGTTTACAAAAGGGTTTTTTTTTTTTTTTTTTTAAATTTTTTGAAAAGTCAGCTTGAATGATTTGACCCATTGTGACAAAAGCTTTGCTAATGAGTTTTAGTTGAATAGCTTGGTGAAGGCCAAGCGTTTGACAACAAATTCACCTCGAAAGATTTTTTGTATCGGAGGAGGTTTTAAAAATGACTTGTTGAAAGATAGAATTTAGAGTAAACTGCAAAAATCATCCCTGTGGTTTGTGTAAATTTGCAGATATCATCCCTATCTCGAACGTTCAGCAATAAACACCACCAAGTCCACAAACGTTTAGCAAAAATCATCCCTAAGCACTAACGAGGTTAGTTTTCCCCGTTTTCTACCCCACGTGCAATAACACGTGAGGGTATTTTTGTCAATTCTTGATGATCTTTCCCCTTTTATTTCTTTCTGAATTGGGATAAACTCAAAACCACCAAACTTAAAAACCACCACCACGCTATGTTAATCTCAAAAGCATTAATGTCGATCAAACAAAGACCCTAAATCCATTATCTCTAAATAAGTTCAAGCAATGGTTGTTTCGAATGGCATCTTCGATGAGAGATCAAGAGATTGATGAAGTACATGCATATAGTAAGTTATACCCAAATCCCAATATTGTGTTTTTTTTTAATTGTGGTTTGTGTAATTATCTAACCCTAGTTTTGAATTGTGGTTCGTTTTTTACAGGGAATGATCCAAGCATGTTCTCATTAAAGATTTACCATGGTGGATATTTCACTGACCCACCGAATAGGAAATACAAATCAGGGAGTTTCAACTACTTTGATATGGTAGATGCTGATTTGTTTTCAATTATTGAGCTAAATGATATGATTGTGATGTTAGGTTATGATAGAAAAGAAATCATGTATTATCATTACAAAATACCCAACAACAATTTAGATTATGGTCTGCAAGCATTAGGAAGTGATTTAGATGTTTTGGGTATGACAAAATATATAGATAAGTGTAAAAGAGTTGAGGTTTATGTTGAACATGGGTTTACAAGTCTTGAAACTTACTTTAAGATACCCCAAAAGGTAATGATAGAACAACTACCAGATGAAGTGGACCCAAACAGTCTTAAGAAGAGAGTGACCAAAAAAAGGCAAAGATTAGCAATTGAATGGCCTAGTGGAGAAGGAAGTGTTATGGTACTGATAGGCGAGTTACTGATATTGGTAAGGGTACTGATATTGGTAAGGGTAATGATATTGGTCAGGGTAGTCTTATGAATGATGATTTTGATCCTTTTTTTAGTGAAACCAATATAAGCAGAACCCCTAGTATACCAATAAGTGATATTGATCGAAGGTGCTAGGGAAGAACAGGTTGAAAGTGATCTTGAATTGGATGGTTATGGTGGCCAAGAAGAGGTTGAAAGTGATCTTGAATTGGATGGTTATGGTGGCCAAAAGAGTTTGAAAGTGAAGAGCTTGAAAGTGATGAAGAGGTTGATAGTGAAGAGGAAAGGCGGTGACTACATTGTTGATGAGGAGGTTGATAGTGAAGAGGAAGACGGTGACTACATTGTTGATGAGGATCATGTGATGAATGAGGTTGAAGTTGATATGAAGGAGTTTCTTGCAAACAACGATAAAGGGGTTGAATGGGTAGGTTGTGATCTCGAGAATGTATCGACAATGAAGGTGAGCATGATTATGCGGTTCAAATGAATCTAGATGATTTTGAAAGTAACGATGATTCGTAAAAGGAGGAAAAGAAAGAAAGCAATGAAACAACTTAGAAGAGCATGAGAAAAGTAAAAGTATTGATACCATTGAGTGTGCCCCATTTTATATTGGTAAAGGTAGGTGGGAAGAAAGGGCATATCAATATGAAGAATTAACTTGCCCATGGGGTGCATCGCATATCCAAATCCAAAAGCAGTGAAGATGAAACATGGACGGTGAAAACCTTTGATGACCACCACAATCGTCTTCAAGCAAGAAAGTAAGTATGCTTACTAATAGCTTCCTGTCCAAAGATATAGAAGAGACACTTGTTACTAATCCTGAAGTTCCAATCAGATCTCTTAAAGAGCAGCTGCAAAAAAAGTATAATTTGGGTGTTTCTGACCACAAGATCTATAGAGCAAAGGAAAAAGCAACAATGAAGGTAAAAGGAGATTACACAGAGCAGTATGCACTGTTAAGAGATTATGCTTTAGAGTTGCAAAGTGCAAACCCTGACACCACAGTGAAAATTGAAGTTGAAAGGTGTACTGATCCAACCACCTTAGAAAGACAGTTTAAAAGGATTTATGTCTGCATAGGAGCTCTTAAGCAAGGGTTTAAAGTTGGATTAAAAGACTTGCTAGGACTTGATGGTTGTTTTATGAAAGGTCCTTACCACAGTCGATACTAACTTCTTTGTGGTGTGGATCCAAATCATGGCACATATCCACTTGCTTATGCATTGGTTGAAGTCGAAACAACAAGTTCTGGACATGGTTTCTTACATGCTTAGGAGATGATTCGGGTTTGGAGAAAACTCCAATTTCACCTTTATGAGTGATAGACAAAAGGTACTCTATAACCTTCTTTTTCTTCTATGTAATACTTCTTTGTTAAGGACTAATTATATATGAACCGATATAAACATAGGTATCATACACGCCATTGCAAAGATATTCCTTGTGCGTAACATAGGTTCTGCTTAAAGCATATACATGAAAACATGAAAGCGCAATGGAGGGGTAAATTGTTTAAGGACCTTTGTGGAAGGTCGAATCGCTAGCAACATCCCATATTTTGATAAAGCCATGGATGAACTTAGGAGAGTGAATGATAAGGCTTATGAGTACTTGAAAAGATCCCACCACAACATTGGTCAAGATCTCATTTTAGTGGTAGCTAATATTGTATGTCTGTTTAGATGATATCGCAAATTTACTCTTATTCTTGTTTAGATAATATTGTATGTCTGTTCTTAATTTTTGCGAGGTGTCTCATCGTGATGTATTGCTTAACAATATGTGTGAAGTATTCAATGGCGACTACTAAATGGAAGGGATGTCCCAATTATCACATGCTTGGAGTTTGTAATGGAGTGTCTAATGAAAAGAATTGTGAATGTCCAAAAAGTTATTCGTAATCCAATGGACCTCTTACACACGGTACAGAATTGTTTTGTTCAAGCAAATAGAAAGTGAAGCCAATCTGAGGTAAATTATTTTCTTATTCCTTATTTTGTTTATTATTTGTTTTATTAGTGAAATATTGTGTTAAAGGGTCTGTAATGTTAATGAAATTTGAAGGTAACATGGAATGGTGGAAACAAGTATGGGGTTAAGGGACCTTGGGATGATCAAGTAGTTGTTGATATGCAAGAGAAGACATGTAGTTGCGAAAGTGGGAACTTCTGAGGATGGTTTGCAAGCATGCCTTAGCAACTATACGGGAGATGGTACGCTAATAACATGCAAGTTGGGACACCGAAAGTGGGTGCATCCTGCATTGGTCAGTCACTTGGGAAAAGGTTCTGACTACAAAATCAATCCCATCATTGGTAAAAGTTATGGAGAAACATCCTTCACCTAACATTATCACTCCACCAAAGCACCACCCACAGATTGGGAGGCCACGCAAGGCAAGGAAGAAATCACCGATGAACTATCAAGCCAAAGTATGGTGGATGGAGTCAAACTGTCTAGAAAAGGAAAGATTGTTACATGTCTCAAGTGCAAGCGATGGACATAACAAAAGGACTTATTGAGGGAAGACCACGCCGTTCATCAAGTGGAGGTCGAGGAGAACTAAAAAAGCGACATCAAGAGCAACCCAAGATTCGCAAGGACAAAGGAAAACATCCAATGCAAAAGGCAACTCAGTAATGGCAAAAGTTGTGGTTATTTTGAACACTTTTTATTAGAAAAACTTGTGGTATTTTGTATTTGCCAAAACTTGTGGTAACTAGGTACTAGACCAGTTTATGGTCTTATGATCTTGTGAAACAATGATGTACTAGGATCAGTTTGTTATTTTGTAGTATGTCAGTTGTGTTATTTGGTATTTGCCAAGACTTGTGGTAACTAGGATCAGTTTATGGGTAATTGGTATTTGTAGTTTGGGTCACTTGATGGTTATTTGGTATTTGCAGTTTTGGTTTAGTTTATGGTCACTTTTATGCATTGTATTTGCGCTTTATGGTAGACATGGTTTACTTTATGGGTCGCTATGGTTTGTGTTTATGCGGTTTACTCTTTGATTTGTGTTTTGGTCATGATTCACTTGTATTCTACACACATGACACACAACAATAAATATACACAACAAACATTGCATAATGACATGAAACCGGTTGACATACATAAGATAACATTACAAAAGCTAAAATAAGACCTACACATCACATGAAACGATTGACTTTTCCGGTCATGACCTACATTCAACCCATAATGACAACATACAAAACAAAAACCCAACTTAAACACAATAGCATCTTCATCCCGCTAGCTTGACGGGCATTCAACCCGGTTGTTTCTTCAAGATTGTTGATCCTCCTCAATAACCTGGTATGATAGCTACGATCTTGGACACATTGGAGGATCCGTCCAATCATCAAGCACAATTAAGCGCGCATACAAAGAAAACGCCGCCTGGATTTATTGTTGTCCATGATGTGGTAATTCTTGTTGGTGCCGCAAAGATGACAAAGTTTTGGGTTATTCATAATTAGGGTTAGGGTGAATTAGGGTTCGGAGGAAAAGCGAGGTTTGGGGAAAAATTGTGTGGGGTCAAGATATGAGAGATTATATCACGCTGGGAAATGGGCGGAAATGGGTGTGAGAGACTTGTTGCAAAATCATCCACGATACTAATTGACAAAATACCTCACGTGTTATTGCACGTGGGTAGAAAACGGGAAAACTAACCTCGTTAGTGCTTAGGGATGATTTTGCTAAACGTTTGTGGACTTGGTGGTGTTTATTCTTTGAACGTTTGAGATAGGATGATATCTCAAATTTACACAAACCACAAGGATGATTTTTGCAGCTTTACTAGAATTTATTAGAAAATTGATTGCATCAACAATGCGTCTAAAGACTTGATACATTGTTTTATAGTGATTAGCCAATAAAAATAAACAAATAATTTGAGAGAGAGAGAGTACTAAACTCCTTTAGGAGACTTTGGGATATGTTTAGAATAAAATGGAAATGCAATTTGGTACGGAATGTGACTTATATTATAAGTTGAAAGTTGAAATTTATAGTTTTACAAAGCTGTTGGTGAATTAAATAGAATGGTAAAGTTTTATTAATGTAAAATCACATAAAAAATACATCAAATTAAATTCACGTATATTTTCAGCTTTTACGTGACAATTCATTATATTATTAAGGGTATTTAAATAATTTAACTATCCATAAGCCTTTATAAGCCTCATTTTATGGGCTTGGACTTATGTAGGCTTGTGGCTTATTTTATAAGCCATAAGCATGTCTGATAAATAAGAATTATTTTATAAGCCAACTTATTTTAAAAGCCCAAGCCTAATAAGCACGTACAACCCTCTTGCTAAACATACCCAACTATATTTTAAGATCTCATATTTGCCTTTTTGAAAAAACCTCTTTCATTCATCCAAAAACAAAGAAATGTTTTGTAAGTTTTAATAAACTTGGCTAACAAGATACTATTTTATATTCTAACAAAAAATGAACATGGCCCTAACCATTTAAAACGTTGGTCATTTTCACTTCATTAGTCGGAACCCTCTCACCACCGCTGCTCATAAACAACAACCACATTTAGGTCTGTTTTTTATCTCTCACAATCTCGCTAAAAATTGGACCAAGTTTTTTTTTTTTTTTTTGTTCATGTTAACTAGTGAGTCAGATGTACGCGGCTTAACCGGGTATCAAAAAAACCTATATAGTTACCTATTATGTTTCTTAGAGCACTCCCAATCATAACACCATAACACCAATGATAGCGTCACGTCGGTACATCGCATTTAACATTTAACATTAACATTCCCAAAAACACCCACAACCATGTGCATCCTAATAACATCAATAACATTCCAACAATTACAAAAACGTACCTCGTTTAGTAAGCATAAATGAAAAAAAAAAAAAAAAAAAAAAAAAAAACACCAAATAATAAGCAATACCCACTAAACTGGTACCTTCCTATTGTGATAAAGTGACACATAAGCAATCCAAGAGAGATATAACTCATAAGTAGTATCTAAACTAAACAAAACCTTATACAGTAATATGCATATAAAACATACCTGAATGAAAGTGCTTACTGAGCAACCAATGAGGAGGAGGGTGTCAAGTTAAATCAAAGTGAAAATGGGGATATGTGATGGTTAGGAGGGAAAACTGATATAAGTTTTATATATTTCCCGCCATTTTTCATTTTTTTTTTTTCCTTTTCTTTAGAAAGGCCATTTTTATTCATTTGACTTTTAAATTGTTAACTGGATATTTAACTTTTGTGGTTTTTCTTAGGTATCATGGGTTTTAGTTTTTAAATTATCCTTTTTCATGGTTTGACTTAGAGGTGGAGATAGGTGTGTCGGGTAGCGGGTTTAGATGGGTTTGGGTTTATTCAAGTTCAGACTTAGATAGGTCTTCTAGAAACATGAGTCTAAATGAGTCCGGGTTTAGATGAGTTGGTCCGGGTCTAGATAGTTTTTTGTCATTTTCAAATTTTTTTCTTTTTTTTTGAGTAAAATATGAAATAGTGAAAAAAATGTAACAAAAAAAGAAACTTGACTTGCATAGACCCATTGGGTAACTGTTATATGATTGCATTTCTATCAAATAATCAATTAAACTTAACTATAATATTTAAGAAAATCAACTAGAACCATGTTTAATCAAAGAGTCTCAAATAGACACCTTTGATTTGACCCATTACAAGTTCAGATTTTTTTACCCTTCTTTTGTCATTTCACCATAATCCATAATATCATCTTTGTTTATAAATCACACACACACAACAGATATATATTCAATTCTATGACATCACAACAAATACACGATTTAAAAAAAACATAGTGATTTTTTTTTTTTTTTTTTTTAGGTTTTTTTTTACTTTTGCAAATGATAGTTTCACAACTAACCAATTAATGATTTTCTTTAAAAAAAATGTAATAATAATTTCATGTAAATTTAATATGATAAACTCGATAAAATTTTCATATCTATATTTAGTAGTCGGTCAATTACTCAACTGAAACAACTAGAAAAAACAAGGGCTAATAATTTCAAAATGTATTCAACTTTTCACGTTTTCTAGATTTAATCACTGAACAAAAAAGTTTTCAATTGTTACCTTAGACTTTTGAATTTTCTCAATTTGGTGTATTGTTTTACCTCCTAAGCCGGTAATGCCACGTGTAACAAGTTATCGTCCACCTAGATTGACACATCACTTTAATATAACACCTTATTAAGCCTCTTGCCAAACACATCACATACATTGCTCTTTAACTCACATCACCACAAGTTACAATCTAAAATATAAGGTATTCAAACATGAGGCTCAACATATGGACTAGCTTACACCGCTGCACTCTTACAACTCGTGTTTTCAATCCTAGCTCAGGCATCAAGTGTTTCTTTTAACCATATTCGGTGATCCAACCATTGTACACATCCGAGCTTGTAACATGGTTTGTCAAACAATCCAACAAATTTGCACATCTCATGAAGAGACACGTTATTGCTTCGCGCTTTGCCTCTGGAGGGCTGAGAACCGTGGATGAGTGTGTCTAGATTTCCATGGGTCATTGTTATATGTTAGAAGCTCGTGGATCAGCACTCGGGCACGTCCTTCTTAGACATTTTAGCCATTGTGTTGATAGAATTTATTAGAAAATTGATTGCATCAACAATGCGTCTAAAGACTTGATACATTGTTTTATAGTGATTAGCCAATAAAAATAAACAAATAATTTGAGAGAGAGAGAGTACTAAACTCCTTTAGGAGACTTTGGGTATGTTTTGGTAATAAAATGGAGTTGGTAATTAATGATGAGTATGACTTATATTATAAGTTGAAAGTTGAAATTTATAGTTTTATAAAGCTATTTGGTGAATTAGCTAGAGCTAAAGCTTATTAATGTAAAATCACATAAAAATACATCAAATTAAATTCACGTATATTTTCAGCTTTTACGTGACAATTCATTATATTATTAAGGGTATTTAAATAATTTAACTATCCATGCCCTTTATAAGCCTCATTTTGTAAGGGCTTGACTTATGTAGGCACATTATTTTATTTTATAAATAAGACGTCTCGATAAATAAAATTATTTTATGTTCAACTTATTTTAAAAGTTCTGCCCAATAAGACGCGTACAACCCTCTTGCTAAACATACCCAACTATATTTTAAGATCTCATATTTGCCTTTTTGAAAAAACCTCTTTCATTCATCCAAAAACAAAGAAATGTTTTGTAAGTTTTAATAAACTTGGCTAACAAGATACCATTTTATATTCTAACAAAAAATGAACATGGCCGTAACCATTTAAAACGTTGGTCATTTTCACTTCATTAGTCGGAACCCTCTCACCACCGCTGCTCATAAACAACCACATTTAGGTCTGTTTCTTTATCTCTCACAATCTCGCTAAAAATTGGACCAAGTTTTTTTTTTTTTTTTTTGTTCATGTTAACTAGTGAGTCAGATGTACGCGGCTTAACCGGGTATCAAAAAAAACCTATATAGTTTACCTATTATGTTTCTTAAGCTCACTTTTTATGGCTTATTTTGAAACTGTTCAGCTTATATAAGTTTATTATGTCATATAAAGCTTATATCAGCCGAAAAGTTTCAAAATAAGCCACAAAAAGCGAGCTTATAAAACACAAGCCCAAAACCCAAAAAGCCATAAGCCGAAACAAACACCCCATTTTGTTCCAAATTTATTGTCATTTTGGCCGTAACCACCGCCAAGGTGGACTAGCGGTGTGGTTTTTACATAAGGTCTCAGGTTCAAACCTCACTAGATACACATCTTGACAGTGGCTAGGTAAAGGGTCGGAAACGGGGAACAATCACAAGTCTTGTTTAGTTAGTCCTAAAAAAAATAGTGAACGTGGTCACTTATAGATTTAGGTCCGCCTTTGGCGCCTAGGCCGCATATATCAGACTGAACACGGAGAACCTCATCTGCTTTTTTAATTTTGGTTGTGTTTTTGTTTATTTCTAAATTGCTTTGTGACTGATCAATCATTCTGATATTATGGAGAGTGTGTTTGGGTGTGCTTATTTTAAAGCAGATAACTAGTATTGAGAGTTTGGATGAAATTGCTCATCTTAAATTAGGGGGTGTTTGGATAAGCTTATCTTAGGTGTGTAAGCCATTTGAATGTGTTCGGGTATGCTTATTTTACGGCCTGATTGCCTTATTTAGGGAAATGGAGGGATAAGCTGTAGCGTTTTTAGGGCTTTTTGGAACAAGCATTAGCTATTTTAGATAAGCTTAACCCAAACACCCCCTTAGAGTAAATAAGGCACTTAATGAAAACAGTTTAAAATGATCAGTCATTCAATCCCAAACACCCCCTTCAAAGTGCATATTTTCTACACAAGTTTGCTTAAATTCTCTTAAATTAAGCAAATAAGCATTTAAATAAGCAATAACAAACACACTCTTAATGTGCTACATTTATTTGGTTGTAGTTGCTGATTATGTCATGCCGTGCGGATAGAGGATGGATGTATGATGTGGATGATGCTGACCGGTTTCTCAGTGATACTTTCTGCAGCAACCTAGATGGTTTTTTGGACTTTGCTTTTTCTAACAAAACATTTGTTGATAGTAATCGTATCAAATGTCCTTGTTTGGAGTGCGACAATAAGCACTTTAAGACAAGAAATGACGTCATGTTTCACTTGTATGAAAATGGGTTCACCCCTAATTACACAACTTGGTTCGCACATGGTGAAACAACTACAAAAGTTAAACAAGAGGGAGAGTCTTGTGGTGATGGTGATGCGCCGTGTACACTCATGGTTGTGGATGCAATGGGTCCCACTAATATTAATCGTAATTTAATGAGATATGAATCAAGTTCTGATTCAGATGGTTTGCAATTGGAAGGTCTCAAGGGTGTCGTCAGAAGTATTCACGATTAGGAGTTAACTCAGATTTGTTGAAATGGAAGTCTAGATGCAATATAAGTAATGGCGTTTATAATGAACTCATTTCCATCATTATGAAACAATATAATGGGCCGCTACCTCTAAATGAGACAAAACAGATTCTGAAAAAACACAGTGTCTTGAATATTCCTTATGTTTCCCCTACTGACTCTCGATTAAGCATTTTCAAATATCCATCTCAGAGATTACCTGAGAATATTCGTCAATATAGGTTCATGACTGATATTATGCCCATTGCTCATCGTTATATCTTGCTTAATTGTGAAGAGGTTAAACCTTTTGTAAGGTATGTAAGTTTCTTGATTTGCTTTGATATGCAAATACTAATGCTCTTACACTTGTCTAATATGTTTTTTGTCCATTGTTCTAGGTTGTTTGATGATTTAACGAGACAAGAACAACCTGATATTGATGAAATTGGACTTGACATTTATAGAGACCAAAATTTTGCTGAATGGTTCAAAAATTATTTAAGTTAAAGACAAACAAGATTCCTCTCGCCAAATATATATTAAAAAAGTCGAAACTATGACATCACATTTTTCCAATTGATGAAATGTCAATCAATTAGGCTATCGATTGCTGAATCAGTGATGTCATTCGTTTATAAATTATAAATTCACCCCTTTGATTATTTCCTGATTAGAAACAAACTTTTTCTCTTGTCTTTGTAGGTTTCTCAAGAGTCAAATGGTATCGGTCAAGATTTGAAAGACCTTGCACAAGGACCACTAAATGGTAATTGGACATATGGAGGATATTTAGTCAATGGTTACAAATTTTACACCCAAAAACATAGTGAAGGGCGGCTCAGTAACAAAAGTGGAGTATGCGTGAGCGGAAGTGTTTATAATGAGTATGAATGTGACTATTATGGGATATTAGATGATGTCATTGAAGTAGAATATCAAAGCAAAATTCATGGCTTAGGGGATTGTATTGTCGTATTGTTTAAGTGTAAGTGGTTTGATACCCCTGGTGGGGTAGGGGTTAAGCGTAAAGATGATCTGGTGCATATTGATTCTAAGGTAAAGCTATTGGACGACAATCCGTTTGTTCTAGCATCACAAACAGAACAAGTGCATTATGGACCATATCCGAGAATGTCAAAGGAATTGCAAGATTGGTGGGATGTTATCAAGAGTCAAGATGAAGTCAAAGAGAATATATGAACAGAATGTATCTGATCAATGTGTAATTAGTCCTAATCTAGTATGGAACCATGTATTTTGGAACACTGTTCGCTTAGGAACTATATACTTTTGGAATATGCTAATCGCCAATGCTAATATTAATACTGCTTAGCAGCTGTTTTTGAATTTTATTGTGGTACCGTATGCTTCCATCAATAAGTTGTCTCTTTACATGTTCAAATTTAGGGTGCATATACATGGAATGCTAAATTGGAGTTGAATCAAAAGCCCGATGTTGAAGTTGGCTTTTCCAGGTGAGACTTCTGATTATCAACTGCGCAGTCTTATTAATAGGTTCAGTTTTTCTTTTGTTGTTATTTTTAGGCTGAAGATCTTAGACTGAGATAATCACGTTATAGTCAATACTGCTATCTTGTGTTTGAGGATTGAAATTTGTGGCTTGAAATTGAACCTCAGCTTACCTACGAGTTGGTTAAGCAAAGTCAAAATAAATATAATACAAAAAATAGCAGCAAGTTACAGATTTTGAAAAAGAGTGTCAAGTGTCCTTCACTTTATTGATATAGATTCAGCAGCTGTTCATCACCATCAGCATATCAGAACTTCTAGTTGGCTTTCAACTCATTTGACCCCTTTTAACCCGTTTGACTTGTATCAGGTTTAGGTAAGCCTTTAAATCAACTTGCTATTGTTAAAATTCTAACCCAAGTAAACACATTTTCATGTTACTGGACAGGTCAAAATGGTTGTAATGTGTTGAAGTTTTATTTGGGCCAAGGCCGGGTTGGGTTGAACCCTTAACATTTTTTGCTAATTAATCATTTTAGAAAATGAGAACTGTTTGGATCACACTCTAAGGCGACTTTCAACCCAATATTTTTGACCTGTTATATTATATAGGATTATTTTAAATTCGACCCGTTATTGATTAAATCGAACCCAAATTAACCATTGTCATGTAGGCACACATTTCATCAGAAATATCAAGTTCTGTGAGATATGCTGCTACTTCATACTTTGGATCTAATGCTGTCGAGGTTGTTTATTCTTGCTCGTTATTACTACCAATTCCATATATGCAGAATTTCACGAACTGACTGAGTATGGTATGATGAATCGTGTGCCAAAAAAACAACTAATAATGAACGTAACCCAATAGTGTTACATGGTATATATTATTATTGGTTTCTTTGTTATTATTATCTAATATGTGATTACCTGTGAACTTGGCATGTCACCTGGTAATGCTTTAGTTTCCACATTGTCATTCATGTGTAGAAGACGCCCGTAATCACATGTTTTTCACTACTAGAATCTATCTAGTTCAATGGCATCTTTTCTCCAAAGCCTATTAATTGAAAATACTGTGAGGCGGAACACGAAATAACACACTAATACACATGATACTTGGTAAGTAAATAAAAGTTAATGCGAAATACGTGTTGCTTTATGAGGCAGAATGTCCTTTCTTGCAGTTTTAAGCGTTTAAAAGCGACTTGTATTTCATGTGACATAGAGCATGAGAAAACACTTGGTACACATGAAGTATTGTTTTAGCATAACTGATAGTTAACCATCCACGTGATCACAATTTTTATCTCAAGAGCTATGCTTAAGTGATATATATACACCCATCATTAACCTGTAAAATCTACTGTATATCTTAAGCACATTTCAGCAATACTTGTAAGTTCTTAGTCTGCGAAATGGAAAACTTGAATGGCTTAAACACATTTCCTTCTGAGTATAATGAAAATATAAAACTGCAAGCAAAGATAGCGAGAGCAAATAGAAAAATGGCTCTACAAATGCGGAAAGCACGTGAATCATCAAGTTCGTCATGCGGATCTCCCGCAATAATAACTAGGAATCTATCTGCAAGAAGCAATCAAGATCAACGTATCTTTTACACCCCCAATAATGTGGTAAGTCTGCGTTTGATTTATTGAAGTTTAATACCCATTTTCCGCGTTACCTTTTGTCGTTACTAACAATTTCTGTTCTATGGTAAAAGAAACTTAGTCTCGTGCTGCGGAAAAAGTTAACATGTAGTGACGTTGGGGATCATAAAGAATTTTGCTTCCAAAGGTGAGTCTGACTACCTTTCTAGAACACTAAATTTTTTTTCAGACACCTACTAAGCTTACTAATCACTGTATAATATTCATGCAAATTTTATTATAAGATGTTTTTGTTGTATCCATATTTATGATAAAAAAAATCGCAGTGGGAGGCAGAGGATAATCTACCCCTTGCTTCTAAAGAGGGAGTCGACATACTAATGAAAGAGGTTTTTTCGAATACGGAGTGGATAATGAAATACAGGTGATATACAATGTCACGTTTTTATATAACTTTCAAGTACTTCCATTTGTGCAACAATTTGGTAACGTTATCCATTCTTACCTTGTAGACATTTTCACGAGTTGAATATATATGACATGTTTCTTTTTTCTGTTTACTATTAAAGGTTTTGGGCTAATCAGAAGGGTAAAATGTATCTTTTTGATCAATGTGGTAAGCAATATATACATTAATTTTATGGTAACTCATTGATACTGTCAGGCTAGCAAAGTTAATATCTGAGGTCCTCACTTATTTTGCAGGGGACTTCATAACTAACTATAAGCTTGAAGCCGGAGATCATCTTGAACTTTACCAAGATGAACACAAAAATCTTGTAAGTCATTCTTTTGATATAACATCGTTATAAGAAGATAATTTAAGACATATTCATGGTCATGCTCCTTTGTATTCATCAATTTGCAGTATTTTACGATTCTGAAGAAAGAACCCTCATCCCTTGAGGAAGAACTCAAGCCTAACGAAGAGGATGATGTTGATCAATGGCTCATATTCGATGAATAAGAAGAATCTTTGGAGCAACTTGGTAGCAACTCTTGAAGGGCTATAAATACGAGCATTTTCCTTTGAGTTTTACCAAAACACACATACAAGCAATCTTGTAGTGTTCTTAGTTTTTCTTCTCTTTTGTTCTAAGTTTGTAATATGTTTCTAGCTTAAGAAACATATAAGTTTGTTGGTGCTACATTCTCTTGTTCTTTTAGTATTGTCTAATTTTCAATAAGCTAGCTTGGGGTATAGTTGTGGTGTCAAAATATTCATACTCTTTACCTAGTCGGTGAGATATTATCGCAGTTATTTCACAACAGATGAAGCACAGTAAGACCCTAAAAAGAGGGGTTCTTCTTTGGCCGAGAGGGCTAGTGTACTACTCATTGCAAAAATTATATAATTTCATGTGTTCACTTAGTTAACGATTTTTTTGTGTGCCCATTTAAAGTAATAATGTTGGAACTTCTAAAAATGAAGATAATTGATGGATATCTAGTGGAGATCTAGTAATAAACCACCCTTCCGGCCGTGGACATGAGTCAAAGACTCCCTCCACGGGTGAACTGAACAAAGAAAACTCTCATCCGTTACCCGTTTGTGTCAAGAAAGCAACGGTTTGTCTTTGTTGTGATATATAAACCCCATGATTTGAACACGATAGATCTTGTGAGTATTATGTCGCATGATAAAAGTGTAAAACCAACACCCATAAAACGTATATTTTGAGAGAAAATTCAATGAAAAATCTGAGTTCTTTAAGAATTACTCGTACATTTTATGTGATCATTTATAAAAAGACATACGTTTTGTAAAAGGCTCAAACTTTTAGCTAATTGAGGGGGATATATCAAATCTAGAGAAAACTTGTAAAAACTAGAAAACATGTGTATATAGAAGTCGTATTGAAAAAAGAAACTGTTATACTCCGTATGTTAGCACTCGAATAACTTACAATGGTTTAATACATGTGTATTTACAACAGCGACACAATCAGGATTAGAAGTGACCGGATACACAAATTCTTTTAAATTGTAGCATAAAAGAAAAAAAAAATGCGATTTTAATTAAAAAGATCGAGTTTAATAAAAATTGAGTCTATTTTTAACCGCTACTAACATATAAAAAAAGCAAGTATTAAAAACACAATCCTTTTGGACCATGTGAATCTAACAATATTTAGCATTTCTTCTTAATGAAAATCTATGCAATAAAATTTCATCGGGTCTCATGACATCGCGCAATCTATACTTCAGTCACTTTTTATAGACCCGATGGAAATTACAAGCTTATAGTACTACAAGCATATACCTTTTACATTCTTCACCTAATCGCATCTCCAATATTAGACTAAATGTACTTTTTGCACAAAAGTAATACAAAACTAATAAAAATTATCTCCAATATTAGCACTAGACATCACACTATTTAGTGCAATGAATAGTAAACACACAAAATGCACTATATATAGTATTGGGTATAAGGGTTACAAATGCGCTAAATATAGTATTGTCAAAATATAAAAGTTTTTTTTCTGCAGGTGAATTATATTAATCAAACCAAACATTTGCACATCTTAAAGTTTTAGAGAACGATGATTTGGACAATCTCCAAATCGATCTGTAAACGAAAAGAACAATACATCCAATATCGGGTAAGCTACTAAAGATGTCGACAACACTGACTCTTCCAAGCAGACCATAGCAAATCAACGGATCATAGCATACTCCCCTGAATTCACCTTTATCAATGCACCAACCATCAACCACATTTCCACACTACTCTCCACAAAACCATTCAACAAAGAACACCCACAATGATCAAGGCAGGATGAAAGTGTGGCATCACTAGACACACTAATATAAAGTTGAAGTGAGATAAAGATACAAGGCCGTCATTTGAAGTGAGATAAAATATCCTCAATTCCAAAAGTTAGAATTGAAAGATATAAGTTAAAACCTTTATCATTTATTATAGATAATCTTGAATTCAACTCTGCCAAATACTCATGCTCTTGGAACCTAGAAACCTCCCAAGCCATATAGCAAAAAGCCATATGCCAAACACCCTTAAGACCGACTAGCAACAACTAATACATACTAAGAGTGGGAGGTGTGGGCTCGCCGACCGCCATCGCCGTCCGACGCGTGGCTTGTCGCCGCGTTCGCCACACCGTGCCAACCTCGCTTCAACGCTCTTCGCTCTACACGACGAAGATTTTGCTAATACTTTTTAATCTTCTTCTTTTTTTTTTTTTTTTTTTTTTTTTTTTTTTTTGAATATGAGTATTTGGAGGAAAAAATATAATTTGTTTGAAGGTGAAGTGTTGTGTATGGAAATAACCGCTCCGAAAATTTATTTTGGAACGACGTTATGGAGATGTTCAATGATCGCATACCGATGACCATTATTGTGTTGTATTCCCCACGTGTCGGTGTTTTTTTACGTATCGTATTTATTTTTCTTATTATTGTGTTGTTAATGATTTTATTTTAATGAAATGAATTTAGTTTAGAAAGTCTGAAAATAATGAAATCTTTTGAAGTCACGATGTGGTCACTTTTTAACTCGATGTCTACAAAATGGTCATACTTGTGACCATCATTCCAGATTCATTCCACCAAAATTCGCCACGTGTCCAAATGAAAGACAATAATAAAAAAGTACAAAAGTGTACTTTTATTTGGACACGCCATTAATTTTGGGTGGGTCATGAAATGAAATCATTATATGCATTTGACCATTTTTGACATGGTTAAACTGACCACAGCGTGACTTCAAAAGATTTTATTATTTTCAGACTTTCTTTTTACTTATTGGAAATTTGAAAAAAATAAAACAGTAGTGGTACCAAATGAAAAGGTTGAGGTTTGTTGTGAGTGAGAGAGGGGGGTTAGTTGTGGAGTTTGTTATGATGATGTGTCAAGAACATGGCGGTGATGAAGAGGTGAGTTCTCTTCACCACACCTCATGGCTCTAATAAATTCAAAAACCACTTCTCACCACCGCTAAAGCTAAACATGCTACACAACACCCTTTATTATTCCAAGTCAAGCCCCATTTATTAGCTAACAACTCTCTCACTGGCTTTTTCACACATATTGATAGCAGTTTAGCCTTCACACTTTCTTTAATAATCTTCACCACTACTTTCACATACCTACTCTCATCTTTAAACAGTCTCCAATTTCTTTCTTGCCATATGAAATACACAGAAAAAAAAAAAAAGATTAGTAGCCATTTTCACCATATCCTCCCATATCAATTCCTCGTATAGTATTTGATTTGGGAAGTGTCCAAATCAATTCCTCATATCCTCATGTTTGTACAATGTAATTAGAAGCCATTTTCACCATATCCTCCCAAATCTTCTTAGCATAAGAGCATTGAAAGAATAAATGTTCATGAGAATCAAAACATAAAAGTTAGTTTATATAAATAAGAAGAAAAAAAAAAAGCCCATTTTTGTAAGTTTCATATCAGTATTATTAAAATGAGCTCAATATGGCCGGTCCAAAAATAAAATAAAATAAAAATTGATTTTTAGTATCTAATTTATTTTTTGATTTTGAAGTATGGAAAAAAGAATGGCAAAGATAATGCAAAAGAATATTATGAGGTATTATCAAAATATATATTAAATTTCTAAAATAATTACAAATTATAGATTTAAATAGAAAATTAGAGAAAAAAAAATATAGAATAGTTTCTAAGAAGAACAAGGAGGTGAAAAATGAGGATGAGAAGTCAAGGTGGTTTTTCTCATTCCCTTTAATTTGTTGAGGAATGCTTCATTACCTAAAGGGAATTGATATCTATACCACTTCTTTTTATGCATGCACCACACTTTATGCATTACAGTTTATGCCGTACATATTGTAATGCATAAATTGTGCTCCATGCATCAAAATATGTGGTATGAGTATCAACCCCCTTACCCAAAATCAAGTAATCATCCATTGCATCATAGTTAACCGGTCAACACTAATAATTTCCATTATCATTCATTACCCTCTAAAACCCCAACCAAGCACACCTATAAATACATTGGAAGACGTTTTATTTGGTGCAAACATATTCCAATGGGGATTTTCATATCCTCACGTCACACACCCTGGGTGGCGGATCCGGGAATATTAAACATGTGGCACAAAAAATTACCCGCTTATAAAACTAACGTGGTTCTTTGATCTAGTCGTGTCGATGAAATTTTCAAGTTGATATGTCAGTCGGGTAAGGTCTAATCTAACACAAGTTTGCTAATGAAATGGAAAAACAAATGTTATGTACTTATGTATCAAGTAATAAGTATTTAAAGTTTTTATATCAACTTCTTCAGTTATTGTTTTTACATCAGCCTCTTCAGTTATTTATGGCTCATTAGAATTCATGATTAAATCGTTTGTTGCTAATAACTTATGCTACCTTTTCTTCTAATATACGACAATAAACAATTGTTTAGAAGGTCGTCAGCCTTTTATTTTAACGGTAGAAAGTCATTACCTATTATAAAACTTTAACATCTTCACTTTGACATATAACATTATTCAAACTTGTAGTCGAATTTAACGAGTATCAAAGTTCAATTCATGCCACTTAAAGTTGAATTTAACGATCACATGAATACTTAAATTCATGACTAACTTCTATTTTTTCTTATTTAAAAGTTGGTACATATTTACTTTTTGTAGAAGAATTATCGAGCTAGTTTTTGTAAGATTAGATAGTTGCAACATCTCTTTATTTTATCAAAACCATATGTGACATTTCAAAAAGTTCAATAATTATAATGTAGATATGTGTGCAATTTTGACAATTTATGAAAGTATGAGGGTTAAAATATAACAACAAATAAAAGCAAGCCTTTAAGTACAAAATTAAGACATTGGGTTTTGGGTCATCTTCTGTGTCAACAACAAAAACCATATAGACTCCATTAAAGCAAGATTTTGAGATTTGTTTTCACTTGTTTCCTTAATCTTTATGATGTTTTTCTTTCTTCTTATTTGAATGCAATGTGGTTCCCATTCTAAGATACTTCTATTTCACCTAACCTAACTAACCCATATGTGGCACGTGCTACAGGTAGCCAGCTTTGGCTCACAGACACACCCATATTTATATATTTCTCAAACACAAGTTTTTATGCATGATGCTCATGCTGTTAAAAAGACTGTTTGGGAAATATGTAAATATAGTGTGCCAGATGTGAGACATATGTAAACGCCCATTCCAATATGATATATTTTGCATTATTTTAAATACGAGGGACCATTTATGTAACATGCTTTGTTTAGGAAACGTTAAACAAAAGCTAAAAAGACGAGGGACTATTTATGTACACTTTAAACATAAAACTAATCTTAATCATCTTCCCCAAATTGACAGTGTTCAATTGAAGATTTTATTATACAAAAAATAAAGCAAAATCAGTTTTGTGGGATCCAATTAATTTGGTTTTAAGGTAATACCCTTTTAATTATTTTACATTTTGGTGTACTAATTATGTATTGTTTCATGTTATGCCAATAAATTTGCTGATGCACATAAGGTGTTTGATAAAATGCCTAACTGAACATATGGGTTTGTTTTGTTCCTAATTCCTAAATGATGGGTTTTGTTAGTTATTGGATTTGCTAATTTGTTGCACTGTAGAATTCTAGTACGGGGAGGGCGAGTCTTAGACTCAGATGTACACGGCTTAACCGGGCTATCCCCGTGACCGTTTCCAACCCTTTGCCACCTTGGTGGTGGTTTTACGTATTGATATGGGTATTGTTGTGGCTTTATTCTGATATGGGTGTTAGAAGCATGTTGAGATCGTAGGGCAATTGAAAAAAGGTGCTGCTTTAGTATGCATCGGGTATGTCAACAATATGAATGCTTTTGTGTGAATCAACTTTGTGCTGATACACTACTTTAGATGTATTTTTCCGTTTTAGGACATTAAGATTATAAAGATAGGAAGTAGAACTCCATAGTCGTAGAATAAAATATGGCACTGAAACAAAGATTTGAGTGCATGATGTTGCGTAGTGACATTTGCAGTCATCAGTCGTGTTAACGACGACCCTGGTAAGTGCAGAAGACAACATCAAGGTCCAAGTAACTAGCATTGTGTATCTGTGTACTATACTGTAATTGCAACTGATAGATAGAAACACCTATTTTGTTCCTAGAACTTAAAAGATCTAGGTTGCAGATTTGTGTATGAGATTAAGGCATACATCGATACTTATATTAACTTATGCATGCATAAAAGTTTAAAGTTAGATTTGTATATGCTACGAGCACGTCGATTGTCCACATATAATAACTTAAAAAGTTAAATATTAATCGATGGAGGTATTTGTATTATTTCTTTGCTGTAAAGGATAAGGTTATTCTAACTGAATATTTACAGAAACATTAACTGTTGTGCATAGTGCTCTAACTCAACTTTGGAATGAGTCATGCCTTGAAGTTGCTACCGCCAACCGTATTCAGGCTCTGTCATGTTCATTTCATGAGTTTGTAGTTCAGGTTACTCGTAGGAGGGAGAGTTTTAGACTAAAATGTACCGCTATCGACCCTTTCCCTGGTTGTCCCCAATATGTCTACCTAGTGAGGTTTGAACATGAAACCTCTCGTGAGAACACTAGGCCACCTTGGTGGTGGTTTTACGTATTGATATGGCTGTTAGAAGCGTGTTGAGATCGAAGGGACAATTGAGAAAAGGTGCTGCTTTAGTATGCATCGTGTATGTCAACAATATGAATGCTTTTGTGTGAAACAACTTTGTGCTGATACACTACTTAAGATGTATCTTTCTGTTTTTGGACATTAAGATCATAAAGATAGGAAGTAGAACTCCATAGTCGTAGAATAAAATATGGCAGTGAAACAAACATTAGAGTGCATGCTGTTGCGAAGTGACATTTGCAGTCATCAGTCGTGTTAACGATGATCCTGGTAAGTGCACAAGACAACATCAAGGTCCAAGTAACTAGCATTGTGTATCTGTGTACTATACTATAATTGCAACTGATAGATAGAAACACTTATTTCGCTCATAGAAGCTAAAAGGTTTAGGTTGCAGATTGGTGTATGAAGTGGTATTTACCTTTATATATCGGAACATATATGTTTAGACTTTGTTTAGCTACAAGAAAATATGATTGCGTCCAAATAACTATAAACTCTAAATATTTTTAAGCAATAGTAATGGTTTTTCTAATAGAAGACTAACATAATCATAACATTGCACACAGTGCTCTAGTTACCTCTTTTGAAGTTAATTCTCAATACATTGCATCATCAAAGCCATGCCCTGTGGTTATTACCAAAATCGGACAACTCTAGGATGTTCATTACATGTGTTTGTAGTTCGCCTATGATAGTTTTGTATAGTTTTTCTCAATTTTATGATATATGTATGTCAATTGATATTGGTGATTGATGGCTATTAATTGTGCAAGTGTTATTTGCTTGTTCTTGTCAGAAATGGAGAATGCAATACACGAAGCGGAACAAACATCTATTGGGAACAATTCAAGCATTTCTCATGTAAAGAAACTGTTGTTTAGGCGAATGCTAGTGGGCGTAAATGATGGACGGTTTTTCATGGGTGCATTTTACTGCATGGACAAGCAAGGAAACATTATTCTTCAAGATGCTGTGGAGTATCGTAGTACCAGAAGATCTTCTCCTTCCCCAATGGAACAAAGAGGTCTTGGTCTCATATTAATCCCGTCTACTTGTAGAACATCTTGTCATATAGATTGCTCGATTGATGAACAACTCTCATTAATGTCCCTCCAGGCACAAAATTAAGTTTAGCAACAACAGGCTGAGACGTTTTCATTGTTGTTCATGATGTTTTTTGTAATAGAATTGTAGTAATATATTGCTGAATTCCTATTTGTGAACAGTGTTTATGTACCAGATAGTCTTCATTTGACTGAATTTAAGATGAAAAGTTTCTTTATGATTCAACATTTTTAAACAGAGGACAGGATACAAATATCAATATTGACCGAAGAATATTATAAACAGTTTCCAATTACAGTAATGATTGGGTAAGTCATTTATCTTCTGAGTAAGGTAAGGGTCAAAATCTGTCCCGGTAAGCAGTTCCATAAACAATTAAGTAAGGTATGGTCTGCACCACTGTATCGATTGGTATAGCAAAGTTAACTCCAGATGACATCCCACTTCCTGCAACAAATTGTGCAAAGAATAAAAATTAAATGTCTATTCTGACTTTCTGAGGTCAAACTGATCAACGTTTGAATCCAAAATTGAAATTGCAGTCAATAATTTTTGTATAAACGGGGATAGTTTCTTACAACATAAGAACTATTCGACTCTGCAATGTAATTTCGTTCAAGGGTTTTGACAAATAACCTTCAAGAACGATAAAAGATAGAAATAGCTTGGACCAGATTAAGTCAACCCTATACCTTTTCGAGTGAAAGTTGCAGTATTAACACCAATAACATGGCCATAGGAATCAAGCAAGGGTCCACCTGAATTTCCTGCACAATACAGTTGCACCAAAAATTTCATATAGTATTATAACTTCACCTTCATTATATTATTATTGCTCTACACTTGGGATGTTTTAATACCCGAATTAATTGCTGCATCTGTTTGAATAGCTCCTCTAATGGCGCCTAAGTTAGGTGATGGTATCTCCCTTCCTAACCCACTGACTACTCCAGTAGTTAATGTGTTCTCATATCCATAAGGATTCCCAATAGCATAGCAGCTCTGGCCCACTTTTAGCTTACGGGCACTACCAATATCTACAGGCTTTACTTCAATCCCTTCAACATCGACCTGCAAATATGAGTATGAAAAACTATCAACCAACGAGTCCTTTTCTACTTATTTTTAATTATCTGCTTCTACTCACTTTTAGTACAGCCAAATCACTGGATGGGTCAACACCAATAATCTTTCCATTTCTAGATAAACTGTTACCATTTTTGTCAACTAGGAATACCTGTATGAGAGATAACAATGGTCTCGGTAAAAGATAACAATAAATGAAAAATAAATAGTGAAAAGCAAGATAAAATTTGGTATGAAGTAGAATCAACGTCTAAATTTTGATTCAACTTTCACCGTGGGAGAATAGTATCAGAACCTTACAACGTTGTCGTCCATTTTGATCAGTAGCTAACTTTTCAACAACATGATAATTCGTCACCTGCCATACATTTAGAATTACATGAATAAAATGTGCACTTCTAGGTTATAGCAGAAAACGAGGTTTTTTTAATACCACAAAGCAACATCTGCTAACATACTTTCTGCATAGCTCATTTGACAGTTCCGTTTTGTGGGTGGAAAAATCAAAAGATGGGACTCACGACATAACTGTTTTTGTGTAGATATGCTTATAAAAAGTGTATTATATGAATCATAATAGTAGAGAAGGATATCCTACTATGTGACCAAACTTATCCCAAATGAAGCCTGAACCGGTCCCTTCAACTTTTGCCTGAACACCATCCACCATCACAATCTCATCAGAGCTCTTTGGGTTATCGACGAGTTCAAGATCTTTTATGCAAACCACAGATGGTATCGTTTCCTACAACCATCACACGAATGTATAATATCAGATTGATTGGAACAAGATGTTTAATTGGACTATAACCAATGCCTTCCTGATGCTCAGAACACAGCTTCCATTTAGACGGATATGATGTATAAGTATGCGAATGCTAAATCATTTGTTGATCGTGTTACACTCGCATGATTGGATCTTGAGAGTTGAGATCATACATATTTCAATAAGTAGAAAATTCTTACATTTAACTCCCAAAATTACTGGTATACTATGAAACTACCTTGTATAAAGACTGCCACTACACGACACAAATGGTCTTGCAAGGTAATCATATAACATTATAACTGAAAGTTTCTAATGTTGACTTCCGAGAGTCAAACATGATGAGTTTCTTCTAGTACTGGGGGACTAATAGGCGTTTACATGTTTCCGGTTTGCTGCAGTCTAACTTATTCTGCATTGTTAAGTAAATGCATTTGCCCTTTTTTCATCTGAGATGAAAATGATAACGATCCTAGAAGTTTCATCACCAAAACTAAATGAATTAGATCTTACAAAACCTAAGTTGAATCACTTTGTTAAGGATAATAACCTTAATAATGTGTACTCGATAGTCGCTGTCTCAAAGTAATTAGGGGATTGTTTCGCATTGTGTATTAAAATTGTATTGATATCACTAATGTACGGATTCACTTTTGCTGCTATTGTGATATTCATCATCAATTTATCATTATTAAAACGCAATGCTTAACCATTTTCATTTCAAGTGATGCCATGAGGACTATTGACAACATTTTTTTGGGTAACCATGGTTTCCGACCTTTTAGCTGAACCCACCGCCACACAGACTCAAATTGGGTAAAGCCCTCCTTTTAGGAGGCTTGCTTAGCCATTTTGGGGTTGCTTGCACCTAGCAGGAATTGAACTAGAGACCTTTCACATTTTAGTGATAATACTAAGATTAAGGCTGCTAAAAAGAAGATTGCATTAAGAGAGAGTGGAAACAAAAACCTCGAAAAGCCGAACAACACGATCCTCTTCCTGTTGAGTTTCATCCAATTCTTGTTGTTGTTGGGCAAGTGCAACTGACTGAATTGGTGATAGTTGAAGAAGATAGGATGCTACACCACTGAATATTATTGTTCTACGTGTTGTAACTAGATTACAAGACAGAACACATGATGATGTTTTTGTTGTTGTTGATGATGATGAGGAAATGGGAATGGAGATAAAGTTCCCACAACCCTGTAGTACCTCCATTACCATTCACTCTATCTATCTATCCACTTAGCTTTAATTCCCATATATCATTACCATGTACGTATTGAGATATATGGACGGAGCCGGGAACAAATATGACCGATTGCACAAATTTATTTTAACCATAATATAATAGAGTTTAAGATACTAACTAAATAAAACTAAAAATACATTTTGATAGACCGGGTCATTTAAAATACATTTGAAACATATTATTTGGGCTATGTAAACTTATGTTTCATAAGTTATTTTTCGTAGCTTGTGTTAAAACTTTTCGGCTTATAAGCTTACATCTCTCAATAAACGTATATAAGCCAAAAAATAAGTGAGCTTATAAAAGATAAGTTGAAAACCAAATGACGCATAAGCTCGTTATATAAGCTTAAACAAACACCTTCTTTTCATTATTATACATTAATAAAACCTTTTGTAACTAACTTTAATAAAAACAATCACCATATATTATATTTTGACTTTTTATTCACTTAAGTTATTGTTGTGTCTTTTTAGCTCAATGTACAATGAAATCATCTATTACCCAAATTGTACTATCAAGAATGACAAATACCCTTATTTCGATATTAACTTTAGATGATGTTGCCAAAATACATGTTTGTGGCGAGGTATAAGACAAATTAAAAGTAAAACCTTACTTTTTTTCTTTTCTTAGGGGACCAGAAGATTTAAAAAAGTATAAAAAGTGAATTTATTTTATTTTTGAAAAAAGAAAAATCGGCTAGAAGTAACGTGTTATTTGATATGATACGTGATTTGAACACTTTTAAAAGATGGCGATTGATAATCCTCCGTCTCAATTTAATTGTCATATTTCCATTTTGGATGTTTGAAAAGATTGTCCACTTTCTTTTTTAGTAAAAACTAGAGAATCTAAGAGAATATTCTATTTGTGTGGTTGAAAATTAAAGTGACCCACTTTTATTAAACTGTGATTTCTCATGACAATTAAATTGAGGCGGAGGAGTATTAGTTAACGGGTTACGAAACAGGTTTGTTGTAAAACATAAAAAGTACAGTGATTCAATTGAACAAAAACGCGAAGTACATCAACTATGTTAAAAAGTATAAATTACTCAAAAAAATTAAATAATAGTACAATGACTTAGTTAAAATAAACAAATGTAAAATATTATGATTTCTATGCGTATTGAACTTTTCATAGATTTTTACTAGACTTCGAACTTTTATACAGTTGAGACTCGAAGATAAATTTCAAGCTAGACTTTATAATTCTATGTAGCTAAATTTTAAACTAAATCTTTGAATTTTATATATAGTTAAAATATCCAAAACTTTACAACTCCAATTTAATTATAAAAAATTAGGAGTATAAGATTTGGAACTTTTTAACTAATAAAATTATAAATCTTAAAGTTAAACATATGTCAAATTGATACAAACAAACTAGCGTTACACACTCTATTAAATAACAGCTTGGGTCCCATTATGTAGTCATTCATTTCGATGTGGGATGTCTTATGTAAGTTTCTCATCTTTTTGATAATTTTCTTCATTACAACAAGTAATCATTTAACATTTTCATAAACCAGTTTTAATCACCTCCTCTTCTGAGAGAAAAATGAAAGTATTTTTTAGATATAAGCTTGTGATTGTCTTTCCTCAGTTATACAATTAGATGTAATACATAACTTAAATGTTATACTAGTATATCTAGAGTCAAATAGTTTACAACCGAGACTAGTCTAATCGCATCAACCCATAGATACAACTACAACTGATCAATACATGGAAACACCCAAGAGCTTGTGAATCAACTTTTCTTTGGGCTATCAGTGATGTTTCCTACAACCAACACACGAATGTATGTTAGTGACATCAATCGAAAAATATTAGAATGATTGGACAATATGTCTAATTGGACTACAACCAATACCTCAGTAATACTCAAAAACACAACATCCATTCAAACGAAAGCAGGCGTTGTACAATGATGCTAAATAACTTATTTGTGCGTTGTATTTGCGTCCCAACTAGAGATGGATCCCGAGACCATTATACTCAAACCTCATTACACACTCCTATTAACAGAGAGTAGGACGTTCGCAAGATAAACTAAACAACTAAGTGAAAAGCAACAAGTTAACTAAGCTTCTAGATAATTTTCTCAATTCATTTTTGTAAGTACGTACTTTAAATTAAACAATTTGTTTAATCAAAACAAAATGGTATTTTCTGGTTTTTGTATTTGTTTTTATTTTGATTTTATTTCTAGAGTTTCATTTTCGATTGAAGCAACTAAGAAACTGAGGACAAAGTTAAGGGGGCGCAAATATGATTATTGATTTATGTAGAACGACCAAGATAATATGGAAGGGTGATACGATGTGTCTATTGTAACGTATTATGTGGTTGATAACCAACTAAAACTCTTTAATGGTTTATATAATGACTATATAAAGCCTAATGCCCTTTGGTCAAAAACCCAACCATTACATTTGCAACCCTTTATAGCATCTCCGGTGCATACAACTCACTTCGATTTAATACATCAACACATCATCGTCATGTTATTTTTTTTCTTTCAAACATAAAGCACTCATAAAACGATAAACCTTATATTGTTTAGTGTATATGAATGCGAGAGAAATATATAAAATAGGTAAAGATAACATGAAAAAGTTGATCATATTGGAAAAATATGTTGAGAATATTAGCTTTTGTTAACTTTTAGACACAAAATAAGTTTATGCATGCGTCCAACATTGAGTCACTTGAAAGTTGAAACATAAAAGCTAAAGATGAAAATAAGAAATGGGTTTATGTTTGTCCCACATTGGTGGCAGAGCAAACTATGGAGTAGTTTATAAGTGAGATGAAAAGGTTAGATAACAGGATTAAGGATGTTATTTAATAGATTGTAGATGCAATTTATTTAATAAAATCTTAATCGTATTTTTAGCTATGCATTTGATGTGAGATGTGAAAAAAACGATTATTTTTCGGTACATGAAATTTCACTTTGTTAGTTTCTCAGTTTTTAAATAATTTTCTTATTACATATATTACAACAAGTAATCATTTACGTATTTGTAAACTTAGTTACAACCACCTCCTCTTTGATTTTCAGTTAATGCGTGTGTTAAATATGACTAGATTAAGAGAGAAAAAAGTTTTTTTTTTTTTTTTTTTTCCTTCAAATTATAAGCTTGTGATTGGTTTTCCTCAATTATATCATCAGATGTAATACGCAACTTAAATGTTATAAACAATGAAATGAAATTACCATATTATAAACAATGCTACAACACAAGACAAAGGTAAAGCACTTCATATATTGAAGATTCTATCGTGGACGTCCAAAAGTCTCGTGTATGACTTCCAAAAGTCAAACATGATTAGTTTCTTCTAAAAATGAGGGACTAAGAGGTGTTTAGATGTTTGCTGCAAAACTAAATGGTAATATCTTACCAAACTTAAGTTTCATCACTTTGTTATGAATAATAACCATAATAATGTGGGCTTGATAGTCACTCACGGTCTCACAGTAATTAGGGTGATAAGCAGTTAACGGTCTCACATTATTGATCTAGTAAAAAGTACCTGATAATACAAGGTACTTGTTAAAACAATCTCCCAACTATATAAAGAAAGGTTTGTGCAAAATTTCTCCATATATCTGAAAAAATGGAACGTGTATAATCAATTAATGCAACCCTAACTAATTACTTTGCCGATTGATTCTGATTCCCAATAGAGCAAACGTGATTTCACATATTTTAGTTATTGAACTTAAATGGGTCAATCGAAGTTTCAAGTGCCGTTATAAATGTTGGAACTCATGAGAGTTTGAAAAGTTTTCGGCTATCTCACATTGGTGGATTTTGTAACCAAAAATGGGTATATATGTACATGTATATACAAAAAACTAATTTGGGCTTAAATGAATTTAGTCCATGTGATTGGTTCAAGTAGTGGACACTTCCCTACTTGCGTCCCAGATAGGATTTAAATATTAGAAAATTTTAAAAGAGACATATATGGAATTTTTAAAAGAGGCATATAAGAACAGATATTAAAATAAACCTGAATCTTGTGTCACAAAAACTACTTTCTGCATAAATTGCTCGCTCTCCCAACTTTTTTTGCGCTCCATGCTTTAGATCATTACACGTATACATTAAGATCAAATCTGATGTCAACACGTGACAGAGAGCGTAATTTTTTTTCTCTCCCTATGTTTTTGTGCTCTCAATTTTGAAGTTTTATTTGGTTTAGTGGGAACGGAGAGCAAAATTTTTGCTCTCCCAACCTATTTTGCTCTCCCAATTTTGAGTATTATGTGGACAATATGATTAGTGGGGACGGAGGGCTTAAATGAATTTAGTCCATGTGATTGGTTCAAGTAGTGGACACTTCCCTACTTGCGTCCCAGATAGGATTTAAATATGAGAAAATATCTAAAAGAGACATATAGGGAACAATATTACCAAAATAAACTTTTGAATCTTGTGTCACAAAAAACTACTTTACGCGCAAATTGCTCGCTCTCCCAACTTTTTTTGCGCTCCATGCTTTAGATCATTACACGTATACATTAAGATCAAATCTGAAGTCAACACGTGTGAGAGCGCACTTTTTTCTCTCCCTATGTTTTGCGCTCTCAATTTTGAAGCTTTATTTGGTTTAGTGGGGACGGAGAGCAAAATTTTGCTCTCCCAACCTATTTTGCTCTCCCGATTTTGAGTATTATGTGACGATATAGTGATGACGTATCACGGAGAGCAAATATTTTGCTCTCCTCAAGTTTTTGCACTCCACTACCTTTTATTACTTATTCATCCGCTTTTTTTTAACTTCTAATAAAAATATTTAAAAAAATCTGGCCTTTTCTTTTTTTTTTTTGGGAGCGCAAATATAATGGGAGAAGCAAAACAATTTAAGCTCTCTGTACTTTTAATTAATATCATGTTGGAAAAATTGCGCTCAGGTAGTTTTTGTAAGCAATTTAAAAGGTAGTTTTGTAGAACTCATATCTTAAATGACATTTTTGTAATAAATTTTTAAAAGATACTTGTTCTTTATTTTATCCATTTTCATCTTCCACTCACTTTTAGTACAGCCAAATCGGTGGATGGATCAACACCATAAAATATACTTGGTCTTTATTTTATCCATTTTCATCTTCCACTCACTTTTAGTACAGCCAAATCGGTGGATGGATCAACCCCAACAATAATCTTTCCATTTCTAGATAAACTGTTACCATTTTTGTCAACCACGAATACCTATACGACATACCTCGTGAAAAACGAGATTGGGTAAACGCGGGATGTGAGGAATACATGTACGATAGATAGATATGGTCTCAATAAATGATAAAACTAAATGAAATATAAATAGTGAGAAGAAATATAAGTTTCGGTCTAAGAGACCGGAACATAAATTTTAAACTAGAACTTATAATTCTATGTAGTTAAATATTGAACTACACTTTTGAGTTTTATGTAGCTGAACAACCAATCATTTTACTGTCCACACTTTAATTTCAAAAAAAAATGTAAGCAGAAAAATTGTATCGCTGTCTCAACTAATAAAATTATGAGAAATGATTGTTGCACCTACTAATCATGCCTACAAATGAACCTAATTATTTGATTGGTTGATTTAAAAAATTGATTGGTGAAAATTTAAAGAGAGAAAATACTTAATGCAATTGTACAAGTAATTTATGCATTAGGTATATATTTAAGCTTGTGTTGTAGGTCTAAATAACATAACTCAAATTATATGTGATAAAATAAACTATAGCCAAAACAATGTTTGACATGGAAATTGCTAATGTAAACTAGGGATGGCGAAGCACCCAAAATCGACGGAAAACCGAAACCCGAACCGGTTGGGTCGGGGTAGGGGCGGGTTGGCGGGTTTGGGTATTGATAAAAAGTTTTAGTCGAATGCGGGTTCGGTGGCGGGTTAGTATCTGCCCGATTATCCGTCATCTGCACCGTATATGTTTACCGAATCTATACCCGCTTTATTGATATTAAAATTAACTAGAATATATATATATTATATATAATTTCTTTCATTATATTTTTATATATAAATATCTCTATTACACAACACATTTTATTTTATACATTAATTATTCAAAAGAAATCGTTTGATATGATATTCATTTTCTTTAACTTTTAAAAAAATTGAATGTATTAGGGTATTTTTCTTTGTTTTGTTGGTGGATTTTACTGCGAATTAATCTTAATACCGCCATTTTGTCCATATAATAATCAATTGGGGATAACCAATACTCGCAGGGAAACCCGAAAAACCGATGGATAATATTAATCGGGTATCCAACGGGTAAGGGGCGGCTACGGGTTTAAATATTATAAACGGGTGCGGGTATGGATACACTAAAACCCGACCAGAACCCGACCCGTTGCCATCCCTAATGCAAACCAAGTGCTACGCTTCATTTAAGAGAAGCTTCGATGTGGGGATGTGTTATTCTCGGTACATAAAACTTCATTTTGTAAGTTTCTCATTTTCTTTGATAGTGTAATTTTCTTCATTACATAATACATATATTACAACAACTAAACATTTTACATATTTGTAAACTAGTTATAACTACCTCTGGTTGTGAGGCCAGTTGAACCATTAAACTGGTAAGGCAATTGGTTCGATCTCCAATTTGGTTTTCAAAGCAGTGTGTTGATGTGCTTGTGCAGTGTGTGTTAAATATGACTAGACTATAAGAGAAAAATGTAAGTTTCATTTAAATACATAACTTAAATGTTTTACTAGTATATCTATAGTTAAATAGTTTAAATTGGAGACTAGTCTAATCCCATCAACGCATAGATTAAATACAACTTATCACTACAACTGATCAATACATGGAAACACCCAAGAGCTTGTGAATCAGCTTTTCCTTACTCTTGAGTTATGTATTTTATCAGTTGGCTTCTTTAGTAATTTATAAGATCATAAACAAAGTTGGGTTATCTATTGGCTTCTTAGAGAAAAAGGCAATGTGAAAATGAAAATGTTTAGTGTTGGAAATGTATATATTTACAAACATGTGAATGTCCGGATTCGAACTCGTGACCACGGGATTGCACATTAGCGAATGAGAATTAAAGTTAATAATTAATGTTTATGTTTACGATTAATTATTGCACATTAAGTCCGGTTAACGATCGTTAAGTATTTAACGGAAAAATGACTAACGACCGTTAAATGGAAAAGAGAAGGACTAGAAATGGAAAACTTGGAAAAGTTATGGGTTTGGCTTTGGGCTTTCATTAGTGGCCGGCCATAGGGCCTCTCCAAGGTCTAATTCACTAACTTGTTCCCTAAGTTTACCTACTAGTATATAAAGAGGATTAGGGTCTAGGGTTTCATACACTTGTGCATTGAATTAACCCTAGATCTCTCTCTCTCTCTCTAGTCTAATATTCGCCGAACACCCCAAGTAAGGGAGTTTGGTTTCGTTTTTCTTAAACGAGGACTTGTGTTAGATCTAGCAATCGCTTGATTCGTTTGGTTAATTCGTGTGTACAAGAACGTGGTTGTAAGACATTATTCTTACACCAATAAGTACTTCTTTGTTTTGCTTTGCTCGAGGGTTGTTTTGCTTTGCTCGAGGGATTTGACATTCGCAAGAGGTACGTTACGCATACTTTCAGTTAATTATTTATTTGTTATGATCTTTAAGTCTTCATTGTGTACTCTTGATGTCTTACTTGTTTATTGTATGTTATATATATCATAAACTCAACGGTGGCATCACGAGCCTTGTATAACAAGTAATTAATTCTTGAAACACATAATTAAAATAAACATGAATGTGTTATTATTTGTATGCTTAGATCTAGGGTTTGCAAAACCTAAATCCTAATTTTGAGGGGGGCGTTTTTTTAGTGCCCTAATTAGGGTTTTGTAAACTATTGTTTTAATTGGATTAGAAACCCTAAGATGCATACAACTTTATGTGTATATGCGTAACTTTGATTTAATTGCATTAATTGTTAAGTGTAATTTTATGTCCATGATAATTATCGCATGTTTTATCATGGATCGCTTTTATTGTATGTCTTTCATGTTTAAGTGATATACACTAAATTATGATAGATCTAAAATTGGGAAGACCTCAATAATTATTATTTAATCAATTATGTGCTATGTGGTATATATTTAATTTTGACTTACGCAATCGATGAATCGATGCATGTGGTTCACCTTGTACATAGATGAAAACGGTGGAAGTCTTAATTAAATATATGCATATTGACAGATCTAGAATTGGTTATTAATAGGATTTATCAAAACCGTTTGCATGTGGCTATTTGATATGCATGACTTTTATTTGTTATGCATTCATTGTTTATTTGTTTATTTTATAAATACTTGCTTGTTTGTGTTGTGTAACAAGGGTATTTTATAAGAAAAATAAAATGACCTAAACAATGGTGAAACATGTATTTTAAGAATAGTAATCATAATCGTTTAATTGATTGATGACTTTGGTACAAATGAGTGAACGGCTCACCCATGAGAATGAACTAATAAAAGGGTTTAAAGAAGTGCACAATCACACCGAATGGATGTCTAAGGTTGTGCTTTAGCGCGTGCACAGTCCTCCCCCTGTAAGTTCGAATGGAGCTACTTAGTAAGCCATTAAATGTGCAAGCTCATCTTAAGGCGAATTAGTTTTAATTCCATGCGCCACTTCGGTGGTAATTATCGAAACACTAAGTGTTTACACTTATGCAAAAGTACGGTATAATGGATGATAATTAACACTAATTCCTTGATTGGTGAACCCAATACCTCAATTAAAGTTTGATGATGAAAAGCTTATACATTAAAACAAGATATAAATGTTTTAATAAAACCTATGTTACGAAGATGAATGCATGACATCTTTGTACATATTTGATTTGACATCAAAATTATTACCCTTTAATTTAAGTTATATGCCATCCAACGAAACGGAAACACCTAAGATTATTTTTATTTGCGTGAGACCGTGACTTAGATCGTAATCAAAGGGTAAAATGTCCACGTGTCGTGAGAACGGGCATGGACGATTTTGCGTTTCTTAAGTTGGACAACTTAATTGAGTTAGGCGGTGAGCGGCAACTCAAGGCATAAGATGGGATAAAACATGTTTACATGGCGATTGATATTGGCTATATGTAAATCCCATAAATCTAGGAATTGCAATTGAAATTGGCAATTGAGCAAAAGCTCTACCACTTTGTATAAGGTTCATTACTAGCGGATCAACCGGCGTGATGAAATTATGACAATTTGGATCCTAGTTTTCGGTGAAAATTAAATGGTTATATGATTATGAACCATGGGTATTTAATTTTCTTGAAAAGGTTAATTATCGAAAATACTAAAATTGAATTTTGTAATTCTTTTGAATGTATAAATGCAACATTTAACCGTAAGCGAGGTTTAGTCTTTGATCAAGAATTGATCCATTCTGCTTTCAAACAAATGTTTGATCGAGAATAATTTACCGAAAAGACAAACGAAGTCTCTTTTCCATGGGAGAAGCATGAGACTCAATCCTATTCCTTTTCATGAATGAGAAAGGTATAATAGGAACGATTGAATTGTCTAAATTCTAATGTAACTCATAGCAATGAATTGCACATCATATTTTCCATAAAGATTTCATTACCTGATTTGGTGAATGAATCCTTTTGTAACAAACATGAATGTTGGTTAACTGGAAAACATGTATATGAGTTACTAAATTAGAAGCTAGACTAATTGCCGTGAAAATTGGTAAAAGGCAAACTAGCTTAATTTAGTTTGTTTTAGCCTTTAAAGGTGCTACATACCAGTATGGGGATGGTAGACCTAGTAAGGAAGAAATTGCATACCCAATTTTTTGAGTTAATAACATTGATGGATAACCCATCATTCACAGAGTAGAATACACCTTTTAGTACCTAAGTAATGATTACGTATGGTTCTTCAAAGGTGTAGGAAAGTAAAAAGCAAGCAACTTGTTTTCACTGGTTATGCAACACTTTCAATGTTGTCAGATTCAGTGGGAGCATTTGTGTTGCATTCTTGAATAAAGTTATTTTATTGATTTTTAATTCAGTGGGAGCTACAAGCTTTATTTCCTGTGTAGTAACCCATATTATCTTCAAAGATAATTACTTTCCAATTGTAGACACTTATGTTTTAAGGATAGTCGTGTACGTTTCCTTACTAAACAATATAGTTCTACATCTACTTGTTATATCTATGACACAAATCATATTAATCAAATAAACGAACGTGTATCGTGTTGTTTATCTGCTACATGATGTTGTTTCATGCACAAGTGGGAGAAATCTTTATTGTGTGCAAGGTACAACACATATAAATATGATTTAAATAGATTCTCTTGACCGCAAGGTAAGAGAGTAACGTTCAATAGGAATTATACATTTTATATGTGTGATTGCCACATTAGGAACATGTGTCAAGATGATAACAAATACTACTTTAAATATTTATGTCTAAGAAACACTTGTAGTTACAATTTATGTTACGTGAAAACGTGAACTAGATTATAGCCCAAGCTATAATATCCACGTGTCGTGAGAACGAGCATGGATGATTTTGCGTTTCTTCGTTGAACATTTCATGGAATGACATAATTAAATGAAGTAATCTAATACTACTTTGGATTTAAGTATTCGTTGAATGACTTAAATATATGTAGTAAATATTAACTTGAAATATTAATTGAAACCCGAGGTGGTGTTCATAATTACTTTAATTATACATGTTTATGACTTCTTTGTAAAGTCACAAACATGAAGTCTTTGATCTGAGACTTACAATATAAAGTAAGACGTTAACTTGCTATGTTTTAAGACATATGCATGAAGTCAATGAGTTGATCAATGACTTATAACGTATAGTGGGATTATAACTGTTATGTCTTTTGACTTGGTCAAAACTACTTGAGTTATAATGCATGCAATTGATTTGGTAATTCTATTGTACCATTAAGTTTTACTTTGTTGGTAAATAGGATAAAACCAAAGAGTAGATGGTTATCTTAAATATTGTTAGATTAATCTTACAATATTAATTCTAATGAAATACCATAGTCTTATGGTATGTTCGATTAGAAGAATCAAAATTTATTGGCATTGTTTGATTCAAGATAACTATAGTTTCTTCCAAAAGTTATCAAGGTTAGTAGATTGAGTATAGATTGAATATACTCAATAAGACTCCAACCTAGAAGATTAATAAGACACCATTTGTTTATGGAATGTGATGAATCACATTAAGTCTTATAAATGAAGTTCAATTTGTTAAACTACTTATAGAGTGAGTTGTAACAAACTAATGTTAGGAACTATCAATGTTTTTGTAATATCCCAAAAGAGAACAATGTATTGTTGCTCTACTTGCTAAACTATTTAAAGGTAATCTTTAAATTTTTAATGGCAAGTGGGAGTTTTGTTTAGATCTTGAAAGATTGAATTACAAAATACATAATCTTCTAAAATGCACTAGCAAATATCATGATGAGGCTAAACATGAAAATGATAGACCTTAATATGATGGAATTGTCATTCATAGATCCGTAAGGATATCTCAGATATTTAATATCTTTGAGGAATATGAGTTACAGGATCATGGTAAGCCTGTTAATCATAATGATAAATTTACCAAATGTTGAATTGTGGTAAATCAATCATACTATGAATGTTGAGATGCTGTCCATAAAGATAATCAACTTTAGATATACTTGGTTTATCTTAATTGAAATTATGAGTTTCTTCAAAGGATGGAAACCCTAGTGGTTTAAATCTTTATGTAGAAATCATATGGACAATATTGTACACATATTTAATGCATGTCTAGTGATAATAATATTAATCATATTTAAGCAATTAACTATGATTGAATATTCTTTCTAGATACATTAAATAGAAGTATAAAGATTATAATTGTCATACTTAGTTTCATTGATATGAAATTTTGACAATGAATATCAAAACTCTTTGTTGTGGAATTACTTTTGCGAGGACGATGAGTAATACAAAGTAGTTTTATGAATTCAAATAATCTTTGAATATGTACAACTGCAAGAATCCATGAATGGATATATGCATGCATCTAGGAGATGATTCTTATGTTTAATATTAAATCCATGTTTGATTTAATAATTAAAATAAGATAGCTCATAAGTATTCCTGAAAGCTAGTGGGAGTATTATTTTCTTAAATCTTATATGTTGTATGGGCAACTACATTCCACTTAAATTAAGTTTTAGTTGGGAATGAAACTTCGTTTGTAAGATTTGGAAATAATATATACAACCTTGGAATATATGTTTATTATTATAAACATATGCGGTAAATAAATGAGTCTAATAGAACATGATGGATATATATAATGAGATCTTAAAGTCTAACTTGAAGATTCATCATGTACATCATGTTGTAAGATTGTTGTGACATGCTTGATTACAAGATGGTTTGACAACATTGAAAGTTGTTAGTGTAATAAATATTTTAAAAGGAATATGGTTGGATTTAGAATTACATTCCACACCGGAGATGCTCCTAGATTCTATGGATGAAAATATGGCAATTATTTCATAATTGTCATTGCCAACAAACTTGAGTTTTGGTAGGCACCAACATTACACTATAAATATTCAAAGTTTACGGATGTTTAAAGAGCATATTGTTGTACACAATGATCTTTGGTATAATTGGGATGACACTCAATTCTAGTCATGGTATCCTTGATGATGACCATGTTGACTAGTTATGCTCATCTAAGAGCATAGTTGCATTATACATTAAAGAATAAAGAATACTTTAAAACTTTAAAGTTTTGAAAGATAATTGTCATAAAAGGGTGGTTCAGGTTATCACGCACCTTATGGAATGATATGACAATATCAAGATATGTGTAAACATATACAAGAAAGTCACTTATTGAATTCTTGAAATAAGTATTCTCAAAATTCCTATAGATCAAAGTTAATTGAAATTATGCCTTGTCAACAAGTATGATTTTCATGACTTGAGGCAAAATTCATTAACTAGTATTATCATGCATTGATCTATTTAGTATTTGGATAAAGGATGTTAAACAATTATTATTTATAATGAATTAAAGTACGGTATACGTTTAATTTCATTTATAATATTGTGTCCTGTATTTGCATGTTTAAATCCTTGAATAACTTAAGTTATTCTAAATAGTCCGTTGTCGATCAATAACATGGGAATGATATTGAATTAAGACAAATCGAGTATTAGTTAGAATATACTTGAAAGTATATTGATGCGTAGCATGACTAATTTCAGATGATATTCAATGAATTGAATATAGGACTTATCCCACCCGCATGATAATACTTTATGGATCTTTGTCATTAAGTATATCATGGATATTTATCCTCGACTTGAGATACAAGAGATATGTCATGGATGTAGTGCATTTTGTGAAGCAATCTAACGCTATCGTGGAATCGGTAGTTATAAGGGTTGTTTTCGAAGTGTTGCGAAATTTATGAATCACGCTTGTAGTCAAAATGGGATTTGTTTCCTTCAAATTTATTTTGAAGTATAATACTCTTGGGCCCTCGTAGGATTGTTAAGATGTTTGTATGGCCATACCCAAGGTCTTCGGAATATGTTCGGAAGAATTGGTAATCTTAATAAATCATATAAAGCGAGAAGCAGAATAGTTAATTAAGAAATGAGTGAGATCCATATTCTTATTAACATGGTATTAGAAACAAAGGATGAATATGATGATGAATCATCAAACTTGGTTTTCTCCGAAAACCATACACGAGTTGTATCGGGGCATTGGCGTGTTGCTAGACGCTAACCAATGTCATTTCACGTTTTGTAAACATATCCAGTGGAGCTGTTGGAAATGTATATATTTACAAACATGTGAATGTCCGGATTCGAACTCGTGACCACGGGATTGCACACATTAGCGAATGAGAATTAAAGTTAATAATTAATGTTTATGTTTACGATTAATTATTACACATTAAGTCCGGTTAACGATCGTTAAGTATTTAACGGAAAAATGACTAACGACCGTTAAATGGAAAAGAGAAGGACTAGAAATGGAAAACTTGGAAAAGTTATGGGTTTGGCTTTGGGCTTTCATACATGGCGGCCATAGGGCCTCTTCAAGGCCTAATTCACTAACTTGTTCCCTAAGTTTACCTACTAGTATATAAAGAGGTTAGGGTCAGGGTTTCATACACTTGTGCATTGAATTAACCCTAGATCTCTCCTCTCCTCTCTCTAGTCTAATATTCGGCCGAACACCCCAAGTAAGGGAGTTTGGTTTCGTTTTTCTTTAACGAGGACTTATGTTAGATCTAGCAATCGCTTGATTCGTTTGGTTAATTCGTGTGTACAAGAACGTGTTTGTAAGACATTATTCTTACACCAATAAGTACTTCTTTGTTTTGCTTTGCTCGAGGGTTGTTTTGCTTTGCTCGAGGGATTTGACATTCGCAAGAGGTGCGTTACGCATACTTTCAGTTAATTATTTATTTGTTATGATCTTTAAGTCTTCCATTGTGTACTCTTGATGTTTACTTGTTTATTGTATGTTATATATATCATAAACTCAACAAATTTTTATCCATTTAAAAAATACATATCGTTATCGACTAGCTCGCCCTAGAAAAAGTCTTTCTCTTCCACCCTAAATGAAAAGTTGTAAATTCATCTATATTTTATCCATTTAAAAAAAACATATCATTATCGACTAAATGAAAAGTTGTATGATAATGTGAGATATTGAACAATCTATATTATTATCGACCAAAGAAAAGAAAAGAACTAAAAAAAATAAATAAAAAAAAGGTATATGTTAATGTGAAATAGTTTAAAACTATTTGACAAATTTATATTATTATCAACTATATTAATGAAAAGTTGTATGATAATGTGAAATAGTTTGAAACTATTTGAGTACATATATACCAAATAGATGTACTAGTATATCTATAGTAGTCAAATAGTTTAGATCTGAGACGAGTCTAATTGAATCAACGAATAAATATAACTGCAATCGATCAGTACGTGTCATAATATAGCGGAATGTTTGTAAATATGTCATATTGAGTCATCTTATTTTCTCGATGTTGTTGTATGTATGCACATTTGTGGTGGTTTTTCATTTCTTTGGGTCCTTTTCTCTTTAACTAGCTTGTTGAGGAGTTGGGATGTCATTTCTTGTGTATTTTTTTCTCTTGTTTGGTTTCCGTAATAAATGTTGCCTTTCTAAAAAAAATCTTATACACAAATTTGGTGATTTAAAAACAACCAAACCATACATATAACAATGATATTACAGAAGAAATCGAAATACTTTCTCATGTATAAAGTCAGATGCTTGTTTATGTAGGAGGTTGATATGATTCTCTAAGAATCCAGTTCCAAGTGGAAAAACAGTTTCCTGTTGGTCAAAGGCGTGGACATGTGAGATTACACCATGGGACCCTAACAAAATGAAGTTTTATTACGTTGGTCAAGGTTTCGTGATGCGAGTTTTTTTCTATGATGTGTTTGGCGAAACCTTACACAAGTAGAGTACCTCCAAGTACAGACTCATAAAACAACATTGAAAAATTAATGGACTAGATAAAAAAATGACTTAAACGAAAAGAATATGTAGTTAAACTTGAAATTTTAAACAATTAAGTCTGGCACATAAATTTCACGCTAGACCTTATACAGTTGTAATTCAATGTAGTTAAATTTTGAACTAGTCTTTTGAATTTTATGCAGTTCAGACAACCCGCACTTTACTCGTTGTTGGGTTTAATCTTGAATAAGTATTTTAGTATTTTTAATAATTTAGTACCTTAGTATTTGAATTAAATAAAGTAGTTTGAGAAGGTAAAAGATCATGGGATGATTTAATCTAGGATTGATTGAATGTTATGGAGAGTATGTAGTAGTAGTGCATGTTCTTTAGGAGTTATAAAACCCACGTTACTTCTTTGTAAAGGCTATATATATGCCTTGTTTTTCCAGTAAGTTATGTATTAAGTTTCCTTTCTTTTAATAAGTTTCCTTCCTTTTAATATAACACGAGTGTATCAATCTTTTTAGTGTTTGATTGGCGTTTGCGAGTGTGAGTTCGGAGTGGGGGAAGGACTGATTATCAACACTGGCCACACTTTAATTGAAAAAAGGAAAATAGATGTAATAATAAAAATAAAATACAGTCAAGACAATAATGACATGGTTTCGAGATCTTTTATGAAAACCACAGATGGTGATGTTTCCTACAACCATCACACGAATGTATGTTAGTGACACCAATTGGACTACAACCTATACTTTTGTAATGCTCAGAACACAACTTTCATTCAAATGAAAGCAGGTGTGTAAGTACAAGGAAGCTAAATAACTTATTTGTGTATTGTACCTGCGTCCCAACCAGAGATGGATCCCGAGACCATTATACTCAAACCCCATTACACATTCCATGTTTGAATTTTAATACTTGAACATTCTTACATTTGAACTACTGATATCAGTATGAAATGAAATTTCCAAGTTATAAACAATGCTGCAACACAAGACAAAATGGTATTAAAGGGTAAAGCACTTAATATATTAAAGGTTCTATCGTGTCCAAAAGTCTCGTGTATGACTTTCAAAAGTCAAACATGATTAGTTTCTTCTAAATATGAGGGACTAAGAGGTGTTTAGACATTTGCTGCAAAACTAAATGGTAATATGTTACCAAACTTAAGTCTCCTCACTTTTTTATGGGTAATAACCATAATAATGTGGGCTTGATAGTCAATCATTGTCTCACAGTAATTAGGGTGATACGTTGTTATTGTTACCATCCTTTTTGTAGTTAACGACTGTCTAACCATGTTAATGTTACCATCGTTCTAGAACAATTGTCAAAGCTACCAATATACTGATGCTAGTAAAAAGTACTCCCTCCGTCTCATATTAAATGTCCACTTTTGACTTTTGAAGTTTTTTTTCTTCAATTTTGACTCTAAATATTTTATTTTTTTGTGTTATATAATACTTGATGAAAATTATATCAACGAAAATACATTTAAAACACAATTCATTGATATATTTTGCATCAAGTGTTATATAACACATAGATAAATATTGAAGGTCAAAATTAATGGTAAAAGACTTTGAAAGTTCAAGGTGGACATTTAATATGAGACGGAGGTGGTACCTCACAAAACATGGTACTTTTGAAAGCAATCTCCCTCGTATATAAAGGAAGTTTTGTGCAAAAATTTCTCCATGAAAACTGTGAAAAAATGACACGTCACTACAAAATTTGTGACATTTACTCACTAAAACTTTTGCCCACTAAAATTTATAAAAGTAACCAAATAATACTTTTACCCCTACTTATAAAAATAACCAAATAAAACTTTTACCTACTAAAATTACTAAATAATAAAACCAAAATAAAAAAATTGTATTTGTCAAAAAATAGAAAAAGCGGATCTAGAAAAGTGTTGTCCATTCACACACACCAAAACCCACCGTTTGTATGTGTTATCCCACACACCAAAACCAAAACCCACCGGAATTGTTATCACCACCACCGGAATCGTTATCCGTCGTTATCACAATCCCCAAACCGTTAACATCCGTCGTTATCACCATCGTTATCACCATCAATCACCACGGTATCCGTCGTTATCACCATCGTTATCCGGCATCAATCACCGGCAATCACCACGGTATCAATCACCGGCAACCACCACCGGAAGTGTTTTGATAGGCTATCTTTGCTGTTTTGATATCTTTGCTAGTGTAAGTTTGTTGTTTTGCTAATAATCTGATAGCTGATTATTGTGATTTGTTAATAAGCTGTTTTGCTAATAATATGATAGCTGATTATTGTGATTTGTTAATAAGCTGTTTTGCTAATAATCTGATAGCTGATTATTGATATGCTGTTTTGTTAATAAGCGTTTTGATGTTTGTTGATTTGTTAATAAGTTGATGTTTCTTTGTTTTGTTAATAAATTTCTTTGCTAGTTGAAATGTATAGGAGACTTCGTCTTAGGAGCGAGTGCTATTAGCAAGCTAGTGTTGTATGGTTTGCGAAAGAGTATTAGTTTTGATGAGGCATTGTAAAATTCGTTGAAGTGATTTTATTGTTGTTGTTGTTGGTTACTATGCTATAAGCAACTAGTTTAAAGGTTGTTTCGAGTTGATACGATTATATAGTTAGCTCGACTTGTAGTGTTGCTAGTAGGTTGTTTCTAGTTGAAACGCATAAGCTAAAGCCTAGATAATTTAACGAGCTTGTGTTGTCTCGTATGTGAAAATCCATTAATATAGGCATGAAGATTGAAGCACTCTAAATTTATGCTTGATAAAATATTTTGAGGAATGATGGAATTTTAATAGATAAATTAATTTGTATAGATATTGACCGATTATAGTTGAGTTGAAGTTATAACTTAGGTTGATGCTTGTAATTTAACGTAATGTAGTAGAGACTTAACTTTTTTGCCCTCAATAAGAATACCGCTACTTGTGTTTAAAATTTTGTGTGTTTGTTTGATGATAATGTTGTATACACAATCAAAAAGATTTTTAAAGTAGCTAATAGAGTTACATTGTTGTTTTTAGGCATGTAAGAGTTGAATATTACTTCATGTTTTCTACTTTTGACATCATTATGGACAAATCTTGGATGTATCTTGCGAGAGCTAGTCCAGAATATGTTAATGGTGTGGAATATTTTCTGAATTTTGCTTTTGATATCTGTTACCCCATTGTCCATATTCTTTAACCCTAATCATATGATGTTTGATGGGATTCCCTCTTTCTTCTTGATACAACTCTCATCTCAACATACAGTAGCAAAGTCGTAAAATTTGTAGTTCTTGTATAGCCAAGGAGACATCATCAATAGACTATATAATGAATGATGCACAACAAGGTATGTCCCATGTTGAATTTCGTTTGCACAATTTAATTGTTTCGTAATGGCTGGTTCTATAAATATAAGTTTGTCAGTGCTGTTTTTTGTTTGTTTAGACAACCTTTCGTGAAAGATAAAATGTGCTATTGATATTAATCACAGATTTAATGTGCTATTGATAGGTCCACCGAAACGGGTTCGCGGTCCCACTAGAAAACAAGCTATATGGGATTTTGAACCTGGTGAAAAGTTCTGATTACTTTTAATGAGAATGTACTGACTGTTGGCAAAGAGGAAAGGAGCTAACTAGCTTTCTTGGAGCAGTTGCAAAAATGTCTCAACATCTCGAAATAAGTATCACAGTTGGAGGAAAGTATCACAAGATAAGAAAGATGATTTATGGAGCATCGTTAAGGTAAATTTGATATAATATATGTACAAAGATATTATTTAATTTACAAATATTCATGATTTATACATCACTAAAATGTTGGCTAAATATTAAATTGTAGGAGAAATTTGAATTTGCTCCGTTGAAACAGAAGAAATCAGTTGTGGGTCATGGTAGACATAAACCGAAAATGGAAGACATGGAAATATGAGCTAAAAAGCGTTCATTTGATTCAAGCTTAACCATTGATGAGATTGTAGCCGCTCAAACCGATTCTAGAGTCGAGAAAGAGGACTTGAAAGCTAGTGAGTCATTGGTTTTGTGAAGAAGCTCGGTAATCAAGCTATTTTCTTGATTTATGTTATCATGTTTCTTGAGTATTTCTTGTTCCTATAAGTTCCATTTCGCTTAGAGAACTTTCACGCTAAGTTCTAATTAAAGACATATAGATTTAGATGTGAAAGTCATTAATGACTCCTTGAGATTACTGGTGGATAGTTAATCACGGATAGAGTAGTTATTGCTTCTCCCCAGTGCTGATGATGTGAAGCGGTTGATTATGCTTGCATCGGATGGTATGTAATATGCTCGACATAATCATGTAACTTAATTGATAGGCTATCGGTGAGAAGAAGAAGGAGATCCGTTCTAAATCAAATGAACCTCATGTGTTGGGGACCAAATCTTTCGCTAGGCTAGTGATGAAAAGGTGATTCTATTTTTTTGTTTTAATATTATTCGAAATTATAACTTGTTTGAGCAGTTACTAGCAAAAGATGTATTTGAGATATCCGATTATATGAAGATATTAGTGGTATACTTGCATTAGTATTTGTATTGAATTTGTTAAATGATGAATCATGTGTATGATATTGCAGAAAAAGGAAAAAGGCGTCCAACCAACACGTGGAGACTTATACATCATCGATCGCACAAAAAAAATGGAAGCATAGTCAATGCAAGCACGTAAAAGTTATTGTATGTATATTTAAGTCCTTTTTCGACATATTTGTATTAGTATTCTTATGTACTACATTTTAACTTGAAACCACATTTAGGATGACATAAAGGTGATTGCCGGTGGTACCACTACAAGCACAAGTAGTACAAACACGAGGATTGTTGATTGGAGCAATGATGACTTGGCGAGAGTCAAAGGAAAGGAAAAGGAGATCATACACGATCGTGGGGCCAAAGATCGAATGCCTAAGTCGAAGCGATCTCGTGTTTCTCAAGTGCCAATTTTAAAGGCTCGAATCAACGAACTTGAAGGCAAGTGAAAGTAATGAAGGAAAACCAAGCGGTTATATTACAATTTATGGCAAACTACAAAATCAGAATCCATCGGTGTTGATAATCGAATAGTACAAAAGCAGGTAAACATTAAGGATTCTAATTTATTTGTTAATGTTTGAAGATATAATTTTCATGTTTTGATGATAAATGATTTCGGTTGCTAATGATTCATCTGGTGTTGATAATCACGGTTCTTGTGGAAACTCAACAACATCTGGTGCAAGTAAAACTAAAATCTCGGGTACTTATTTATTTTAACCCATTAATTATCTTGTTTGAATAATTGACATGTTATACAAATTAATAAAAATGGAATGAATAAATAATTGCACTTATTTATTTCAACAGCTAAAGCTATAACATCTCCTATCACTCATATTAGCTCTCCACAACAACGAAGGAAGTTTTTGAAAGAGGACGGGCAAGTTACTTTACATAAGCAATATGTCTACATTGATTGCAATTACTTTCACGTGCATGGCTAAGATAGATAACTTTTTTGTAGTGAGCTGAAGAAACTTTATGTGCAATCTGTTATGGGCGGTCTGTTGTCCGAGAATGAGTTTTGGTCTATTAGGAAGGTGAGTCCTTCTTGAAACTTGTTTAATTGTCACACTTTAATACTATCCAAATATGGCCATCTTTGAAACCTTTTGGTAAAGCAGTGCAAAAATTGGTAAAAGAGCAGTGGAAATGAAAAGTGGCATGAATTCCATTATCAAACCGTCATCTCATTGTGGCGGTATATCATAAAGCGATGTTAAAATATATTTTTTCAAATAAGCATGAACGAGAAGATCTCTAGGCATATCATATAAGCTATTAGTACACATATATAACTTGGCAACAAAAATCTTGTTGAGGAAGTTTTAATGGATCAAGGGATCAGTGTTATGTCCTTAGTTAGCTCTTATTAAGAAAATTATTACACCGCGTACATGCACTTTCGCGTAGCTCGTTAATTAGCTAGTGATCAAACATTATATGATTGTCATTAGTTACTACAAACCGGGCCAAAATGGAAACCCGGTTGATAGCATCCTTGTGCATTTGCCCTGTATTTATTATTTTGTTTATTGTCATATTATTCCCTGGCCTGTCGAAATTCGTTTGATTGAATAATTTCATATTCTTGATTCGATATCTGATTACAAGTTAGAAATGTTAGACATTTAGATTTGAAGTAAGCAGTTCTATATTATTGTTTCGATTCTAATCGGTGAAAGCGATTCTGTATTTCTATCGTTAGCGAGCTCGAACATTGAGTTACTTGGAGGTTAAAACCCAAAACTATAGTCGGTAAGATGGGTAGGTTGGGAAGGTTGGTGTAACATATCAGCCGTGTCGGGTTGGGTTGTCCCATAATGATTTTATCCATTTTGATATTTTAATTGATCGTTAATTATGATTAGAGTACACTACTCCAAATTCAATAATGATATGATTTTTCAGGTCAAAAGTCTTGTGAGGCTATATGCAATATAATCTGTCGGGCTTATCCATTATTGTGGATAAAGGCCAACCACTTGGTCGCTTTTGGGTGGCTAAAATGGTTTATGGTCGTGCATCATTATAGGATGCCTACCGACCTTTTCTCAAAGCCTTGGCCCGGTCAAGAGAACCTGTTCCGTTCCTTTAGCCTAGAGTTGTGATTAAACCCACGACATATTTCTTCAAATCACTCATTAACAATGTTTGTTATTGAGACCCCATTCATCGAATATGAGAGTTTTTATTCATGTATTTATCTTGAATCATAACATGGTTGAGCTGAAGTACTAGTTTTACGATTATAGATGTTTGGGAATACAATAATTAAATAATGGCTAAAATGGTTTATGCTAATACTGTTTTTGCTCGACAGGGGCCGCGGGTTTCTTGTTCCTGATGAAGTTTATGAGGTAAGATCACTGCCTGAATCTACCTTTACATAACCCAAAAAAAACTGAAATGGAGTTCATCTATTATGAAATTGTTCACGCTCTTCTTTCTCTGATAGTTTGCTCTCAATAATAGGCTTTGCTAAAACTTGACATCTCTTTGGACTCTCCAATTCCAGTTCCAGCAGTTCCAGTTCCAGTTGAGACCAGTATTCCAGTATTCCAGCAGTATTCCAGTATTCCAGCAGTTTCAGTTAGTATTCCAGTATTCCAGTTGTAAATGCAGGTTACATAGACGAAAATTTTTTGTAAAAGCGAGGCTTGGGTACCAGTTACAATATTTTGTACATTTGAGATTGTTTTAGAGATTTGTATTTGAACTTAACCTGAGTGCAATTTTCATTTGTGCAATAATTGTTCTGTTTTGTTGAGAAATGCAATCTGCAAATTCAATTTGTATTTACGCCAGAAGCATGCATCATACATTGCAAATTAGACTTTTGCTTCTTGAAATTTGCTATAAATTGTGCCATTTTAGTGATTTTATAGAAAGGTGGTGTACCATTTTTAGTGACTAAAAACTTTTAGACACTAAATCTTTTGAGCTTTTGCTTGCTATAATTTTAGTAAGCAAAGACTTTTAGTGATCCCTTTTCTACTTACTGTTTTTTCTTTAGTGGGAGTTTAAAAATTAGCATTTACTTACTGTTTTCTTATCTTTTGCTCATACTTTTTTTAGTAAGCAAAAGTCATTTATTTTGTAGTGCGTGTATAATCAATTAATGCAACCCTAACTAATTACTTTGCCACTTGAGTCTATAGATCAAACACGATTTCACATATTTAAGTTATTGAACTTAAAAAGGTCATCAAAGTTGTAAGTGCCATTATAAATGTTAGAACTCATGAGAGTTTGAAAAGTTTTCCAACTATCCCACATTGATAGATTTTGTAACCAAAATTAGATATATATGTACAGGCACATACAAGAGGTTAAATTTGACTAAAATGAATTCTAGTCCATCTAATTGAATTACAAGTACCTTCATTACTTGTGGCTTTCAATTCGGCGGAGTAAAATCTATTTCGGTCTTTATTTTTATTCATTTAAAATGAGAGCAATGCTAGACCTTCTCATAAAATTCACATAAAAAAATTCAATCGTTGACGTGTCAGCGGGTGATTAGTGCATTTTTTTGTAGTTTCTCTCTACTCTCTCTTATTAAATAAATCACCAGTTGACACGTCACCGAATGAAATTTTTTGAGTGGATTTTGTGAGTGGTTATAGCATTTATTTAAAAAAAAAAATACTAATCTTTATAGACTAGTTCGGCGGACCAAAATATATTTCGTCTTTATTCTTATTCGTTTAAAAAAATACATATCCTTATAGACTAGCTCGGCGGAGTAATATATATCGTCTTTATTTTTATTCTTATTCATTTAAAAAAAATACATATCTTTATAGACTAGCTCGCCGTAGATAAAGACTTTCTCTTCCCGTCTTAATTTTTATTCATTTAAAAATATACATATCTTTATCGACTAGCTCGCCTAGAAAAAAAGTCTTTCTCTTAACGTCCCGGGTCATAGGTGCGTCCACCCTAAATGAAAAGTTGTAAATTCATCCTTATTATCCGTTTTTTTTAAATATATCATTACCGACTAAATGAAAAGTTGTATGATAATGTGAGATATTTAACAATCTATATTATTATCGACCAAAGAAAAGAAAATAACTAAAAAAAAAAAAAAAGCTATATGATAATGTGAAATAGTTTAAAACTATTTTACCAATTTATATTATTATCGACTATGTAAATAAAAAGTTGTATGATAATATGAAATAGTGTGAAACTATTTGACTACAGATATAACAAATAGATATACTAGTATATCTATAGTAGTCAAATAGTTTAGATCCGAGACGAGAATCAATGAATAAATTGTTAATACAAATAAGTCGTAAAAACGTTTATTTATATTTTACGATATTCTAATGTTTTGTCGATAACAAACTTAAAATCATTTTAACAAAACAAATAAAATACGTAAATGGTTTGAACTAATAGTTTCTAACATATTCACATTTTCACATAAAACACTAAAACAAGTATAAGTGATTTTATGATTTAATATTACATATGTACAACAACTAGTGTTTACATATTTGGGTAAAATATACACATAACTAGTATGTAGTATATTGGGTAATATAAATGAGTAGAAACTTAAGTATCACAACCCATTGGGCAAATACATTGAATGTAGTTGGGTACAACCCAAAGCCCATGACCCGTAACCCATTGCATGACATCATGCTTATATCATACATGGATAATATCTATAACACATGGATCAACCCATACCCAAGTGACCAAGTGCATTGCACTCAAAAGATACATTGTATCTAGCTAAAGATCCATGGTTCAACCCATGACCCATAACCAAAATACCCATGGGTAAAAGGGAGCGTCCCACGGATCGCTAGCTTAACGCTAGACGGATCCCTTGTGGAAGGGATCCGTGGGATCCGGGAAACAGTAGAGTTTTTCCTCTATAAATAGTGAGTCATTTCTTCATTGTTTCGACCCTTTCTAACAAACTTTCTCCACGAGTTTAAAACTCACTAACCTCGGATCCAAGAGATCTATGTTTGTAGTTTTGTATTTGTGTGATCTTTTAGGTTCCTCTTAAAGGCAAGATCACCACCTTTGAAGTCGAGCAAGCTCAAGTCCATGAGTTGCCATGCTTCCTCATCATCAAGGCTCTTGAAGTCTTCTTGTTGATGATTCCTTTCTTTCTTCAAAGAAGTGTAGTGTTGAAGACATTAGTGAAAGATGTCTCAAGAGTCAAGACGAAGATATTAGTGAAGGGTATCTATCGTCTATATCATAAGCACTTATGGTAGGTGCTTAGAAGTCAAGATTAGAAGCATTAGTGAAAGGTGCTTAGAAGTCACGACTAGAAGCATTAGTGAAAGGTGCTTAGAAGTCAAGACACAAGACATTAGTGAAAGGTGTCTTGTAAATCTAGTCAAAGGCATTAGTGAACGGTGCCTTAGATGTACATTCGATATGGTGTGTTTCGATGTACAAGATAGACTAGTATTAGATCCAAGGATATTGATATCCTTGATGATGTTGTAAAGGAGTAGATCTCCTTTGGGATTAGTCGTTGGTGTAGTGTGGTAGTAGTTCCTCCATTGCAATGGAACTAGGTGCTTAGCCTAGTACCTAATAAAGGGTAGGCGACGTTGTGAAGGTGTATTTCACCTTGGAGTGAAAGAACTAGGTACTTAGCCTTGTACCTTATAAAGGGTAGGCGACGTTGTGTAGGTGTGGTTCACCTTGGGTGAAAGAACTTCGGTGGTTAGCCTAGCTTTGGAAAAAGGGTAGGCGACGTTGTGAAGGCTTCTCCGCCATAAGGAGATTGGTTTAGTGATTACGAACTCTCGAGTAGGTGACTCTGGGAGTGGAGTAGGGCAAGGAAGGTGTCCTTGTAGCCGAACCACTATAAATACTTGCGTTGTGGTTTTGTGCTTCTTACTCTTATCTTTTCATTACTTACCTTTATATTCTTGTTTATCAACATCCAATACTCACACCCAAATAGATTGACATAAGTCGATCTAAATAGATTAAAAGGAAGTTTTAATTGGCAAAACTATTCAACCCCCCCCTTAGTTTTCCACAATTGGCATCAGAGCTTTGTTACCAAGTTTCTTGAAGTATATTGTACTTTAAAAACTTGATACGATCCATGGTTAATTGAAAACTACAAAGAAGGTTTTTTATAAAAACAAACACCATGTTTTTCTTTTAAACTATATGTTTGGATGTTGATTTGATAACAACATTTTTTTTACTTTTTCCTTTAATCGCACTAATCCTCTTTGTCATGCTGATTAGTCAAAGTTCATACCCACCAAGCTATAGGAATTGCTTGGTAACAAGAATACCTTCCTTAAGAAGGTATCTTAAACGCAAAGGAGCGGGAATCGTCTAAGTGACATTTGTTGTGTCATTTGTAAAGACATTCCTAAGTGCGCTAGAGGTATGATTTTCTTTTTATTTTTGCTTGATCATTAAGTATGCCTATTTAGGTATTTATATGATTATCCTTTGTGCATATATATGTTTTACATGAAGCTTCATTATGAAGCCTTTTATCTCACATACGTGTTATTCTTCTCGTCTAAAGTCGTGGTATATAAAACTTGTGTTTTATTTCTTTTAATCCATTAATAAAACAAAACACAAATTTCAAAAATTTTCCTTCCCCATAAATAAACCACTCGACGCCCACCTTATCAAATCCTCACTTTTTCAAATCTTCCAATTTCAAAAATTCCCTCTCACTCAAAACTTCATCTTCTTCTCCATTTCATCCCAACCGAAACCAAGAAGGATCATCTTCAACATGGTTTACATCGCCCTCGTGCTCATCGTCTTAACACTCATCGCACTTGTGTTCCCTATGATGAAGTTCACATACGGAGACATTTACTTTGTGTTGTTAATCTACATTGGGGTTATATACCCAATCATTTGTATCATTCTAAGCATTGAAATGAAATATTATTAATAGTCTAGTTTATCTAAGTTATTATTATCATAATGTGTTTGTCATTTCTTTTGTTTCATATATTTCGTACTCTTTCGTGATACATTAGAAGTCATGTATGCATGCTAAAAGAAAATGTAGGCTAAAACACATATCTTGGGAATAAATTTTTAAAACCTATGTTTTGTAAAATCATTTACGTAATTACGAGATCTACGGATCCGGAAGTTATACTAGCGGATCCCATTTGAAAAGGAACCGTGGGATCGGTCCTCTTGGAGAACGATTTTTCATGCAAATTAAAATCACTTTTCTTCTAAAAGTAATACTCCACTAGTATGTCAAAACCATAAGTAAGTTAGGTGTCTTTCGTGCTAAAACCATTGTTAATAAAAATCTAATAAAATGTTAGATAATCATAGGTTGACCACAAACATCACTCTTTATTAACTCATCATTTCTATAGGTCCAACTATGACGCATGAATATGAGTTTGATTTTTCACTCACTAGCGTCTACACTCCGAACATCTCCTTGAACCCAACACTCCGGCATTCATGCCCGTGGGTTCAACAACCTCAAAACCGTCACTTCCATGAAGGACGTTGTGACACCTCTCTACAATTCGAAGAAGGTATCAATACCTCCTTCCGAGCCATAGGACTAGAATGTCTTCTTGAAATCAACGAGAAGATATGTCCAAGGTTCATAATGGAATTCTTCCGTCAAGTTGAACTCGTTCGTAACGAGGATCGCTCTCTATCTCTTTGGTTTTATATCAAAAACCAAAAGTTTACTCTAACCGTTGGGAATTTTGCTCACATCCTCCGGATTCCAAATCATGGACAATGTGCCTTCACCGAAGATTGGTCTCTTGATTCTCTCTTCAATTTTCGTGAAGAAAATAGTCCATATTGTTCACACATACCCTCCCCGGAAGATTTAAATCGCATAATATGCAAACCTCGACCATATTACTCCGATCCAAACATTATATTCACACGGGACATCTGAGAAGAGTACAAGCCTCTTGCACTCATCCTACGTGAGAATGTTTGGAGTCTTAGTGGAAATCGAGAAATCCTTCCCGCTTGTTGTGCTCACATGTTGTACTGTTTGCTAACACAATAACCATACAATCTCGTCTACTTCTTCGCAAGGCGAATTGTAAATCTTCAAGGCTCCAAGAATAAACTCATCCCTTATGGAATGTTCTTGACACGCCTCTATCACAACGTTATGCACTTCCATCCTCAATTTCAAAGTTCATTGTACGTACTTGTGAACAAGATGATGGAACCGCTAAACATATCTCTCATAAAGACCTTCTTCATTCTTGATTCCACTAACACTCATCAATCACGTAATGATCCTCCTAGCGAAGACACTCAAGGAACCTATTAGTATTTCAAAATAGGATCAATTCTCTTGTACTCGTGCTTTATCAATGTAACCCTATTTTCCTCATGAAATAAAAACATCTTACATTTGATATCTTAGTGTTAGAACCCCTTTTAAACTAACCTTGGAATATAATGCATTGTCAAGATCATTGCATACCTGTAGTAAAGGTTCTGCTGAGCAGATGGACGGATCCCAAAGTTTGTGCTAGACGGATCCCTACACTTAGGGAACCGTGGGATCCGGCAAACAGAAAATGCAATTGCAAGCATTATATTTCAAAAATATCCTTAGAACACCTCACACTAAGCTAAACATAGTGTCTTAAGGCAAATTAAGTAGATCCCTCCTACTCACACATAACTCACCTAGATCACACTCTAAGAAGCTTGTAGATCTATCGTTTCATTTTTAATTCATTACTCTTCCGCTCTTAAACTCACACTTCATTTTTCACTTGATCCCTTACTTCTAGTCTTAGAAATATTTTTGATTATGACAAAATTAATCATAAATCATCCCTACCTCAAAATTGATCAAAGATTGATCAAACTCTAGTTTTCCCATCTCAAAGCTTCTAGGATATTTTCCAAAACACTATCCTAAATCACAAACTGATCTCTAGGATCATTTAGCTTCAATTGACACTCTCATCTTTAGTGTCATCCTTGCTCATCCATTGGCACTCATGAAAGTTCCAAATCCTTCCATAAAAGACAATCATTAGCTACATCACTCATTACCTCCAAGTACTTAAGCACCCCTTCATTTAAGACACTTAGGAGGACTAAAACACTCAAGATGATATAGATCTTAGATCTTAGAAACATCATTTCCACTCTTTCATAGTTGTTGATAGCCGGATCCCTAGGATTAGCCTAGACGAATCCCTATGATGAGGGAACCGTGGGATCCGGATGACAGTTTATGTCAAATCTTGCTAAAACAATCATTTCAACTCATCTTTCTAACTCAAACACTCAATCTCATCTTAAATGAGTTCCTAGATCAGTACAAACTCTGAAGTTGACTCTTGTGCATGTTAATCATCACATTCCAATGAATCTTAGTGGCTTAAGGCTTAAATGCACTTGCCAAATCTCTTGGTTTATAAACCACATTGTTAGGACTTCCATAGCCATCACCTTCATCCTAACTTTCAAAGACTTTAGAAACCCTTACAAACCTCTTGAAGTCATCTCATCATGAGGAAAACTCCAAGTAGTAACCTATCCACCAAAGAACCACCCATGAAAAAGGCTCGTGTTATACACGAAATCTCTTCAACCGAATCATCTCCGGTCAAGCCAACAAATAATAGGATATTTCCTCAACCAATCAAACCAATTCCTAAAAGGATAGTACCCACAAAACTACCTATGCCAAACACCACCATACCTCCTAGGCCAAACAATATCATCTCTACTAAACCATCACCATTGGTTCCTAGAGCTATTTCATTTACATCTCCACTATCATCACCACACCTCTACAATTTAGAGGATTTGCCTCCTAGGCCGTCTCATCCGCCTCCGCCGACAACATTCTCCTCATTAGGAGGAATAATGGTACAAAATCAAGGTGTTGAGTCAACACTTGCTCCGCTTCCTTTTCGCCGTTTCCATCATATAATCCTATTTGGATTATGAGAAATCATCAAAGTCAACCACCGGACCATATGGAAGTTGATACTCTCTACCACCACCATCATTCTTGGTCGAGCCATTCTCAAATGAGCCTCCACCAATCCTCCATCGTTTGAAGCTCCACAAGCCGCTTCACTTGATCCTTCGCATCAAGCCATTTCATTTCTTCCACCACCACTACCTAGCCATGACAAAGATTGCTATCATTGTCAACATGTTGAAAGTTTGATACATGAAGTACGAGACCAACGTTTCATGTTCTATCATCTCCTCGAACGTTTCGATGAGATTAAACCTAAACAAAACTTGAGCTAGAAGATTTTAGTGGTGTCCTAGCATCAAGCGATAGTTGGACTAGAAATTCCTAGTCATGTATTTTCTTATTTTCTTAGTTTTTAGAGTCATGTATATCATAACTTTAGTTTTATTAAATGAAATTACATGCTACTTGTTATATTTCTGAGCATATGATTACATTGTATTCATATCTCATTTTTGTGATAACATTACTTGTTATATCACCTTTGCTGAAACTAATCATCAGCTAATACGGATCCCACTGAATAGCCTATACGGATCCCTACTAGGAGGGAACCGTGGAATTCGTGAGACAGAAAACTATTTCCTACCAACTTGGACCACATTTGCAGGAAATTGTGAATTATACTTGTTGTCTAACCTTTGTTTTGTAGTTATTCAATTTACACATGAAGACTTTGACATCCTAAAGCTAGGGGAGCTTTATGTCAAAGCAATACATTGCAAATTATTTGCAAGATTAGGTTTACATTTCGTGACACTCCCTTGCAATATTGCAATCATCAAAGGGGAGCACATTCGTCAATGTGGAAAACTAGAAGGAGGTTGAATAGTTTTACCAATTTAAAACTTCCTTTTAAATATTTAGATCGACTTATGTCAATCTATTTGATTGTTTATGTTGGACGTTGATAGATAGATATATAAACGTATAATGAAAGATAAAGAGTAAGAAACACATCACCACGACACAAGTATTTATAGTGGTTCGGTTACAAGGACACCTTCCTTGCCCTACTCCACTCCCCGAGTCACCTACTCGAGAGTTCGTAAACACTACACCAACTCCTTATGGCGGAGAAGCCTTCTGGCGTCGCTTAACCTTTTTCCGGTACTAAGCTAAATACCGAGTTCTTTCACACCAAGGCGAACCACACCTAACACAACGTCGCCTACCCTTTATACGGTGCTAGGCTAACCACCGAGTTCTTTCACACCTTAGGAGAACTAATCCTTCACAACGTCGCCTACCCTTTATTAGGTACTAGGCTAAGCACCTAGTTCTTTCACACCTTAGGTGAACTATACCTTCATGACACAACACCTAATCTCAAGGAGATCTAATCCTTGTTACAACACCATCAAGGATATCACCATCCTTGTATATGGACAAATACATATATGTATAACGATGCACCTTATCGATTATACGACCTAGGCATTCTTCCCAAATGCTACTTGATTTGATTCTTTGGCATCCTTCACTAATGCCTTTGACACAACGCTTGACACCCTTCACTAATGCCTTCGTCTTGACACCTTTAACATCCTTCACTAATGCTTTGACACGGATGATGAGCATCTTTCACTAATGCTTTCATCTTGACACTTTCGGCATTCTTCACTAATGCCTTCAACCCAACATCTATGGAGAAAGTGATAAGGTTTTAAAAGGTACCATTTTGAGGGGTCGTTTAAGTCCTTATTTGATCACTTTTGTATCCGTTATTGCTTAATATCGTTCCTTTTCACTTTTTAGGTCTCTTGAAGGCAAAATGCTGGAATGGCACTTATTTGGACGAAAAGCGCGAATATATGAAGAAAATGGCCAAAGTCAAAATCGAGACACTCACGATTCTTTGAAATTAGAAGCGGCGGCATCGGTGCTAATGGCGGCGCCGTCCCAAAATTGTTGTGACGGTCCGAACCCAAAACTCGTATTTTCAAGCGACGGCGTCCGGTTGTAAAGAGTAGGCCGTCGCTACTCGGGACGGCCTAGATGCAATCGCACGACGTCGGTCAAGAGGACGGCGTCATGGACATAAGGTGACGCCGTCGCAAGGTTAACGTGGCCAAGACGAAACCCTAATGACGGCGACACGACGGCCTCACGAAACATAAGGTGACGCCGTCGCATATGTAATCTTATATATAGAATCCGAATTTTTTAGTCTTTTGGTGGAGAGTCTTTTGGAGTGAAAACCTAAAACCGAACCTAAGGTGTCTTGTACAGTATTTTAGGGTTTTAAACCCTATCTTACATCAAGATAAGTCTTTACTTCATTAATTCAATTATGTCTTTGATTATTTGTGTGTATGCTTGCATGTTCTCCATGTCCGGCTAATTTATTCGTGTGTTTGCTTAGAAAGTATGAAACTTAATTATTGAATATTGATGGGTTGTTTCTTATCTTAGTTGATTAATGATCTAGTAATGCGATAGGTCATTCGTTGTGTACTTAATGTTTGATTCATCTTTGTGAACCTTAGAATATAATTACCTGAGTAGTTGTAGGCTAAACCATCCAAAGAGCGCCTTAGAGTAGGAGTTTATCATCCCTAGTGGGTTTGTAGACGAGACCCTTTGGTAAGTTCAAAGAGTTAGGGAGAAACGCATACCCTACAACTTTAGACACACAACGCAACTAGGAATAAGGACGTGACAACTCAACCATCAATAGGAGATAATTAAGGAGTAATAAAACCTAAGTAAACACATCTTTAAACTATCATACGAGCACACATTAATTAGACATAGACTCCCACAACCTTAGTTTAGATAATTAGATAATAGTAGAGTAATCGGTAGAAATACCAACCCCCCTAATCCAATACCCGAGATTCGTACCTTTCCCTTTCATAAAACATAAAAGATAAAAATAATCTTCCTCAACCTTAACCTTAGCGTAGTAACTCCTTACTAGCATTCCTATTCCCCAGAGAGCGATATCAATACCGTGGCTTACCCTAATTACTACACTACAACGATTAGGTTCTTCGCCTAGGGTGTTATAAAACTTGCTCGAAGAAAAGGAAGTTTCCTTGACCCCGAACGACGCGTGTGGCGTTATCAAGTTTTTGGCGCATTGCCGGAATAGAATAGCTAGTTAGTAGTCTACCTTGTTTAGGTTCTTTGCTTGATTCCTATCAAGTAAATTTTTTCTCATTTTAGCTTTCTCTTAGTCTATCCCCTTCTTCGTGACCTTCATTCAGTAACCCCATCACTTTTCATCATGGAAGGTGATAACCCACTACCATTCATCAACCCACCACCAAATGACTCGCCAAGAGCCCGTACTCTTGGTGAATACTCGAGACCAAGCCACCTAGGCTATAGGAACACCATTGAGCTTCCCGACCAAGCCCAAACTACGACCTGCGATCCGACACCATCCGGTTGGTGCAAAGCGGATGTGCATTCCATGGACTTCGTTAGAAGATCCAAATCGACATCGAGGGATTCCTCAAAATCGTCGATTCCATCGACCTTGATGCTACTACTCGGGAGACCACGCGCTGCGTCTCTTCCAATCTCTCTACGGGACCAAGCTAGTAATTGGCTTGAGCGACTTCCCGCCACTCCATCTCAAGTTGGGATGATCTTACTTCTCGCTTCCTTGCTCAATTTTCCCACGGGAGAACCACTAAGCTTAGGAATGACATCTTGATGTTCCAACAACGTCAAGGTGAATCTCTCTGAAGCATGGACCCGATTTAAGGACTTACTTCATAAAGTCCTCATCACGGCATTGATCTTTGGCTCCAAGTCCAAATCTTTTATGATCATGTCAACTTCCCACTAAGCGATCCATTGACCAAGCGGCGGTGAAAACTTAGTGATCTCACCGCGGAAGAATCATGGGGTATAATAGAGGACCTCACCCTCTATGACAACGAAAGTTGGGATGACCCCGTGAGTCGCCCAAAACCGTTAAGGCAATCTCCTTGCCTCCTCCCGACCGTAGGATGATCGAACTTGAAGATCAAGTTAGATTCCTCATGAGTTCTACCAAAATCCTAAGTCCTCACGACAAGTGAATCAAATCACTCTACCTTGTGAGTTATGCGGTGGTCCCCATGACACTCGTGATTGCACAAGGCTCTCCGAACAAGCTTTGCGGACTACGCCTCCATACGCACCGACGGAGCGGGAGAGAAGTGGTACACTTTCAAACCCGAACAAAACACTTTAGGAAACTCATACAACCCCTCATGGAGAAATCACCCTAACCTTAAGTGGAACCAAAACTCAAGCACACCCCGAAGCTCATCTAGTTCGCCCACTAGGTTCAATTCTTTTAATACCGAGAACCCCACTAATCTTGAGGCAATTGCATCTAGATTTTTGTCATCCCAAGAAACTCGATTGAATAAGCTTGAAGCCGATTTTAAGCAAAAACAGAGCGAGATGACAACCAAGCTTGATGCCCTCTTAAAAGCCTTCAATGAACGGGAAGTTGGAGCACTCCCAAGTGATACCATAAAGAACCCAAAAGTGAATTCGATTGCATCGACTTCATGTTCTAGTTCACCATGGGAGAGTGCACATCCATGCCCCTCCCACCCAATGGTTCACTCGGTAAATGCTATCAAAAGGGTTCCAAGCCATCCAAGAGATACCAAGGCCCGGCACCTTTGGTAAAGCCTACTCTTGAGAAACCCGTCAGCCAAGAATCCAAACCTAGTTTAGAGGAGGAGTACAAGGAACTCCATCAAGAAAAACCGATTCTTGAAGTCTTAGCTCATGCACCTTACTATAATGCTTTACAAGAAAAATATGAGTTAGAACTTAGGCTTGGAAAACATGGGTCCGCCTTTTGCGAAACAACTTACCTAAGAAGTTAGGCGATCCGGGCTATTTACTCTTCCATGTAGACTTGGAACTTCAAACCACTCGATGCTCTAGCGAATTAGGATCGTGCATCAATCTTGTTCCGTTGTCCTCCATGAAGCCTTAACTTAGGTAAAATTGAACCAACGGAAACCATCTTAGGTCTAGCGGACGGTAGTATAGCACGTCCGGTAGGAATAATAAAGGACATGGTAGTACATGTAGGAGAGTTGACTCTTTTGGCCGACTTCCATGTGCTAGACATGAATAAGGACCCGACATGCCCATTACTAGTTGGAAGAGGATTTTTAGCTACCGCTAGTGCCATCATCGATTGTAAGATGTCCAAAATAGTGGTAGGGGAAGGGAGTGCTAGATCCGTTACGATGTTAAAAGCATACGTACTACAAGGATGAGGAAGTCCCACAAGAGATAGGGTTGGATAGAGAGCCTTCTAGATATGGACCTTGGATTGATAAGAACATCATAGGCCCCAAAGACCTTTTACCTAGATAAAGCCTTCGCTAGTCGCAACTTTCAAGAAAAGAAATGGCTAGGGATATAGAAGTGAACCCGTTCGAGGACGCCTTAGTATTTAGGAAGATGACCGAGTTCCTAGGAAGCTTGCCCGTTAACCTTTTCATGAATAAGTGGAAAGTTGAGAAATCTGAACACAAGTGGGATTGGAATATACCGCCTAGTAATGGTAATGGAGAGTGGCACATTAGGATACAAATCTATGATCCCGATGGTGAGATGTTTGAAAAGGCATATTTAACCGAACGTACTACTAGGAACTTGAATGATAAGTTTGATCCTTACGACATTGTTCAGGATAGACTTACGTATATCGGTACGTAGGAGCACGACTATGAGTCTAGCTACAAGACTCTTAAATAAAGAAAAACGCTTCGTGGGAGGCAACCCATGTTTAATTGTTTGCTTGTTAGTGTCATATATCTTTTATTAATTGTTTATCCTCATGTTTAAATTTGTAAAAATGCTTTATTTTGTTTTTAACATCGTCTTAATTGCATATAAATGTATTTTACATAAGGGATAAGTGTAGGGAGGATTACACACGTTTTCAAAAGAAACGTAAAAACGAGAATAACAATTAACTAAAAGATATTTATGTTTGTTTGTTCGAGTCAAATGCTTGTATCGAGTCATAATGGATGTTTTGCGAAATTTTTCCGATTCTAAAGGTGTAAATTTTCCGAATTTTTCCGAAAATTGCAGACCGGTTTTGTCGAGATAACCGACGGCGTCAGATTGCACTTTGACGGCGTCAGAAGGAGTAAAACATCGATTACTTTTTCTTGTTTTCGAGCTACTTATAAATTTATGGAATTTTCGGTCTTAATTTTCTTAGGAATTCTGTAAACATCCATTCCACAAGCATTATATCCTAGTTTAAATCAAGTCTTATATATATTATTACCGCCGATTTTACGCGAAGGTTTTGTTTGTTTCTTCAAGTGTGCAGGTTTAGTTTGTCAAGATGAAGTTACATAAGTTGGAAGGAGCTTTTCACGCAATAATTCTTCTTGAAAAGGATTTAACCACCACTTTACACGGATCCTACCGAGCTAATCAGGGGAGTATTAGTTTCTTTCGTTTTTAATTACCTTCTTTTATCATAACTTTGATACTTTCGGGGAACATTGGGGACAATGTTCAGTTTAAGTGTAGGGAGGGAAAATAAAACGGGAACCTAGTAGATCACACAAAAACAAAAGGCACAAAAACAAAAGACAAACTACATAGATCACTTAGATCTGAGGTTAGAGGGTTAGAATACTTTGGAGAAGTATATGTAAAAACCACACATAGAGAGGAAGAAATGGCTCTCTATTTATAGAGGAAATTCTCTTCTATTTTCCGGATCCACGGATCCACCACAAGGATCCGACTAGCACAAAGCTAGGGATCCGTGATGCGCTCCTCTTTGCCCATGGGTATTTTTGGTTATGGGTCATGGGTCATGGGTTATGGGTTGATCCATGGTTTTCTTTCTATTTACAATGTATCTTAAGGATACAATGAACTTGGTTAAGTGGTATATATAAAACCATGGGTTATGGGTCAAAACCATTTGCTAGTATTTACCTATTTAGTATATACTTGTATTTACCCAATTTAGCATACACTTAGTTTTTACCCATTTTAGTACACTTAGTTTAAGTATATGTTTAACCCAATATGTAAACACTAGTTGTTGTACATATGTATCTAAATCATAAAATCACTTATACTTGTTTTAGTGTTTTATGTGAAAGCGTAAGTGTGTTAGGAAACTATTAACTCAAACTATTTACGTACTCTATTTGTTTCGTTAAAATGATTTTATATTTGTTATCGACAAAACATTAGAAGATCGTAAAATATAAATAAACGTTTTCATGGCTTATTTGTATTAACAATCTCCCCCTTTTTGTTGATGAAAAAACATAACATTATTTTAAGGAAAAATCTAAAATTCGTAAAAGTTTGAATTTTGTAGTTTTTTACTTTCTTTTCCCCCTTTTTGTCGAAACAAAAAGTGTTAAAAGAAACTAACACAATTTTTATAAGAGAAAAAAATGTAAAAATGTAAAGAGAGCAAGTGACGGGAATGGTACTCGTCTTAACTCCCCCTTGACGAGTCCATCCCTTTGAAAGGGCGTCAATAACGTAAAATAAACTAATTGTGTTTGCAATTAAGTTTTCAAATGGTTCGTCTAAGTGACGAGAACGTGCTCCCCCTTGAATGTTGCAATGGGGTGTCATGAAGTGTAACCCAAAAATTGGATTAAGTTTGCAAATGATTTTGCAATGTCGTTTGACACAAAGCTCCCCCTAGCTTTATGGTGTCAATATCTTCATGTGTATTTTGAATAACTACAAAACAAAGGTTAGAAAAACAAGAGTATAGTGCATAATTTCCTGCAAAAGAGACTCAAGTTAGTAGAAATTTGTGCTTCATCACACCCCAATTACTGTTTTGCGTGAATGGAATTCACGGGATTGATGTCATAGCATCACAATCAGTTATATTGAGCGACCTAAAGTGTCGTTTGGAAAATACATCGCTTGATTTAATAAAAACATTCAGAGTTACAAAGATAGGTCCCAAATGAAAGTTACTATGCACGGAAAATAAGTTTAGTACAAGTCAAACGATGTTTTAAAGTGTATCAATCCCATGTGAGACGCGTCGTCACCGCGACTCTATGATATATCCACATGCATGCCATGAATTGAATGTCTTAGATACCTGAGATAAAACATGCTTAAAAGGTCAACACAAAGGTTGAGTGAAATCCATAGGTTTAATTAATTCGTTTGAACACAATAATCGTAGTGTGAGTTAAATTGTTTCACACTCATCATTGAAAACAAAACAGTATTTATTTCACTAAGTTCATGACACCAAAGCGTAAACATCGCACCAATAAAAATTGGTAATCATCGTTTGTTAGGAATTAGAAATTCCCGGTATTAAAGAGTCAGTCACCTCAAGTATATGTAATCGTTAGAAAGCTCGTAGTCGTAGTTCTTTTAAGTTAAGTAGTAATTTAGTTAAGTAACACCGTGGAGGACGGACGGGTCTTTACCCATCTGTATGCACGATCCATGACCCAAAGTGTGGCGAGTTATGTAAGACTATAAATACTCTCTACCTTCCAAGGTAGAGTTGGAGCTCATAATAATATCTTTCACTTTCTCTCACTAAGTTCCCTAAACCTCTAACTTTCTCTCTAGAATTCCATCTTATTCGCCACCTTGTGTTATGGTTTGATGTGTATGTGAAAAGTTATATCTTACAATTGGTATCAAGAGCCATGGTTAGATCATATCTTGCACATCTTTGGATTTATAGTGGTTTTAGGTGGTTTTGAGTTTGAAAAAGTTTAGTGGTTTTTGCATCATTTGGTTGATTTCTTGTGTTAAAGTTTGAATTTTGTTGGTACTTTTATGTTTAGAATCATCAAAAGTGTTTAGGTTTTCATTTGGTAGCTTGAATCATCTTGGTTGGGTTGTTTTTGGATTGAAAAGTGAAGGTTATTTGGTTTTTCAAGTTAGCGAATTAGCTCTCGGACTTGTTTTCTTGGTAGCGACTTACAGTTATAAAAGCTAGCGAGTTAGAGCTAGCGAGTTAAAGTACAAGTAGTGGAATCCCCACTACGGTTAGCGACTTGTGGTAGCGAATTAGTCCGTAGCGAGTTGCTCTTTAGCGACTTGCATATCTAGCGACTTGTGTGGCAATCATTGCACAAATTTGGCTAGCGACTTAGTCTATAGCGAGTTACTACTTAGCGACTTGCTCTTCCATTGGCGACTTGGGATTCTAGCGACTTAGGCGTGTAGCGAGTTAAGGGTTAGCGACTTAGTGCACTTATTTCTAGCGACTTAGTGCATTATTTGGTAGCGAGTTAGCACTTTATCATCTAGCAACTTGAGTGATTGTTTACGGTTTTCTCTTGATTTAGTAAAATCCGTGAAAGAATCTATTTCCGGTTTAATCATAGAGTTATAAAATCCCGTATAACTGTTAACATGTCTACCAACATTCCCATTGTTCCCACCGTCATCTCCACTGTTGTTCGAGGATGTTCAAGCGGTGGCTCGGATACTCGTCCACCAATGCTTGACAGAATCGACTACGATTCTTGGGCTCAACGAATCGATTGTATTGTCTTGGAAAGGAAAATGGTGTAAACATTCTCAAATCCATTGATGAAGGACCATATCGAGTTGAAACGACTAGAGACATACTTGATACTAATGAAGATGGTACTCTGCTCTACGGAATGGACGGACCTAAGATGTACAATGAGCTTGATAATGAGGAGAAAAGAGATTCGATGCGAGATATCGGGGCTTCAAACATTGTTCTTCAAGGTCTTCCTAAAGACATCTACAAGTCGATCAATCATAACACCGATGCAAAGGCTGTTTGGGATAACGTTAAGATGCTTCTCTCGGGTTCGAATTAACTATGGAAGGCAGGGAATCCCAACTCTATGATGAATTTGAGCACTTCAAGATGAAACCGGATGAGAGTGTCTATGAGTACTATGTGAGATTTCATAAGTTAGTGAATGACATGAGGAACATCAAGATGACTATGCCTAACATTGAGTTGAACTCAAAGTTTGTGAACAACATGAATCCCGAATGGCACAAGTTTGTCACATCCGTGAAACTCACTAAAGGATTGAAGCATACAAACTATGAGCAACTCTATGCCTTCCTCCTTCGAATGAAAGACATGCTATGTTTGAAAAGTTGATTCTCAATCGTTCAAAACCAACCGAGGTGAGACAAGTTCGTCTAATGACTCAACGACTTTCTACTCAAACATTGGAATCACAACCAAAGCATCACAAGTCATTCCTTGGGTAATGGTAATCACAAACTCATCCCCGATCCTCGGTTCAAACAAGCCGATCTCGATGCACGCGTGGATAACATCGTTAATCAACTAGCTCTACTCATTAGTCAAAACATGAACTCTCTCCCACAAACCAACAACAACTCACGAACGCATCTAACCCACATAATCAAGCCTTTGTTAAAGATGGAAGGATCGTGGTGCAACGATTCGGGAAAGACAAGATGATCGGGGAGAGGTGGAGCGGGAGAGGTTATGTTGGAAACCGAATCGAGGAAGAAATGGTAACCAAGGTCAAGCTAAGCCAATCAAATGCTTTAAGCGTGGTGGTGAGGACACTTTGCAAGGCGCACATCTCCAAAGCGTCCACAAAATGCCGAATACTTGAGAGATAAGATGTTCTTGGCTCAAGCTCGGGACAATGGTGCTACTTTGAATGAAGAGGAACTGCATTTCTTCTTTGAAGGCAATGCCAAGACCTATGATGCGAGATGTAGATGAGCGGCCCATTCGTGAGATAGGTCACAATCATCAAAATGCCTTTCAAGTCGGTGATGCGATGCTTACGACTACGATGTGGATGATGGACCCTCGCACACACAATATTTATGGCTAGCATCTCTCCCATGGTGTCTCCCAAGGTCACTTCTTCACCACAAGTGGCCCATCCAAGGACAAACTCATCTACGAGGTATTAAAGCTATATGATGATCTTGATGTGCAGCAGATGCATGACAAAGTACAACCAACCGAAACTTTTGAATCAAATATTGAAAATACGGGTAATATCAATATTGTCCCATATGATCAATACGTGAAACAAAGTGAATGTGAAGTTGTACCTAGTGATGCATCTTCTGCGATCAACAATGACTATGTCTTTGATGAATTCACCGCATGTGCTCTGATGATTCCATTATCTCGAACTAAATGCCTATAAGGAACGTGTTGCCATTTATGAACAACGTGCAAAATTTGAGTTGACCACTCGTGAGCAGGAAATGGATGACCAAGTACGACGATGAATTAGAAAAAGTAATTTTAGAGAAGAAGTATTGAAACAAGAATTAAATTCTTTGCAAGAAAAACTTTCTAAAACATTAAGCAAAACAAGAACTTCAAGAAAATGTGAAAATGCTTAAGCAAGAATTTAATGCAAAAGAATCAAAGCTCTTGAGAGATTTTTCTAATCTGAAAACTTTGAAAAACAAACTTGAAAACAAGTTGTACATACAAGGAAACACCATTCGATCGCTCACATGGTCACCAAACATCGAGTCTTAAGCGATAAGCATAGCATTCCCTTGTTGAGGAACCAAATCCAGAGGTAATCAAAAGGCTAGAAATGCTCATAAGGTGATTTATGATGGTAATGAAATTCTTAAGCCTAGGCGTAAACCTAGTTGCGTTGAGTGCACCGAGGAAGATAAGAAATCGATGAAGTCACTAGGAAAGGATGAACAAAAACTAGATGACCCCAAATGCAAAGAGAAGAACATAAATATCACTCCTCATGATTATAAGAAGGAAAACCTGGATTGCATTAAACAAGTTTAAGCCTCAGACTTTGTTGACTCCCGAACAAGTCTTCTGGAAAATGGATTTAGATAAGCAGAAAGCCGAAAATATTGTAGAAACAAATCCTCCCCTTTGGAAAATGCCTAAAGCTACTGTGTATCCTCCCAACACACCAATGCATCTTGTTCCTAGAACAATTGCCACTAAAAGCAATATCTTAATTAGCCAATACGTTATTTTTCAACTATTTGTTGATTTTGAGAAAACTTGCAAGAAAAGGATCACACCCACTGGCATTACTGAAGGAGAAAGGGGTTTTGAACAAATGAAAGAATGTTATTTAAGCGAGGTCATGCCTTCTTTAAACTTTTAAAGGAACACTTTGAGAGTCTTAAAAGGGATAGAAACCGACATTAAGGGAATGGAAAAGGAATTTGATGCAATAATAGTTGAAATTAGTGATTATGAGCGTGCATTAAAATATAATGAGATCGAGAGGAAGAACACGCATACATTGAATGAGAATCTTATTCTTGAATGTGTTGCTCAAGATGTCTTTTCATCGCTTCAAATTGCTCTATTAATGCTTCCAAATTTCATGAACTATCTGTGGCCCGAAAGTCTCCCATGATCGTGTCATTGAGCTTGAAAAACTAATTCTAAACTTAATGAGAAAATTGAACGGATGATCATGACAATTTGGTTAAACATTTTCTAAACTAGAAGTTGAGTATTTTAATCTACAACTAAAATATCAACATCTCAAAGAAAATGTCAAAACTTCAAATTTCAAGACATCTTCGATGTTCCGAGTTTGATGCGAGTTTTCAAATAAACAAACGAGATGAGCAGATTCATGCTCGATGTAACACGATCGAAAGTTGAAAGTCCAAATCTCTCAATTAAAGGGTCAAACGAACAATATGACGGTTCCCAAATGCCTCCTTCTCTAGATTCTCGAATTCTCAAACGTTTCATCTTCAAAACCTAGTAAATGCTTTACAAAAGGAAAGCGAAAGTTTCCTAGAAGAGAATGAAAAGGTTAAACGTCATTTCAATGAGTTGTTTGAATCAATTAAAGTCACTCGTAACAAAACAACGAACAAATAACTTCATTGCAAAAGGAAATTGAGAATCAAGAGTCGTAAAAGGAAAATGCCAATGATCAATGCGGAGAATGTTGTATCTAAGGTTCACTCGGTAATAAATCTACTTTATCTCGTGACATATGTCCCCTCACCTAAGGAACAACAAACTTGCCATTCAAACATATTTCTCATCCCTTAAGGATTGCTTAGAATGCTGCGTGAGATTGTTGAAGAGGATAAGCTAGAGAAACCTCATGATAATGCAATTGGACATGCATGCTTATATGCCAAACGATCTCAAGAAATCTTAGAATGTTTGATCACTATATGCCCAAAGACATTAGGTGAGAGAGTTAACCCTTGATTCCATGCTCAATGCCTAAGGCCAAACATGACTTGCACTCGATTCCCAATGGTTTGAATGTGAGGAGTAGTGCACCGGTGAGTAGTTCGATTTTAGATCATCAATACTAAGAAAGTGAACCATAGTGCACTGCATGTAGTTCGAGATCGACACATCTAAGCAGTGGTGCAAAGAGTAGTAAAACAAACTAATGTTCCCATTCCTCTACAGAGTAATCGGTGACATTAAAGGGAGCGGTCAAAGTCTCAAGACAATACAAGGAATGATAGGACCTCTCAAGCTAAAAATGTGCCTTTGGAAGAGAGTAGAAGAACAATCTAGGAACCTTAAGTTTGAATCGAATAATACGAATCGTGTTGATTCTAGTATTAGCCATAAGCGTCTTGTAATTAATTGAATTCGATGCTATTTGCAAACCTTGTACCGATGATTGCTTGAATTCATTTCTAATCATGAATGTGATGTTAATGCTCGCCTAATGATGTTAATTGTCCGATTAATGTTGTTAATGCTAAAATTCATGCTAAAAAGGCTAAAAGGCAAAAGCGAAAGAGAGTTAGAAAACAATGGAAACCCAGGAAGAACATTCAATGAGAATAGGCTTTTATTGGATACGTTGGTCATAAGACTAATCGAGATAATGCCCACTAGAAAATGGATGCCTCTTGGTAGAACTATTCCCTTAAGAAGTGGTCACATTGTAAATAGGACTATCTGAGACACTAGTATTGCATCTATTCACAATGATTCCCTACTTCACCATCGATATGAATGCTTCTATTTCGATGTGGGTGGTCCAACTGCTGCTACTAACCAAATGGAACCCATTCTTGCATGGGGATCCCAAATATCCGATTATCCATTCTTGTCGTGTTCAACCGCAGATCGTTCAAATCGATTACGTGGTACCGGACTCAGTTGTTCCAAGCATATATTTGGAGACCGGTCACGGCTCATGAACTTCGTGAGCAAATTCATCGGATCATTAGATTTGGTAATGATCATTTCGGTGCTATTATGGGTTATGGAGATTATGTTGTTGGTGATAGTGTCATCTCCAGTGTATTATGTGGAAGGTTTAGGTCATAATCTGTTCTCTGTTGGTCAATTCGTGATTCGATCTAGAAGTGGCCTTCGTAAAACATACCGCTTTGTTAGAGATCTAAATGGTAAGGAACTGCTGAAAGGAACTCGTGGCTCAAACCTTTACACTATCTCTATCGATGACATGATGAGAGCTTCACCAATCGCTTGTTATCAAAGGCTTCAAAACAAAGTCATGGCTATGGCATCGTCGTCTCAATCACTTGAACTTGGCACCATCAACGATCTTTCCGGAAAGGACTTAGTTATAGGTTTACCTAGACTAAAGTATGAAAAGGATCATCTTTGTTCAAAGCATGTCAATTGGGAAAAAGCAAGAAGTATGCCCATAAACCCAAACCTACTAACTCATCACGAAGTTCTTCATATGATTCATATGGATTTATGTGGACCAATGAGGGTGCGAGAATATATTTGGGAAGAAATATGTGTTAGTTGTGGTTGATGATTATTCTAGATTCACCGGGTCAAGTTCTTAAGGACAAAGGATGAAACTCACGATATCATCATCAAACTCATCAAACAGTGCGAGTTAGACTAAACAAAGCGCCGTAATTATCGAGCAGACAATGGGCGAGTTTGTCAACAAACAACTTAGTGAATTCTATGAAAGCATTGGAATCGACCATCAAAGAAGTGTTCCACGAACCCCTCAAGTAAGCGGTGTAGTTGAAAGGCGAAATCGTACTCTTGTTGAAGTTGCTAGAACAATCTTGATTTACTCAAAGGTTCCAATGTTTCTCCGGGTGAAGCAATTGCCCTTGCATGTTACACACAAAATCGTTCCACGATTCACACCATTCATGGAAAAACTCCATATGAACTTGTCCACAACGAAAACCTAATCTATCTTTCCTTCGTGTATTTGGTGCCTTGTGCTATCCAACTAATGAAGGTCAAGACTTGGGCAAACTTAGGGCTAAAGTCGACATTGGAGTATTTGTAGGATATGCACCAAACAAAAGGGATACCGAATCTACAACAAAAGAACCCGAAATATCATGGAAACAATTCACGTTACGTTTGATGAGTGACCGGTCAAATGGCTCTGGACACTCCACTCGGGACCCGCACTTCATAATGATCCTATTGGTTCATCCCTTGTTCCAAACTCCTCTCAAGAAACACCATATGTACCTCCATCGAAGATGATGTAAAGAAATTGTTTGATCCAATGTTTGATGAAGCTGATGAGTCTACTACTAATGAGGTAATCGATCCCTACAACAGAGGATGCTCGATTCCGGTGAATGAAGACAATCCATCGGTTTCAATATCGTAAGTCAAGAAGCACTGCTGCGATCCTTGATCTCATCAACAAATCATCATTCTTCAAATGTACATCATGGAAATGTTTACGGCATCAATGATGAAGTTAATCCCTTTGCAACTCACGAAGATGCTCCATTTGAAAACATATTTGCTACTCCCGAATCATCGCAGAACCATCTTCTTGAGGAGACATCGACTCGACTACCTCGGTTCCTCAACAAATGCCACATGAACACCTCGGAAAATGGACTCACGATCATCCATTAGACAACATCATTGGTAATCCCTCCGTCTGTATCAACCCGGAAGCAACTCGCAACCGATGCCTTATGGTGCTTCTTCAACTCCGTATTATCTAAGATCGAACCAAAAGATATTAAAGCGCTATGAATGAAGATAGTGGTTCAATGCTATGCAAGATGAAATTCATGAGTTTGATCGACTTGATGTATGGGAGTTAGTACCTGCTCCAGATCGTGCTATGATTATAGCTCTAAAATGGATCTTCAAAGTAAAACTTGATGAGCATGGTGATGTGTTGAAGAACAAGGCTCGATTAGTTGCTAAAGGATATCGTCAAGAGGAGGTATAGACTTTGAAGAATCTTTTGCTCCAGTTGCTCGAATCGAGGCCATCGAATCTTTCTCGCTAATCTCGCTAGCAAGAACATGGTGGTTTATCGGATGGATGTAAAGGCGGCATTTCTAAACGGAGATCTTAAAGAAGTCGTCTCGTCGCCCAACTGAAGGATTTGTGAATCAAGAGCATCCTACTCACGTTTATCGTTTGAAGAAGGCTCTTTACGGTTTAAAGCAAGCTCCAAGGGCATGGTATGATACACATCTAAGTTTCTTCTATCAACCGGATTCATCAAAGGAGCGATTGATCCTACATTGTTCACCGTGAAGTCGAGCAAACATTTGATTCATGTTCAAATTTATGTTGATGATATTATTTTGCCTCGACCGACCCAATGGAATGTGATCGTTTTCAAATGAAATGAGTTCAAAGTTTCAAATGTCAATGATGGGACAAATGTCATTTTCTTGGGATTACAAATTTCTCAAAGTCCGGAGGCATTTTCATAAATCAATCTAAATATGCAACGAGAGATTCTAAAGAAATTTGGATTTGATTCAAGTGACCTGTTGACACCCCATGATTGACCGAACCAAACTAGATGAGGACCTCTCGGGGATCATGATTGACCAAGCGAAATATAGGAGTATGATTGGATCACGATGTATCTCAACGCTAGTAGACCGGACATTTTGTTCTCTGTGTGCATGTGTGCTAGATACCGTGCTAAGCCTACTAAAAGCACCTTGAAGCGATTAAACGGGTCTTCGGTATCTCAAGGAACCATCAATATGGGACTATGGTACCGAAGGACACCGGTATGTCACTAACGGCCTATGCGGATGCCGATCATGCGAGTTGTCAAGATACACGTCCGGCACGTCGGGAGGTGCTCGATTTTGGGTGATAAGCTTGTGGTGGTCTTCAAAGAAGCAAATGAGTACTTCTATTTCCTCTACAGAGGTGAATACATAGCCATGTCATCTTGTTGTGCTCAAATCCTATGGATGAGATCTCAATTATCGACTATGGCTTTGAATTCAACAAAATCCCTCTGTCTTGTGATAATAAAAGTGCTATTGCTCTCTCATGCAACAACGTTCAACACTCAAGAGCAAAGCATATCGACATTCGACATCATTTCATCGAGGAGCAGTGGAAAAAGGTGTGGTGGAACTATATTTTGTGAGGTCCGAATATCGGTTAGCGACATCTTCACCAAAGCTCTCCCAAGAGAACGTTTTGAGTTTATTCTTCCACGTCTTGGTTTGAAAAGCCTTCAACCGAAACTCTCAAACGTCTTGGGAGGAAGACGAGGAGTAAAGGTCTTTCTTCATCTATCTTCGTAAATATTTATTTGAAAACAAAATAGAAAATTATAAAACTTTCAAAATCCATAAAAATCGAAAAATCCGAAAATCTTCAAAAATATTGTCATTTTGTCATGTTTCTCTCGGTTCGTTAATATCTACGGACTTTGTGTTGTCATTCAAAGAATGACACGGGTCTTTAGATGTTGTTCGAATTCTTAAAAAAAAAAAAAAAAAAAAAAAAAAAAAAAAAAAAAAATCAAAAATCAAAAATATTTTTGGGAGAAAGAGAAATGGTTTATTGTCATTTCGAGGCAATAACCCGCTTTTAAAGAAAGAACAGAGCCATGTTTTACCATGTTTTCAAATCCTATGCTCGATTCTATAAACCCTATCTCATTGAAAACCAAATGCTTTGAAAAATAACTCAAACTCTATTTTTGATAATCATCGGGACTTATTTGTCAAAATCTCTATCTCTCAATCAACAACCTCGTCATTGATTGAGGGGAGAATGATTTCAATTAAATTAAAAGTTATTTGGCATTAAAATTGTTTTCAAAAGATATACATGCATGTTTTATAAATGGAGTTTAAAGTCTCAAAATCCGATCCGTGTCGAGTTAAAACACTTTCACAATCTAGTCACAATTCTCCTTAAAAGCTTTCAAAATCAATTTAAATCTATACGAGATCACAAATTTCAAATGATTTGATAATTGTGATCGGGGAGAATGTGTGATTTAAATTGGATTTAAAGCGATAATTAGATAAATGGTTACAATAGGATGTACATGCTATCCCGCCCACATGTGTCAAACGATTTCAATTTTTCACCGCACATGTTGAGGGGAGCATCTATCTTAAAACCTTTGATTTAAAACATGATCATTTATCCCATGTGCGGGTTCCTCTAGTATGTGCAAAACTCTTTTCAAACCTCGAGGCACATATTGAGGGGAGCAAATTTAAGGAAACCTCATCCTTCCGGAATTGCTATATCTACTTGATTTGTTGAGGAAGTGATGTTGATATCTTTAGAAAATGGTAATCAAAAGAAGTTAATTCTTTCTCCGCCTCCGTGTGCAAAACATTTTCAATACTTGATGCACATGTTGAGGGGAGTTCTCGTTCTAAAATATCAAAACAATTCGGTACAAAAGCTTTGATAATATATCACACGTATCCGAATTGATTTTCAAATGGTTTTCAATTGGATCCATTGGCGGATGAACAATACCAAATAGACCGACCAACTTTACTTCATGTACGGTGATATAAGGATGATAAGGTTAGGTATGTGTTCCCATGATCCGCCGAGCCGGAGGGATCTACCGAGGACAATCCACTAGTTAGTGTAGAAGTCCTTAGGTATGATGATAAAAGGAGAAAATGAGATATGGGAAGAGTGCGGACTAAGACCGAGCTAGTCTTGGAATAAACCCAACAAGGATTCTAGCTATGAAGTCTCGGTAAGCATGAAGGGTTGAAGAATTAAAAGAATTGAATGAAAATAGGGTGAAAACAAATAGCCCTCCATTAATTCAACCTTAGGCGTAAACCGGGTTCACTTCATATGCTCTCGATGGTAACATCGGTATTGAAGACAAGACGTCATGGACCCGATGGACTTGCACTTCACCTTTCCAAACCACTCAAGTTCCTCTTAAAAGGGCTTGTTTCATTCTCACGGGAACCGACATTATCTATCGACTTTCTCTTAGAGATGGTTGATATTGAAGAAGGAGACCCTCTCCTAGTCTCCGTTATAGGATCCAAATATGCACAAATTGAGTCTAGAGCCACGAGATCATCAATAAATCTCATTAGGACACTTTCAATGAAGACTCTCTGTTTCACACAATGTGGAAAGAGATTATATCTTGAGTCCCACGCATTATCCTTGTGGTATTGCCGGACCATCCGAGTGATGTGTTTACATATTCACAATGAAGATGGAAAGCCTTCGGAGCCAACATCAAACAAGCTCCCGGTAGGTGGCATGTGAGATCTATTATATAGATCAACCATGTGACAACCGAATGAAACAATGGGCGATTCAATCTCTTGAATCAATCACGGTTCGAGTTATGGATTGACGGATGCCTTTGAAAAACCGGTCGTTGTGCTTAATAAACTCTTTTCTTTAGCACATCGATCGTGTACTAATTTTTCAAACCAAAAGGTATTTTTATGATTGATAATTGATTTTCAATAAAACCCTCGTTGTATTGCAAAACAATTTCTATTGAGCAATACACGATTGTTTTCAAATCTCTTTTCATCAATCGGTGGACTTAAAATTATTGGTTCACTCACTCCGTGTTGTCTTCTTTGAGATGTTCGGTTTGAGAACACTAGAACATTGCGAAACCACATCAAGGAGATTCCTAGGAATCCTACCGATCACAGGCGATGCTTGTCTCGATCAAGCGGGAACCGTGGGCCGTGTACCTCAATTCATCGAAGTGATCAAAGACACTTTCGTGCGATTTGTTGCTATCGTTGTATGCAGTACGCCCGACGTTTGCGGTGATCGAATGAAGCGGTCAATCCATAGCCGCATGCTCACTTAACATTCATCTCAAAAGAAATCATGATTAGTGCATCGATGACTCGATATTTTCACTCCATGCTTCGCTACGCCGCCAATATCGTGATTCAACAAATGCTTCCGCTACTCGATGAGAAGAATTCATGATCCGAATGTGAGCATGTCGGTCCCAAAGTCACAACACCACTATGGATGTCTCGAGATTTTTGATAGCCGATGATCTCCAAAGATGGCTCAAACTCATCATCACGTGGATCGATAAAGACCTCCACTTGGAATAACCAAACATGCAATGTGAAGAATCAATGACTACGAGCTTATGAGCAAAGGACTACATCAAGAATGCAAGATCAACTGTTAATGTAATATCTATCTCGTATTCAATGTAATTTTTGATGTAAAATTGAGGTGACCTCCTTAGGGGAGATTGTTAGGAATTAGAAATTCCGGTATTAAAGAGTCACCACCTCAAGTATATGTAATCGTTAGAAAGCTCGTAGTCGTAGTTCTTTAAGTTAAGTAGTAATTTAGTTAAGTAACACCGTGGAGGACGGACGGGTCTTTACCCATCTGTATGCACGATCCACACCCAAAGTGTGGCGAGTTATGTAAGACTATAAATACTCTCTACCTTCCAAGGTAGAGTTGGAGCTCATAATAATATCTTTCACTTTCTCTCACTAAGTTCCCTAAACCTCTAACTTTCTCTCTAGAATTCCATCTTATTCGCCACCTTGTGTTATGGTTTGATGTGTATGTGAAAAGTTATATCTTACATCGCTTCATCGCATGACCCTAATAAGTAAACTTGCCAATTTACCTTAATGATTCAAATATAGTGCGCTCGATTTCCTAAGCGGGTCAATAAGGCGGAGTGTGAATTCAATAGGCCTATTCACAATATTCGCTCACTCGCAAGTGACTAATGGTTCATGATGTAGGGACTTGAACATGGCAAATACTTAGTGACAATAAAACATTCGGATATAGCATACAGTTCAAAGCATTTGTGTTCGATTAAAATGTAGCATGTATCTCCCCAAGAGTTTGTAAAGCAGTTAAAAGAGTAAAAGTGGGGCTATGAACTCACCTGTTGCAATGTTTATGATGACAACAGTGGATACACTGAAATGTAGCGTAAATCTCGAAAATGACCTATTATGAATGATATGATATGTAATAAGTCATGATTTAATGTTATGCATGCATTTCGTATGTTATTTATACCATTTGTGAGTTTTGGAAAATAATACTCTTCGTCGAAAAATACTCTTTTTGACGTCTTGACCATTCTTAAATTACTTTTCAAGTATTTACGTCAAAATGTAATTCTGTAATGGTTTATTAATGATTTATTGTGAAATTTTAACTTTTCGTCGTAAAATCATGTCGTCGGAATTTTCATGAAAGTGACAAAAATGACTTCGAAAAATTAGTCGTAAAATGGTGTACGTCGAACGTTAGGAAACGAACTCAACGGTTTTGGAAAGTTTGTATCAAAATCTAGAAGTTTTAGTACATGAGTTTTCGTCATAAAGGTCTCGAACATAAAGATAATAAAGGTTAAAGATGGTGATTTTGTCCAAATGTTGTGTAAAAGTGAGTTTCGACAAAGTTTAAGCAACCGTAAATAATTTATTACAACTCCGCTATACAAACGGTTGGTCGTTTTGAAAAATATGCTTGGTGATCTCGATTTTATTAGAAGACATCTCGTTACAAAAGTTCCACATCAACGTTAAAACAGCCTTCAATAGGGTCGTTTTGTTTACCGTAACACTTGTCTCGTAAAAATAATATAGTTTTCTAAAATAATAAAGTTACGGCAATTTATGAAAACGTGTATATTTTAGTCGTTACAAATCCGTTTTCTTTGTATTATCGTCCTTAGCTTCGTATCAAAGTATACTATTATATTTTGATAAGTCGAAATAATTTATAAAGCTTAAGACTCGTTTTTGACTCGTACAAAACAAAAACAACTTGCTGAAATTTTCAGAAAATATATATATCGTCGTCAAACTTGGAAAATACATAACTTCTTCGTTATAACTCCGTTTTAATCCGTTCAAGCGGCCACGGATTCGTTTTAAAGTATATTTTCTAAATATCTAGGCCAAAAATTTGTGTCTACTGTCGGATTTTCCAGCAATACAAAATAAGATCAGACCACTTTTTAAACTTGTCGAAAAGAGTTTTTCTCGTACTAAACCTATTCCAATCCCTTCAAAACAACTCCAAAGCTATTCTAATCCTACCATACACCTTCTTAGGGTGTCATGGGTTCCTAAACATCATCAAGACCAATATATATCAAGGGATAAATTATAGGATGACCTTTATATATATAACTCTAAAAATCAATGTAAAATGGTATAAATAAACATAAGTCTTGCATACTTGCTAAAATTGATGAAATACATATGAAATGAAAGTGAAAGATGTAAATGAAAATGAAATGCTTACAAGCTACTTGATGAGGTTTAATGGACAAAAGGTTTTCCTAATCACTTGAGGTTTATATTACAAAACCTTGCAACAAATGATACTAGTGTGTAATTATATTTGTCTTGAAAACTTGGATAATCCTTCCTTTTGGGTCCCTTGGCTGCAGTATATTTTGGGAGAAGAAGAAATGGAATTGGTCTAGCTTTTGCAAATGAAAGGAATGAAATGAAAAATAATTTGTTTACTACTTGTATGAGATATTTTGCAAATCTCTTGATGATTCACCCTTGTCGACAAGGGTGTGAATCATATTTTGTTTATTTTTTTTTTTTTTTTTTTTTTTTTTTTTTTCATTTGTATAAGTGTAAGTATTGTAAGATTTTGTAAAATTTAAATGAGTTAAGTGGTAAGTTGTAGCATTTGTAAATATTTAGGGTAGCGTTGAATAAAATAATTTTTCACGGGTCAAGTTAAAATATTTTAGGTCATAAAAATTATAAAATACATTCCTTGCAAAATTTGAGTGATATAATAATAATCGTGTCGAATTTAAGAAAACGTCAGTAATTATATAAATACAACAATTTAGTTACAAAATAAATTTAAAACACTAGGTAAACTCATAATATTATTTCATAAACTTAATATGAGTATAAAAATATATTGGAATAATTTTGGAAGTAATGGATCAATTGTCAAAATAATTAATTACGCGATAACGTTTATTTAATATAAAAATTATACGTTTAATGTAAAATGAAAAACCATGCATGAACTAATATGATGATAATGATGATAATGAAATGTAGACTAAACTTAGTCTATATGAAATGACATCGATGATATGATCATGAATTCACAGCTAAACCATTACGGTTACGTGAATTTGGAACACGCAAACCTAGTTTACGATAAATGATGAAATGGTGAAGCATGAATTGTTTTGAGAAATGACCTAAAAGTACGAGTTGTCACAGCTTCTATACCACGGATCCCACGGTTCCCTTCAAGGAGGGATCCGTCTAGTTATCTGGAAGGATCCGCTATCTCATTACAGTTTCTTCAAAGATGAAGAAATGTCAAGGAGTGCTATTTGAGGAATGAGATATATGTACAATATAACAAGCACAACACACATAATAATCATAGCATATAAGTATTCATTCAATAAAACAAGAGATACACAACCAAATCTCTAAAACTAAGAGAATGAACTAGCCAAATAGGTGCTACTAATGCTAATAAGTTAACCCAAACTTAATATTCGACTAAAAGCTTAATGATGATCAAGGATGAGAAAGGTTTCTAAATGTTCTAAGTTTGAGCTTTTGAATATGATGCTCATTGTAGTTTAGGCTTGTTTAACCTCTTCGAAACGTTCGAGGAGGTGATAAAACATGAAACGTTGCTCTTCACGTAGTTCATGTATCAACCTTTCAACATGTTTACAATGATAGCAATCCTTGTCATGGTTTTGGGTTTCTTGAGGTGAAAGTTCAAGTGAAGTGGGTTGAGGATCTTCAAATGAAGAAGGATTTGGTAGAGGCTCATTAAGTGGTGGCTCTACAATGTTTGAGGGTAGAGGTAAAGAAGCATCAACTTCCATTTGATCGGGTGGTTGCCTTTGATGTCTTCTCATAATCCAATATGGACTATTGGGAGGAATAATAGAGTTTGCTTTTGGATCAAGTGTTGATTTAACACTTTGATTTTGTTGCTCAATCTTTTCAAGTGAATTAGTTGGTAATGGTGAAAGATGAGATGGCCAAGAAGGTAAATCTTCTACATTGTGAGTGTGGAGATGATTGGGAGGTGGCTCTAGGTATTAATGAAATAGGTTGAGTTGTGGAGGGTATGTTTGGTATAGTAGAATTTGGTGATGAAATCTTAGTGAGAACACTCTTCTTGGGAATTAGTTTGATTGGTTTCCTTGGTGTAGGAGAAATCCTAGCATAGGTGGATTTAACCGAGATGATTCGTTGAGGAAACTTCGTGTATGATTCTAGCAAGTTTCTTAGGTGGTTTTGAGTGGATGAGTAAGCACTAGGAGCTTTTCTCATGATGAGATGACTAAGGAGGATGGTTGAAATTGCTGATAATTATGTTTGTGTTTGATGACTAAAGTGTTCTTGGCAATGTGGGTTATAAAGGGAAGAACTTTGCAATTGTATTTAAGACTTAATCCACTAATGTTCTTGGAAATGTGATGATTGACATGCACAAGTTTGAGATTCAGAGTTTTACTGATCTAGGAACTCATTTAAGATGAGATGAAGTGTTTGAGTTAGGAAGATGAGTTGAAATGATTGTTTTAGCTATGTTTGGCATAAAATGTCACCCGGATCCCACGGTTCCCTCCTTGAAGGGATCCGGCTAGGCTAATCCTAGGGATCCGGCTCTCAGCAGTTATGACAGGTTTGTAATGAGGTTTCTGGAAGCTAAAGCTTATCTCATTTTGAATGTTTCAGTTCTCCTAAGGGTTTAGGATGAAGGGGTACTCGAATGATTAGAGGTAATAAGTGTTTCTGACAAATGATTGCTTTTATGGAAGAAGGATGGGACAAGAGGACTACCAATGGATGTCCAAGGATAACACTAAGAGTTATGAGGGTGTCAAGTCATAATAAATGATCCTAGTGATCGGGTTTTAGCTTGAGGTGATATTAAGAAAATTCTTAAAATTTCAAGAATTGAAAAACTAATTTTGTCTTACCTTGAGATATAAAAGACTAGAAGCAATTTCCTAAAATTGTTTAGCTTGCTTTCTTAAAGTGTTTTGAGAGGTGAGAAATAGTTTGTGAGTAGTTGAGCGGAAATATGGTGAGTTTTAGATGTGTTGATAAAATCGAATAAGATCTTAAGTAAGCCTTTAGTGAGTCTAAGCCTTTCTCATCCTTGAAGTGGACTTAGTTGGGTTCTAAAATCATATGCCAAGCTAATGTGATGTTATCTAGAGAGCGCTTTTGATGTCTTGAATCTTGTATTGTCGATCGATGTCACGGATCCCACGGTTCCTTCAAGGGAAGGATCCGGCTAGGCTAATCCTAGGGATCCGGCGTCTGCAGATCAGAACCAACACAGAACCTAAAAAAAAATGATGTGCAAATTTTGTATACTATTACATCTATAAAACAAGCAATAGGAACAAGCAAGTTATCATAAAACATCACTTACAAGATAAAGTAACAATATCCAAAATACCATAAACCAAAAAAGAGAGATCATTCAAACATAAAGTAAAAGAAACTAAGCACATTCCTATTGTCTCTTTCGTCAATTCTTCCTTTTCCTTTTTGACGGCTTAGTGAGGTTGTAGGCGAGGTTTTGAATCATGCCTCTTATTTGTTTAAATTCCGCGGTCTCGTTTGGAATGGTTGGAAGTTGTTCGTGGTATTCAAGGATTTCCAATTTGATGTTGGATACGGGTCGATGTCTTCTCATCTTCTTCTTCTTCTTCTCGGCCGAGGAGTCCGAGAAACTTCGGTTTCTCTCCATTGACCATGAATCGTTTAGAGGGTTGTTTGGTAAGAGGTACCATGACGTGATCGGAAAGGTAATGATCATCGTTGATAGGGGATGGTTTCAATGCACTAACATACTTACAAAGTCGTGTTTGGAGCATACCATATGGGAGTACCATGTTGGAAGCTTTGAATACCCCAGCCATTCTCCTTACCATGTAGTAGGCAAGATTAAATGGCCTTTGGTGGGGTAAGACAATAGATCATTTGCACAAGACATGCGTTTGGATGATCTTTGTTTCCAACTAGGCTAATGATGTTTTCCCTAAGGATTTCTTCCCATTTTCTAAACATGGGATGCATTTCGAAAAGTTCCATTTTAAAGGGATCACGGTGAATGAGTTTTTTGTTATGATCGTAACGGGATTGGTCGGTCCTAATTTTAAAGATAGTATCACGAATGGTTTCGGGATCGTCGAGAGGAGTGTTATAGAGAGGCTTGGGATCAAGTGCATGGTTTTGAGAGTTAATTGCCCAATCTTGAGAGTACATGCAAATTCCCTCCCAAGGAACGCGAAGAATTTGAGCAAAGGTGTTGAGAGGAAAAATAAAGTTTTGTTTGTTGATGATGAAGGCGATTGAGATGCTATTGTCGGTGTTTCTAATGATCCTAAAGCTTTTGTAAAATTCAAAAATGAAGATCGGACAAATTTGTTCATCTATGTCAAGGAGACAATCAAAGTTGATTGTCGAGAAAACTTGACGAATGTCGGTATCTTCAAGGAAACATTCCTTGACTACACGACCTTCGTGGATAAGTCGTTTTACAAGGCTTTTGAATATTTTACGGTCGGTTTTGGTCAATCCCCTTTTACGATAGTAGTGAGTAAGGTAATGGACGGTGTCATGGTGATCTTGTTGAGTGGCTTTGGGCATGGTTGTTCCTAAAAATACAAAATTTTCAATTAAGATAAATTAGTTGAAATGGGTTTATGGTTTTGATTTGTATTAACAATGTTGTGAACACAAAGTGATTTTGTTAAAATCCCCCTTTTCATGATTAGTTTGAAAAAAAACTAATTGAGTTAATTGATTAGATATTAAGAAACCATAAACCCTAGGATGAGGATGATGAAAGTTATAACAAGTTAATGTAATTACTTACAATGGTGTTCTAGGAGGGGATACTTGAAAGTATGGAAGCCAATGAGGATGAATTTTGTAGCTTGGTCGTTTTTGTTTTGTGTGGGTAGAGGAAAAACAATCGGTGGTGAATTTTGAAAGCGTATAGGCGAGTTACATTCCACAGTTCCCCGGATCCTTTATGTTTGGGATCCGCTAGTACAACTAGGGGATCCGCCTCGTGGATGTAAAAGGGTTGTTTGACATTATTTTCGTAGTAGGCTTATAAATTAGCTTATTAAAAGATAGTTCGGAGGTATTAGATGAAGATTGTTTTTGGATGACGGCTTTTGATGAATCACATATCGAAGGTTCATATGTGATGACGGCGTTAGTTTGATGAATCAAAAGGAGTATTATTCCTGATGATGAAAAAGACGGAAAAGTGACGAAAGAGACTTCTAATGATGTTAGAGATAAAAAAGCAAAGAAAACTTATGAAAAATAAATTGAACTCATGTAACCTATCTAATGAAAAGTAAAACATACCTCTATGCTTCTTGGTTTGGCATAATCCCAAAGATACTTCATGAGCTTTTAAAGTAATCCTTTGTACTTGATGTACATGAGTAGTGATTACCTTTTAGATCCTTCCTTGAATGTTGACTTCATTATTCTTTGAATGAAGATTTTGGAGAGATTCTAGCATGAAGATTTCTTAGGAACAAAAGTTGTTAGAGTCATCTATCAATGTCCAACAAAATGATTTTTAAAAAATATGACCCAAAAAAAAATCCTTCTTTGTAGTTTTCAAACATACACGGATCGTATCAAGTCTTTAAAGTACAACATACTTTAAGAAACTTGGTAACGAAGCTCTGATGCCAATTGTGGAAAACTAGAAGGGGGGGTTGAATAGTTTTACCAATTTAAAACTTCCTTTTAAATATTTAGATCGACTTATGTCAATCTATTTGATTGTTTATGTTGGACGTTGATAGATAGATATATAAACGTATAATGAAAGATAACGAGTAAGAAGCACATCACCACGACACAAGTATTTATAGTGGTTCGGTTACAAGGACACCTTCCTTGCCCTACTCCACTCCCCGAGTCACCTACTCGAGAGTTCGTAAACACTACACCAACTCCTTATGGCGGAGAAGCCTTCACAACGTCGCTTAACCTTTTTCCGGTACTAAGCTAAATACCGAGTTCTTTCACACCAAGGCGAACCACACCTAACACAACGTCGCCTACCCTTTATACGGTGCTAGGCTAACCACCGAGTTCTTTCACACCTTAGGAGAACTAATCCTTCACAACGTCGCCTACCCTTTATTAGGTACTAGGCTAAGCACCTAGTTCTTTCACACCTTAGGTGAACTATACCTTCATGACACAACACCTAATCTCAAGGAGATCTACTCCTTGTTACAACACCATCAAGGATATCCCCATCCTTGTATATGGACAAATACATATATGTATAACGATGCACCTTATCGATTATACGACCTAGGCATTCTTCCCAAATGCTACTTGATTTGATTCTTTGGCATCCTTCACTAATGCCTTTGACACAACGCTTGACACCCTTCACTAATGCCTTCGTCTTGACACCTTTAGCATCCTTCACTAATGCTTTGACACGGATGATGAGCACCTTTCACTAATGCTTTCATCTTGACACTTTCGGCATTCTTCACTAATGCCTTCAACCCAACATCTATGGAGAAAGGAAGAACTATCAACAAGATAACCTTAGTAGTCTTGATGATGACGAAGCATGGAAACTCATGGACTTTGAGCTTGCACGTCTTCAAGAGGTGGTGATCTTTCCTTTAAGAGGAACCTAGTAGATCACACAAAAACAAAAGACAAACTACATAGATCACTTAGATCTGAGGTTAGAGGGTTAGAATACTTTGGAGAAGTATATGTAAAAACCACACATAGAGAGGAAGAAATGGCTCTCTATTTATAGAGGAAATTCTCTTCTATTTCCCCGGATCCCACGGATCCCTACCACAAGGGATCCGACTAGCACAAAGCTAGGGATCCGTGGTCCGCTCCTCTTTGCCCATGGGTATTTTTGGTTATGGGTCATGGGTTATGGGTTGATCCATGGTTTTCTTTCTAGATACAATGTATCTTAAGGATACAATGAACTTGGTTAAGTGGTATATATAAAACCATGGGTTATGGGTCAAAACCATTTGCTAGTATTTACCTATTTAGTATATACTTGTATTTACCCAATTTAGCATACACTTAGTTTTTACCCATTTTAGTACACTTAGTTTAAGTATATGTTTAACCCAATATGTAAACACTAGTTGTTGTACATATGTATCTAAATCATAAAATCACTTATACTTGTTTTAGTGTTTTATGTGAAAGCGTAAGTGTGTTAGGAAACTATTAACTCAAACTACTTACGTACTCTATTTGTTTCGTTAAAATGATTTTATATTTGTTATCGACAAAATATTAGAAGATCGTAAAATATAAATAAACGTTTTCACGGCTTATTTGTATTAACAGTCACTTAGATGAAATCTTTTGCAAACTTATTTGCAAAAAAACTAGATTAGTATTACTCACTTGACGCCCTTACATAGGGATGGACTCGTCAAGGGGGAGTAAAGACGAGATCCTTTCCCGTTACTTGCTCTCTATTTTCTTTTCTTTCACATGTTTTTCTTAAAAACAAAGTGTTGCTTTCTTCAAGCTCTTTTGTTTCGACAAAAGAGGAGAAGAAAGTAAACTACAAATTCAAACTTTACAATTTTAGCTTTTCCTTAAAATAATTTTATGTTTTGTCATCAACAAAAGGGGAGATTGTTAATACAAATAATCCGTAAAACGTTTATTTATATTTTACGATCTTCTAATGTTTTGTCGATAACAAACGTAAAATCATTTTAACAAAACAAATAAAATACGTAAATGGTTTGAACTAATAGTTTCTAACATATTCACATTTTTACATAAAACACTAAAACAAGTATAAGTGATTTTATGATTTAATATTACATATGTACAACAACTAGTGTTTACATATTTGGGTAAAATATACACATAACTAGTATGTAGTATATTGGGTAATATAAATGGGTAGAAACTTAAGTATCACAACACATTGGGCAAATACATTGAATGTAGTTGGGTACAACCCAAAGCCCATGACCCATGGAGCTTGACCCATAACCCATTGCAAGACATCATGCTTATATCGTACATGGATAATATCTATAACCCATGGATCAACCCATACCCAAGTGACCAAGTGCATTGCACTCAAAAGATACATTGTATCTAGCTAAAGATCCATGGTTCAACCCATGACCCATGACCCATAACCAAAATACCCATGGGTAAAAGGGAGCGTCCCATGGATCCCTAGCTTAACGCTAGACGGATCCCTTGTGGAAGGGATCCGTGGGATCCGGGGAACAGTAGAGTTTTTCCTCTATAAATAGTGAGCCATTTCTTCATTGTTTCTGACCCCTTTCTAACAAACTTTTTCCCTGAGTTTAAAACTCACTAACCTCAGATCCAAGAGATCTATGTTTGTAGTTTTGTATTTGTGTGATCTTTTAGGTTCCTCTTAAAGGCAAGATCACCACCTTTGAAGTCGAGCAAGCTCAAGTCCATGAGTTGCCATGCTTCCTCATCATCAAGGCTACTGAAGTCTTCTTGTTGATGATTCATTTCTTTCTTCAAATAAGTGTAGTGTTGAAGACATTAGTGAAAGATGTCTCAAGAGTCAAGACGAAGATATTAGTGAAGGGTATCTATCGTCTATATCATAAGCACTTATGGTAGGTGCTTAGAAGTCAAGATTAGAAGCATTAGTGAAAGGTGCTTAGAAGTCACGACTAGAAGCATTAGTGAAAGGTGCTTAGAAGTCAAGACACAAGACATTAGTGAAAGGTGTCTTGTAGATCTAGTCAAAGGCATTAGTGAACGGTGCCTTAGATGTACATTCGATATGGTGTGTTTCGATGTACAAGATATACTAGTATTAGATCCAAGGATATTGATATCCTTGATGATGTTGTAAAGGAGTAGATCTCCTTTGGGATTAGTCGTTGGTGTAGTGTGGTAGTAGTTCCTCTATTGCAATGGAACTAGGTGCTTAGCCTAGTACCTAATAAAGGGTAGGCGACGTTGTGAAGGTGTAGTTCACCTTGGAGTGAAAGAACTAGGTACTTAGCCTAGTACCTTATAAAGGGTAGGCGACGTTGTGTAGGTGTGGTTCACCTTGGAGTGAAAGAACTCGGTGGTTAGCCTAGCACCGGAAAAAGGGTAAGCGACGTTGTGAAGGCTTCTCCGCCATAAGGAGATTGGTGTAGTGATTACGAACTCTCGAGTAGGTGACTCGGGGAGTGGAGTAGGGCAAGGAAGGTGTCCTTGTAGCCGAACCACTATAAATACTTGCGTTGTGGTTTTGTGCTTCTTACTCTTATCTTTTCATTACTTACCTGTATGTTCTTGTTTATCAACATCCAACACTCACACCCAAATAGATTGACATAAGTCGATCTAAATAGATTAAAAGGAAGTTTTAATTGGCAAAACTATTCAACCCCCCTTCTAGTTTTCCACATAAATAAAACTGCAATCAATCAATACATGTTATGATATAGCGGAATGTTTGTAAATATTTAATATTGAGTCATCTTATTCTTTCAATGTTGTTGTATGTATGCACCTTTGTAAATATTTCATGTTGAGGAGTTGGGATGTTATTTCTTATGTATTTTGTTCTCTTGTTCGGTTTCCGTAATAAATGTTGCTTTTCCAAAAAAATCTTTACACAAATTTGGTGGTTTAAAAACAACCAAACCATACATATAACAATGATATTACAGAAGAAATCAAAATACTTTCTCATGTATAAGGTCAGATGCTTGTTTATGTAGGAGGTTGATATGATTCTCTAAGAATCAAGTTCCAAGTTGAAAAACAGTTTCCAGGTGGATCAAAGGCGTGAACATGTTAAGCTGATGAAGCATACTAAACTGATGAAGCATACTAGTGTTATACACTCTTAAATAGAAGCTTGGGTCCCATTTTATAGTCATTCAATTCGATGTGGGATGTCAAGAAAAGGTTATTTATGAGTACATAAAACTTCATTTTGTAAGTTTCTCATCTTTTTGATAATCGTTTACCATTTTCATAAAATAGTTATACCACCCTCGGTTTTGAATCAAACTGGTAAGGCAATTGGTTCGATCTCCTATTTGGTTTTCAAAGCAGTGTGTTAATGTGTGTGTTAAATATGACTAGATTATGAGAGAAAAATATAAGTATTTTTTAGATATAAGCTTGTGATTGTCTTTCCTCAGTAATATAATTAGATGTAATACATAACTTAAATGTTATACTAGTATATCTATAGTCAAATAGATTAAAACCAAGACGAGTCTACTCGATTCAACGCATAGATACAACTACAAGTGATCAATACACTAGACCACCCAAGAGCTTGTGAATCAGCTTTTCCCTATTCTTGACGAATATATTTAATCATCCTATCAGTATACCTTTAGTATTAATCTATTAGATCATAAACAACGTTAGTGACATGACTCGAAAAATATTAGAATGATCGCACAAGATGTCCAATTGGACTACAGCCAATACCTTTGTAATGCTTAGAACACAACTTTCATTCAAATGAAAGCAAGTGTGTAAGTACAATGATGCTGAATAACTTATTTGTGCGTTGTACCTGCATCCCTACTAGAGATGGATCCCGAGACCAATATACTCAAACCCCATTACACATTCCATGTTTGATTTTTGATACTATAACATTCTTACATTTGTACTCCCGATATCAATATGAAATGAAATTACCATATTATAAACAATGCTACAATTAACACAAGACAAAGGTAAATCACTTCATATATTGAAGGTTCTATCCTGGACGTCCAAAAGTCTCGTGTATGACTTTCAAAAGTCAAGCATGATTGAGCTAACAGGTGTTTAGATGTTTGCTGCAAAACTAAATGGTAATATGTTACCAAACTTAAGTTTCCTCACTTTGTTTTGGATAATAACCATAATATAGTCACTCACTGTCTCACAAAAATTAGAGTGATAAGCAGCTAACGTTACCATCCTTTTTATAGTTATAGTTGTCTCTAACCATGTTAATGTTACCATCCTTCCAGATCAATTGTCAAAGCTACCAATATATTGATGCTAGTAAAATGTATCTCATAAAACAAGGTACTTGTGAAAACAATATCCTTCCTATATATTTGTGCAAAAATTTCTCCGTGAAAACTTTTAAAAAATAGCACGAGTATAATCAATTAATGCAGCCCTAACTAATTACTTTGTGGCTTGAGTCTAGTTCCCAATAGAGCAAAGAATATTTCACATATTTTAGTTATTGAACTTAAAAAGGTCATCGAAGTTTCAAGTGGTGTTATAAATGTTGAAACTCGTGAGAGTTTATAAAGTTTTGCAACTATCCCACATCGATGGATTTTGTAACCACAATTAGGTATATATGTACAAGTATATACAGAAAGCTACTAAAAGGAATTGCAGTCCATCTAATTGGGTTACAAGTATAATCAATTAATGCAGCCCTAACTAATTACTTTGTGGCTTGAGTCTAGTTCCCAATAGAGCAAAGAATATTTCACATATTTTAGTTATTGAACTTAAAAAGGTCATCGAAGTTTCAAGTGGTGTTATAAATGTTGAAACTCGTGAGAGTTTATAAAGTTTTGCAACTATCCCACATCGATGGATTTTGTAACCACAATTAGGTATATATGTACAAGTATATACAGAAAGCTACTAAAAGGAATTGTAGTCCATCTAATTGGGTTACAAGCAATAGCGGAGCTAGAAAAATTTCCGTGGGAGGGCCGAAACAATTTTTTTTTGAAAATACATTAAATGGGAGGGCCGAAACAATTTTTTTTTTCTGAAAATACATTAAATGGGAGGGCCGAAATAAATTTTTTTTTCGAAAATACACATGAAATTGTGAAAAAATACATTAACGAGCTTAGGCCTAGGGGCCGAGACCCTTCCCGGTCCGTTAATAGCTCCGCCCATGGTTACAAGTAAGTACTAGCACTACGTGTTTCTTCAATTCGATGGTCTAAAATACATTTAGTCCTTATTTTATCAATTTAAAAAAAATTTATTTCATTATCAACCGTATAAATAAAAAGTTGCATTGCAATTCCTAGATTATTATGCTCGTGACAATTATATAGTGTTATGTAAGCATGTTTCATCCCATTTTATGCTTCAAGTTCAAGAATGTCACCACTGTCTCACGATGAGTGGATTGCTTAACTTGATTAACTTATCCAAAAAAGAACTGTAGATAGTCCACCACCGTCTCACGATGAGTGATAATTTACCTTGGCTTGCAATTTACCTACGTCTCAAGTAAGGTAAAAGGCAATTGCAACTGTTTTTACAATTGAACATCATAGACTTAAATTTAACAAAAGCGTGTACATGTGAGATTACACCAAGGGACCCTAACAAAATGAAGTTTTATTATGATGGTCAAGGTTTCATGACGCCATGAGTCATAGAAAATGAAATTAGCTTTCTTTCTATGATGTGTTTGGCGAAACCTTACACAAGTGGAGTACCTCCAAGTACACGCACATAGACTCATAGATCGGTATTGAAAGATATATAAATGAATACCACATTTTCAATCTTATTTATGATCAATGGACTAGGTAAATTAGGCTAGTGAGTATTATATCTTGTTTCATACGTAAAGTCATTTGTTGTGTATGATAACTTATACGTATTTGATATCGAAATTGGAACTTTTAGAATGAGCAAACCACCAGAATTAGCCAAGTAATTGAGACAAAGGTTTCATTTCGAAGCCAAGTAATTAATTGGTGTATATCTTGAGCTAGCTAGTGTAGATGGCATATGTACAAATGCCTCTTACACAACATTCAGTTGATCAACTGCTTTGACTACTAGAAATTCTTGACACTAGATTTTATATAAGCGTTTCAGAAATAATATAGTTGAAAAAATATTTACAACACTATTTTGTTTTATGTTTAGGTTAGAAACTTTTCATATGGTCCTAAATTATATATTGCTTGAAAAGCAAAAACTAAAAAACATTATATATATGGGCCTTTTCCAACAAGCTTAACTAAAATGGCCAATGGGCAACCATGATGAGAATTGGGCCTCTTTTGATTAAGAAAGACAATACAATTGGCCGCTAGCCTGCGACTAGATACAACCGAGAAACTGGACTGATTGGACTAGGGCTGAGCATCAAAGGTCCAAAACCGAACCGGACCGACAAAATCGACCGAACCGACAAAAATCGAGCCGACCCGACAGCTCGTCGGTTAGGTTTCGGTTTCATGTTTTACATGTTTTCGGTTTCGGGTCGGTTCGGTTCGGCCCAAAACAGACAAAAACGTTCCAAAATACACCTAAACCGAACCGAACCGACGGCCCGACACAAAACCGAACCAACGGCTCGTCGGTTCGGTTTCGGTTTAGGTTTTTCATGCATTTCGGTTTTCGGTTTTGTCGGTTCGGGTCGGTTTTGGACCGACGCTCAGCCCTAGATTGGACTATACCGAGCATATTTCGGTCTTGTACTCAATCCACTTTTTTTTTATATATTCGGTCTTCGGTCAGGTCCAATTCCGTCTTACGCTAGACCGGTCATTATGTTCTGTTGGACGAGACCTGACCAATGAACCGAACCGATCCGGACCGGACCCGGACAATAACATCTTGGTTGGTTCATCGGTCCTGCATTTTAGGCCAAATCGATCTTTGGTTTGGTTTGGTCTTGATCGGTTCAATTCGGTTTTTGGACCTCGAAGAAAAAAAGAAAAATCTTCTCTAAATGAAGATATGTGCACATAACATTAATTAACCAAAATGTCGTGAAATAAATGTTGAAAAACAAAAAAAATCATACTTAAATGATTCAATACCGACAAAGTTATTCTATATATATACTAAACATGGGAAGGAAAGTTGCTGCTACAGTAACTTTCTCCTCATTAATTGCTAAGTTTACCAAAATGGCAAAAATGGTCTCTCACCATTAATTGTTATGTTTACCAAAATGGCAAAATAGTCCTCAAGTTTAGTTATCATGCAAACTAAGTCTCTGTAAAATTCACGCTCTAAAAGTAATCCATTGCGTCGCATCGCGGGTTCACATTCGTTAAAACTTATAAGAAGCATATATTAGAAGATATCTACATAAGAATGGTCCATAGGTGGACACATGGCAACAATTGTTTCATCATTCTATCTTCTAGACAACGAGTTAAAAATGGCAATTAATGTGAAAAGCTAAAAATAGCGCAAGCAAATAAAAAGCGAGTTGATTTGTAAACTCTCAAAAATGATTGGAACACTCAAATTGTGAGTATTTGAACAATTATACCCTCATATTATTTTTAGTTATGTTTATTCTGAAAAAGTATAAATGTCCAAACACTTACAATTTGAGTGTCCCAATCATTATTAAGAATGTACAAATCATCTCTCAAATAAAAATGAGTTATGAGCCTTAAAGATCAAGACAAAATGATCAAGAGTCATAGCCGCATCAAGTTCCCTACAACATATTCCATCCATGATTGTACTATAAAACCCCCCAAATTAGGAGCAACTCTTTCTATATTGAACACACATATAATATCTTAGGTATGCACAATGTGACAATTTTCGTGTTGCAAAAAAAGCTCACAAAGCCAATTAATTGCCGCTTAAACGATAAATCGCCATCAATTTTTTTGATTTGTGTAAATCGTTCAAACGAATTAGTCAACCGTGATCAACTACATTCAACATGGTCAAACTTACCGAAAACCTGTAAATCTTTTTGGAAATAACCAAAACTCGCCGTAAACTTGTTTTAATCACTTATGATCGCCGTTTATATCTATTACAAGCTGTTTTAAAGAAGACCTTTGCTGAGAATACCCATAACTCGTCGGAAAAATACAAAAACTTGGCATAAATGTCAATCCGATTAATCACCAATTAATCACACCTAGACCGATTATAAGCTACAAAAGGCCGACTGACCATTTGTACATATGAACATGCAGATATATATATTAAATATAAAATTATAAGGTTTAAACTGGATTTACAATAAACGTAAGGGTGTTTCTTGGAAGTAGCCCAAGCTTTATGCTCATTCATCATTACCATGTATTCAGAACAAATTCTTTGGGGTATATAGACTTAATATAGCGGGTTTATGAATTATGTGCTTTTGGGTTTACGTTTCATAAGTTATTTTTTGTAGCTTGTCTTAAAACTTTTCGGCTTATGAGCTTATTATGTCATAATTAGCTTATATAAGCTGAAAAGTTTTAAAATAAACCACAAAAAGTGAACTAATAAAAGATAAGCTGTAAACCAAATAACGCATAAGCTCGTTAACAAACACCTTCTTTTCATTATTGTGTATAAACAAAAATATGGAAAGTAAAAATCATTTATATAAACAATTTATTTTTACCAAAAACGAAAAAATAAATAAATTATCTAATGGGATACATGATCATTTATATTAGAGTGTTGATTGTCACACTTTTACTTTTAATCTGCACACTCCAATGTACAATCTTTAAAAGCAACATATGATAAATATACAACTACTTAAAGCACAATTTAAAATGTGCAAATAAAAAATAAGAGTGTACAAATCATTATTCTTTATATTAAGGGCAAAATTGTACTTTCACAACATAATTCAAATTTAAACAATTTCATTGTTTGAGACTTGGGTGTAGTATGTTACACCCCAACTGTTGGTGGATTTTTCTAGTTAGGTATAGATAATCAATGTAACCGGATATTATTTATAATCGTGTTATCACTTTTCAAAAGAAACTATTCGACCTTAATGTTTGGGTATCACAAATATATCTTTGGGATAAGACTAAGTGTAATGTTCTTGGTTTAGGCACAAATCAAGAACCTTTTGCTTCTAAGTGTTTGAGTTTTCTGTCTATTTTCCATGCAGATGTGTATTCCTATTTATAGGAAAGGGTTAATTCCATATTTCACCAATATAAACATCAAAATTCCATATTTTCCCAAACATACATCAAAATCATTGCACATTATGTATTATCCACTTGTAAGTGGGTAAATATGGAATTTTGAGATATATATTGGATAAATATGAAATTATCCCTAGAGGAAAACTCAAAGCCCAATAATGGAACTATGATAATTAACCGACCCATTAATTACCTCATAATGTTCCTCCATTATAGGAAATAGTGGTTATATGACCATTAAACATGGTAATTAAGTTACATTTACAACTGCCCTTGAATAGGTCAAAGTCGTTACAAGTAAGTTTTGAATTCAGCCCCAGCGTGTTTACTCGCTGATGAACATGCTCCCTGAAAGAGCTGTTCAGTTCCTGAGTTAGCTCACTGAGAAGTTCAATCGCCAAAGAGATGAACCCTTTAATGAGGCTACTACCTGATGAGATCGTTCAGCTTACTACTCTAAGAGTAAAAGCTGAACTTATCAGTCTGATGAATACCGTTCAGAGTTACATTCACTCAAGAGTAGATTCCTTGAACTTCATCAGTGACCTGATTACTCTTTACCACTATCAGAATCAGGGAGGTTAGTGACCTGATGGGTATACACTCCGTATCTAACAAAACAAATTATTAACACAAAACACAAACACACACTTAGGAACCAAACATACACAACCAAACACCCCTCCTCATTTTGGTGAAATTAATTTCCTTGTTTTATGATTTTACAGAACCAGATGATCGGGATAAGGGTTAGCCTGGAAGAACAAGAGCCAAGGCTGACAGATGAAGAGATTTTAGGCCAGGTGCTGGGAAAGAGTCGAGGGTTCTATCCGGGCCGGGGTGGAAGGTTGTACAGCTGTTCATCCTTGTCTGGGTTCATAGGTTCCACGCCTCCAAGTTGCCGATATCTCGGTCGGCATTCTTGAGGTACATTGTGTGTAAAACCTGAAAATATAAAATCTGAATAAAGACTAAAATACCCTTGGAACTAAAATTTATAAAATACGTAAAATATATTTATAACATTTAAAGAAATTAAAAGATTAACTTGCGAATATTTAAAACCCTAACTAAAATATATTACGTAATTGATTTTGGTACGACGAAGAATTAAAGTTTCGTAAATGATTTGGGTCGTGATTGTTTGTGTTCGTGAGCCAAGGGCCGAAGCCCAATGGTGGCGTGGTGATGGTGATTCGGTTGGACCCAAAACCCAAACCCAATTACTTTCCTAGTTTAACTCAAATACTACAACTATATATACCATACATAATCATAAGTTTGGAACCCTAGTTATTTTGCTCTTCTTTTCTTTTTCTCCTATTCGCCGAGCATAGACAAACACCCTTGGTGTCGATTTTGCTCAATCAAGTGAAGGTATATCGTTTATTTGTCTTCCTTTAACGTACTTTGCATGTATATGTCAAGTTATATTTTGTTTCGTCGCGTTTTGTTTCTTTTCTTTTGTGGCCGAGAGGTGTGAACCAAAACAAGAGAAACCCTAACTAAGTTAACCTAGTGACTAATTAAGAGTTGGATATGTAAGATGTAATAATGAATCGAGTTATGTTTGTGTCGTTTTAATAATGGCCGAACCATATGAGTTTTGGACCGAACCATGTTTAGTTTTCGAATAATGAATATAACTTAATAACTTGAATATGTAAAGTAAGAAGATGAGCTAAGACTAGTGTTAAACCCTAATTTGAATCGAGTTACATATAAGATTTGAAGATACATTAATTAAGTAAAGGTTATATTAACGTAAACCCTAGTTTTGACATGTTAATTTAGTAAGTTATGCTAAACCCTAATAGAGTAAATGTGTAAGTAATATGAGTAATAAGTAACTTATATGTCACATAAAATCATAAACGTGTAGGGTGAAACATAAAAAGGAAAGAGTATTATGTGACGTGTTAGGTTAAGTAACTAGTCATTAAAAGACGTAACATGTAAGTTAATGCGTATTAATGAGACATTAAAGAATGAGAAACCCTAAACTTTAATAAAAGACATATAAACCCTAATTTACGATATTAATATTAAAACATTTAAGTCTCATTTAATTATGGAAACCCTAAAATATTAAAGGATCATTTTGACGATTATGGAATCATTAATAATATACGACATTAATGTATATAGGTTCCGTGAAGAAGGAGTAATTCTTTGTTTCCTGTTTGACTTTTGATCTTTTGTTTTCGAATAAGGTACGAATATTCGACCTTTTCGGTAAAGGTTTCAGTATCGTTTTCTTTTCGTTTTCATATTAGGATTTCCTAAGCCTTTGCTATGAACCCTAATGTGTCTATTTGAGCTGTGGTTTATCTGAACTTTGATTTTTGAATCATAAACCATTTGATTTTGAACTATATGATATGAAGACTTTGATTTTGAAAACATGATTAAACATTTGATAAAATATGATCTATGTCAGTTATGACATTCTTATTTGACCTCGATAGTTTGACACCCGAGCCAATTATTAACTAGTCATGGGGTTCCATGTCCGTGTCAAGAAATGCACTTCGACATGACTCTAGGCGATGAGTGATGTTCGCCACGTCCCTTATCTCGTTATCTGTATGAGCTCAATTTGAATTATATTATTAATATCATGCGTGGGCGTATGGATGCATCCTAGATCGTTATATGTCATATATTATCATTATCCGTTATATGTTATCGATGATTGATCTGCGTGCATGCACGCCCTTCATAACTCTGGTAGGTCTCCCTACAATTGTTGCCTTATGTGATTATGATATGTTTATGATATGGCATATGTATCGGGCTCGAGGTAGTTAGCTATAAAACTTATTCAGTATATTTCAATTATCTTTTGAAATGAATATGACTTCATTGCTTTTCTTTCACTTTATTTTGTATTCGCTCGTTTCGTATTCGTTTTGCTTGTATATCATTCCTTTGGGCTTTTGAAGCTCACCGCACTTTTCTTTTCTTCCATGGCGGTATTTAAGCATTGAGCCGGGTATTGCTTTGGGATGAGTCTTGAGTGGACTTACCTTAGAGATTTAGCTTTGATCTTATGATGCCATTTAGACTTTATGTTTTAGACATTTCATTTGGAGTTTATTTTCCGCTGGGACCTATGTATTGAAGTCTTTTGACTTGGATTATTTCCATATTTATGTTGAAGATTTCTTTTGGTTTATATGTTTGCTTTGATATGACACCATTACTTGTGATTCCTTTACCCTTGTGGGGTCGGGGCGTTACATTGTGGCTAGCCAAATTCCAACATATTTATGATCATTTACAGAATAATAGCACCTCATTGCCACGAGCCGACATTCTCGATCCAAGTCAGTTTATCGATGCTGATGAAGATTTTGATGTAGATGCTTCCACCCCGGATGCTGCTTCCGGCTCCTTAGGTGAGTAGGCAGAAGAAGTTGTCGTTGTTAGGTTGGTTTGTGGAATGATTTCAGCTTTTGAACAATTTATGGGTCGTTGAAGAACTTAAGTTTATGTTGTTGTCGTCGTTGAAAAAATTAAGTTTATTTGGTTGTCTTAGAACATGTTGAACAATATGTTGTCGTTGAATTTGAAGCAAATGTGATTTCTATGTTTTAAGTTATTATTTGCGTTGAAATTATTGAAATTCTGGAAAGGGTAGGAACGACCTGGGAAAACAGATAGAAACAGGTCGTTGCGGCAAGTGTGGTAGACACATTTAGCGACTATACATCTTCGCTAAAGGTTGCCATTTCTTTTTGACAATACACCTTTAGCGACTACATGTAGTCACTACAAGCAGTCGCCAAAGGTTTGCTCAATAAAGTCAAAAGACCTATAGCGACAATTTGTAATTGCAACAGGTTGTCGCTATAGTTTTTTGGGTCAAACTTAAAAAAGTGAAAGTCAACATGCGTAGTCGTTAAAGGTTTGGTCAATAAAGTCAAAAAACATGTAGTGACAACTTGTAGTTGCAACAGGTTGTCGCTATACTTTTTTTGTTCAAACTTCAAAAAAGTCAAAGTCAACATGTGTAGTCGTTAAAGACGAAATGAGTAGTCCTAAAAACCTTTAGCGACGAAGTATAGGAGAACGCGGTTTTTGAGACTACTTATAGTCGCTAAAGGTTTTTAGCGACTACTTGTGGTGCTTTTAGTGACTAGATACGTAGCTGCAAAAAGCGATTTCTGTTGTAGTGTTATGAACCATTTACGTGTGCTTAGAACTTATATAAGTTTTGTTAGAATGTTTTTCCTTCCATGTATAGAGAACAATTTATGTACGTTTTCATTTCAATTATGATGGTGATTATTAAAACTAGAGGGAGTAGTAGTGAGTTGGGAAGTGAGTGACCCACTCACCGTGGTGGCTCCCAAAATGGATGTCCCACTCACGATCAAATTTGCATTCGTTTGGTGAGTTACTCACCACAGTGAGAGAGGTGAAAAAGTGAGACCATAGTAAATGTTTTATAATTAAATATTTGGTTTATGAGTATGTGTGGGTATTTTGTGAGGTATATTTTTATAAAGATGAGTGATGGTGACCAAAACGAATGTATGATGAGTGAGAGTGAGTGAAAGTGAGATGAGATAGAAAGCTGAGGTGTGGGTGAGCCACTACTTTTAGCCTAATAAACATATGCATATTTAAGAGCATCCGCAATACATACTAACAACAATAGCTTTTCACTATTTAAATAAGTTTTTTGAAAGACTTTTTGTGCGTTGCATTGGTAGCTTTTTGAAAAACTTTTTAGAATGACTTGATATACTCTAAGGGTGCGTTTGGTAGAGAGAAATTCAGAGAAAAGAAATGAAGTAGAATTAAATCTCGGAGAATAGAAATCGATGAGAATTTTATTCAATTTAATGTTTGGTAACAATGAGACTTGACGAGAAATTAAAAAAAAAAAAAAAAAAATTAAAAAAACTTATTTTTCTTAAAAATAATTTTAAAAAAATATTTAAAAAAATAGTTTTTAAAAATAATTTTGAAAAAAAATGTTATTATTTAAAAAAACTTATTTATTTAAAAAATGTATGTATTTATTTAAAAAATATTTAAAAAATAATTTTTAAAAATAATTTTAAAAAAAATGTATTTATTTAAAAAAAAACTTATTTAAAAAAAATATAATTTTTTAAAAAATATATTTTTTAAATATATTTTTAATTTTTTAAAAAAAAAAAAAAAAAAAAAAATATTTTTTCAAAAAATTAATCCATTTCTCCAATTTCTCCACAAAATTAAGAGAAATGGAGCTACTTAAATTACACTACTCAACTCTCTCCATTTCCCCACCAAAATCTCATTTCCATTTCTCTCCTTTCATTTCTCTCTACCAAACATGATAATTAAGCTCATTTCTATTTCTCTCCCTTCATTTCTCTCTACCAAACACACCCTAAGTCTTTCTTAAAAGTGGTATGTTTTAAATGTGGTATGCGCATTTAATGAATTAAATGCAAAAAGTCATAATTTTTTTTTTTTTGCATTGCTGATGCTTTAAGATAGAAGAACTTAGACATGCCTGTTAGAAGGATGATGAGAGTTGAGACAAAAAAATTGAAGAAAAAAAAACGTCATTTATGAGTTAGACGTGATTATGTGAACAAACGTTTTATGTAAAGGATCTTATTTGATTATATATGGATGCACCTAAAAGCCTAAAAATGATGTACTTGGTTGGGGGTCGTATACTTTAGACGCTCTAATTTGCATGGAACAAGAACAAGGATCTACTTGAAAAATATTACTTTTTAAATTTTGGCACCAATCTCGTATTATCCCGTTTGGCACCGGTACCGTTTTAGGTATCCCGAAACCTTTTTTCAGGCTAATTAATAACGTGGTAACGGTACCGTACCGTGTACCAATATCTGGTACCGATCCATTACGGTTCTGGTTTGATGCCGGGATCCGGGTCAAAATGCTGACCCCTAATTGTGGTATTTTGATTTTAGCATTTTTAAGTTTTACTAATCACTTAATAATTTTTTTTTTTTTTTTTTTTTTTTTTTTTATATTTTATATTTTAGATTCTACCATAATTCCAATCTCACTCCTAATCCCTATTTCAATCTTAATTTGATAAACTGGAACAAAAATGCCTTTATTTCAATCTCAGTTACGAGCCGCTATAATTCGGTCACTATGCACGGGTACCCGTGTATACTTTAAATTTATAAGCAAAAGTGGTATTATGTGTGTTCATGAATTTTACTCATTACTCAGTTTGCACATTTTCACTTTCGAGTAGGGGCTAATCTAATTTTACTCTTTTCTCAGTTCCCACATTTGCACGTTCGAGCAGTGGTTAGTATTAGTAGGAGTGTTAGTAGGGTCGAGTTGACTTAACCCGAACCCAATAAGGCTTACAGGGTTGTATTTTATTGACCCGAACCCAATAACTCCGATAACCTGAGAAACTTCTCAATCCGTTTTTTACTAATTATTTTAGCATCCATAAACACTAATAACATAGCCTATAATGTTTTCTAGTCTAAATATATAATATTGATATAGTTAATACATCAACCTCTCATTAAGTTTACTATATGAATCAAAGTGCAAAACCAATATCAAGGGAGAATACCTATTTAATTATCTAAGCAGAAGTTTTGTGTTTTTCTCATTTCTGGAAGTATAAACTGACTTTACGTATTACTGTTGCTTGCTTTGTTCCACTTTCATATTTGTTGCATAACTCTTGGGTGAATGTATTATACCGTAAGATCTCAAGTATACATATTATCATGATGATGAACACTTGCACAAACTTTAAACAAGAAACAAAAGATATGATGCTTCAACTAAGGCAACTTGAAAATATCCTGACAACCCGACCCAACCCAAACCCAATTATAGAGTCAGGTTACGTGCCATATTTTTGAAAACCAAAACCCGACCTGCTAAACCTAATAACACGACCTGATAACCTGACCCCGATAACACCCCTAGCTATTAGAACATAGGTTGTGTAGGGCCTTATTATGAAGTCTTATAAGGGCTTGAACTATTAAAATAAGCTTTATTTGTTACACAAACTTATGTATGCTTTTAAGGCTCAATACGCCTTACCAATTGAAAGAAACTTTTAAAAATGTGTAGGGCTTATAGTAAGTTAAATTACTATAATACTATTCAAATAAATATAACGGATTAACACGCAAAAACTTGAAATATACGTGAATTTAATTTGATGTATATTGATGTGATTTTATAATAATAAGCTTCAGCTGCAACTAACTCGCCAAACACATTTAAAAAATATATAAACTTTGAAATTTTATCTTATAATATAAGCTACAGTTACAACTCCAATATCAACTCAGCTCATGCTCTAGCTCATTTCGCCAAACATACTCATAGCCACATAATGACCCTACACGTCATTGACTAAAAGGACCATATTACAACCACATAATACTCTAGATAAGAGTCTTTTGCTAAGGATATTTACTCCCGAAGTAAAATGCACTTCATATTAGTCTATAACGTTTTGTATACGTTCTATCTTTCTTGTCTTTGCATGACAACACTTTTCTAGTCTTTGCATGACAACGATTTTCTAGTCTTTGCATCACAACAATGGATGTCATTTATTGTTGACATGGACTTTTCATAATAATAAATAAATTAGAGGCTATTTTCTTATACATTAATGTTAAAATTTCGATTTACAATTCCAAATGCCCTTCTTATAGTTACTATTATGGGTTAATGGTCTACAGTTTAAAACAACAAACGTGATTTGCACAAACTTAGTTTTGATTTGTACGTAACATATTTATGCTTTGTATATGTGTTACGTTATGCTTATTCTCCTTGTATCTATGCGTAAATCTAAAGTAACTATGTGCAAATCTAGAGTATATGTGTGCAGATCACCTCACACTAAACCGAACAAGTTTGATATCCGAGACCCCCTTAAATAACGCTTGACTTGATAAAATAACAGAGTTATTCAAACTTAACTACAAATATGTATACTTTATATATGATAATATGTATACAAGGATAATGGGCTAGTAACGACATGTCGTCGCTAAAGTATTTATTAAATAATTAATAAACTTATTTATGAGAAATGGGTAGCTCAAGTATAAATAAAGACATACGAGCCTTCATTTTATAGAAAAAAACATGCAAAAGCAAGCAATGGCTTCTTCAATCTTCTTAATTTTATCTCTACCTCTACTACTCATTGCACTCTCATTTATACCAAACTTTACTTCTGCTTCTTTGGAGGAAGCAAATGCTCTTAAAAAATGGAAAGCAAGCCTTAAAATCCCAAACAACTCCCAAATTTTATCTTCTTGGACACCTCTTCCAACGAATGCTAGTGCACCTGCTTTGTGCCCTTCTTGGTATGGAATTGCTTGCAATGCTGATGGGAACATTAACATGTTGAACCTCTCGACGTCTGAGTTAAACGGCACGCTTCACCAGTTCCCGTTCTCTATTCTAGGCAATCTTACCCATTTTGATCTTAGTGTAAACAGCTTCTTTGGTCCCATCCCACCAGAAATCAGACTCCTGTCCAAACTTGTCTATCTTAATTTTTCAACCAATCAATTTTCTGGTGTAATTCCACCTACCATTAGTAAACTAAGCCAGTTAACCATTTTGCAACTTTTCGGAAACAATTTTACTGGTTCAATCCCTTCATCGTTGGGTGATTTGAAGTCTTTGAATATCCTTTATCTGTTCAATAATCAACTCTCCGGACCCATTCCTTTTGAATTAGGGAATATAAAGTCTCTCACTGAATTATCTTTGAGCAGAAATCAACTTAACGGTTCTATTCCTTCATCGTTGGGTGATTTGAAATCTTTAAATATCCTTTATCTGCCTACAAATCAACTCTCTGGACCCATTCCAATTACATTAGGGAATTTGAAGTCTCTCACTGAATTATCTTTGAGCAGAAATCAACTTAACGGTTCTATTCCTTCATCGTTGGGTGATTTGAAGTCTTTGAATATCCTTAAATTGTCGGAAAATCAACTCTCTGGACCCATTCCAATTAAAATAGGGAATTTGAAGTCTCTCACTGAATTATTTTTGGGCATAAATCAACTTAATGGTTCAATTCCTTCATCGTTGGGTGATTTGAAGTCTTTGAATATCCTTTATCTGCACACAAATCAACTCTCTGGACCCATACCACAAGGAATCGGAAGTCTACAATTGTTTAGGCTACAGATATACAAAAATCAGTTGTCTGGCCAATTGCCTGATGATTTGTGCCAAGGAGGAAAGCTTCAAAATTTATCTGTAAGTCATAATCAACTCTCTGGTCCTATACCAAGAGGGCTATGGAATTGCTCCAGCTTAATAAGAGCAAACTTTCAATCTAATCAATTTCGTGGAGATATATCAGATAGTTTTGGTGTCTACCCAAGTTTAAATTTCTTTGATGTCAGTCATAATAAATTTCATGGGCAACTATCTCAAAACTGGGGTAAATGCAAAAATTTGACTACATTAATGATGGGACATAACAACATCAGCGGTAGCATACCACTGGAGTTTGGAAATTCAATTAAAGTGCTTGATCTTTCTTCTAATCATTTGGTTGGTCAAATTCCAAAGGAGTTTGGGGAGATGAAAGGTTTGTTAAATTTAAACTTGAGCGATAACAACCTTTCAGGTGTTATACCTCAAGAGCTTGGATCACTGCATGACCTCCTTACTTTTGACCTATCCAAAAATAGGTTAAACGGGTCATTACAAAGATATATTGGTGATTGGGTACAAATCAATCACATATATCTTAGTAATAACAAGCTCAGTGGAAAGATCCCACCGGAGATCGGTAAATTAAGTCAACTCAATGTTCTTGATTTATCTTGGAATTCACTCACAAAAGAGATACCATCAGAAGTTGGAAGTTTAGAAAGTCTGGTGATGATGAATCTTTCTCACAATAAGCTATCTGGTTCTATTCCTAATGGTTTCAGTAAGTTGCCAAGAAGGATGGATATCGACCTGTCTTACAATGAGCTCACAGGTCCGGTTCCCCCTTATGCTGTCTTTCTAAATGTGTCTGGAGAAGCATTACAAGGAAATGATGGTCTGTGTGGAAATGTTACAGGTTTGAAACTTTGTGAAAGTCAAATAATAATGAATAAAAATCATCATTTTCATCATAAGCTCATCCTTGTAACTGTGGTCCAACTTTTTGCGGCTCTTTTACTTGGTTTGTTCATGTGTGGCCTCATTGCTTATCGACGTAGAAAGAGAACTTCTCCACAGAAACCATCAGGCGAAGAAGGTGGAAATTTTTTCTCAATAACAAGTTTTGATGGACAGGCAGGTGAAGAAGGTGGCAAATTTTTCTCAATAACAAATTTTGATGGACAGGCGATGTATGATGAAATCATCAAGGTAACAAATGATTTTGATGATGCATATTGTATTGGGATAGGAGGATATGGTACTGTGTATAAAGCTGTGTTACAACCCAACAATTTAGTAGCTGTCAAGAAACTTCATTCATCATCTGAGAATGACGATCGTATAGGCTTCCTAAATGAGGTACGAGCATTAACAAACATAAGACACAGAAACATAGTTAAACTCTATGGATATTGCTTCCATGCTCGTCACTCATTTTTGATTTACGAATATCTTGAGAAGGGAAGTCTAAAAGCGCTCTTAAGTAGCGATATCACAGCAAAGGAACTTGATTGGCTGAAAAGGGTAAGAATTGTTAGGGCTGTAGCGAATGGTTTGGCTTATATGCACCATGATTGCACACCACCTATAATTCATAGAGACATTTCTGGAGCTAATATCCTTCTGGATTCTGATTATGAGGCACATATCTCGGATTTTGGAACAGCGAAGCTTCTAAAGCTGGATTCATCCAATTGGACTGCGGTTGTAGGCACCTATGGCTATATTGCGCCAGGTAACTACCATATATTTTAAAGTTATATATACTATACGTATTTATTCTCACGTTTCAGATTTATCTATGTTACATTTAATCATGATCTGATATACCATTTTTTTTTTTTTTTTTTTTTTTGTATTTTCAATGTTTCCTTCCATGTAGAGCTTGCTTATTCGATGGTGGCGACAGAGAAATGTGATGTGTATAGTTTTGGAGTTGTTGCACTAGAAGTGATTATGGGAAAGCATCCTGGAGAACTTATATCATGTCTACCAACATTGTCTACTGATGATCTATTGCTAGCCAATGTAGGAGATAGTCGGATTCCGTCACCATCATCTCTAGTTGAGAAACTAGTTCATTCAATTTTGAATGTCTCACGGGCATGTTTGAACTACAACCCACATGAAAGGCCAACAATGCGCCAAGTCACAGATTTATTGTCAGTGGATGATCGACTTTGGATGAAAATGCCTGTATCGGTAACTTAATGCTTGATCGATTTTGTATGATGTCTAGTCATAAGTCGTAAAGTTTAAGATTTTGTGTGTGTGTGTGTCACCCTGAATGATGTTGTAGATTGTTGTATTAAATAAGGAGATAATCTCTACTACATAGAGTGAATCTCTTTAAATATTGAAACTTAAATTAATGTAGTTTGTCTAAATTACCCTTAAGTACCCTTAAACTCGGCAACCTTACTCACCTTTAGTACAGCCAGATCACTGGATGGGTCAACACAGATAATCTTTCCATTTAATTTCTAGATAAAATGTTATGTTTCCATTTTTGTCAGCCAGAAATATATGTACGAAGTACCTCGTGGAAGATGCGATTGGGTAAGCGCGGGATGTGAGGAATCCCTGTATGACAGATAAATATGGTCTCGGTAAATGATAAAACTAAATGAACAATAAATAGTGAGAAGAAATATAAGTTTCGGTATGAAGTAGAATCAATGTTTGAATGTTCATTCAACTATCATTGTGGGAGAATACTATCAAAACCTTACAAAGTTGTTGTCCATTTTGATCGGTCGCTAACTTTTCAACATCATGATAATTCGTCACCTGCCATACGTATGAAAATTACATGAATAAAATGTGCACTTCTTCGTTATACCAGAAACCAGGTTCTTTTTTTCAGCATATAGCAACATCTGCTACCATAATTTCTGTATAGGTCATTTGACAGTTCCGTTTTGTTGGTGGAAAATATAAAAAGATGGGACTCACGACATAACTGTTTTTGTGTAGATATGCTTATAAAAAGTGTATTATATGAATCATAAAAGCAGAGAAGGATATCCTACTATGTGACCAAACTTATCCCAAATGAAGCCTGAACCGGTCCCTTCAACTTTTGCCTGAACACCATCCACCATCACAACCTCATCAGAGCTCTTAGGGTTATCGACGAGTTCAAGATCCTTTATGCAAACCACTAATGGTATCGTTTCCTACAACCATCACACGAACGTATAATATCAGATTAATTGGACTATAACCAATGCCTTCCTGATGCTCAGAAGGCAACTTCCATTCAGACGGATATAACATGTATTAGTATGCGAATGCTAAATCATTTGTTGAGCGTGTTACACTTGCACGATTGGATCTTGAGAGTTTAGAACTTTTTTTTCCCAAACCCCATACACATCCATGTATGACTTTAAAAAGTAGAAATTTTTTACATTTGAACTCCCAAAATTGATATGATACTATACATTGCAATAAACAATGCCACTACACAAGAAAAATTGTTTCAAAAGGTACTCATATAACTAAAAGTTTCTATTATTGACTTCCAAGAGGCAAACAAGATGAGTTTCTTCTATACCGGGGACTTAAAGGCATTTTACATGTTTCCAGTTTGCTGCAGTATAACGTACTAATTCTGCACCGTTAAGTAAATGCATTTGCCCTTTTTTCATCTAAGGTGAAAATGATAACGATCCTAGAAGTCTCTTCACCAAAAATAAATGACTTATGTCTTACGAAACCTAAGTTGCATCACTTTGTTACGAATAATAACCTTAATGTTGTGTACTTGATAGTCACTGTCACAAAGTAATTAGGGGGCTTGTTTAGCATTGTATTTCAGAAGTGAATTGTAATCACTAAATAACAAAATGTATGGATGCCTTTTGCTACTATTTGGATAATCAAATTATCACTTTAAAACACAATGCGTAACCATTTTCATTTTAAGTGATGCCATGAGGACTATTGATAACATCTTTTTTGGGTAACCATGCATTTCCAACATTTTGGCCGACTATTCCAAGGGTTTGAACCCACCACAGAAACTCAAATCAAGTTAAGCCCTCCTTTTAGGAGGCTGGCGTGGCCATTTCAAGATTGCACCTAGTAGGAATTGAACTTTAGACCTCTCACATTTTAGTGATAATACTAAGATTAAGGCTGCTAAAAAGAAGATTACATTAAGAGAGATGATGCTGCTCCTAGATGACAAGATCATCTCCACAATGCTCGCGTCGTAGAGCCAAGTTCAGGTAATATAAATAGAGTCGCTCACTTAGATGAACGACACACACATTCATACTCCGGTATAGACTATCTCTTCCTCTCCTATATTATCGCATATTTTTCATACCAAGTAAATACTTATTCTCACGCTGGAACTTGGTTTCGGATTAAAACCCCAGACGAGCTAACAGTGGTCTTTCTTATTTCAGCTCAAAGGACGAATGAATTAGCACTAATCTCTGAGGTCGAAAGGCTCAAGAAGTGGTTACGGACTTATGGAAAATTGCTTCAACATATATATTATTAGTATTTTGTGGGTTTGCGTTCTCTATTAAGAGAGCTTCACAACGAGTTAAGATGTGTCCAACATTGAGTCGCTTGAAACATAAAAGCAAATTAGAAATGGGTTTATGTTTGTCCCGCATTGGTGGTGGAACAAACTATGGAATAGTTTACAAGTGAGATGAAAAATGGCTTAGAAGGATCCAAGCTTTTGTTAAATAGTGTAGACGCACATTAGAAAAAGTTTATTCACTAGATGTGGGATGTGAGAAAAAGAAGATTATTTTTTTTAAGTATTGGGTTTTCGACTCGATATTGCAAGCCGACTAATCCTATGGCGACTAACCTTTTGGATAGTTCGGAGTTGGTGCAGGTGAACCTCCGTGGTAATTAAATGATTAATTTTCTCCCAAAGGTTTGAACCCAAGACCTCTATGCACTTTCGTCCTAAGAGGGTAAGCCCTTACCACTAGGTCACCCCATTGGTTAAAAGTGTAGACGCACATTAGAAAAAGTTTATTCACTAGATGTGGGATGTGAGAAAAAGAAGATTATTTTTTTTAAGTATTGGGTTTTCGACTCGATATTACGAGCCGACTAATCCTATGGCGACTACCCTTTTGGATAGTTCGGAGTTGGCGCAGGTGAACCTCCGTGGTAATTAAAGGATTAATTTTCTCCCAAAGGTTTGAACCCAAGACCTCTATGCACTTTCGTCCTAAGAGGGTAAGCCCTTACCACTAGGTCACCCCCATTGGTTAAATAGTGTAGACGCACATTAGAAAAAGTTTATTCACTAGATGTGGGATGTGAGAAAAAGAAGATTATTTTTTTTAAGTATTGGGTTTTCGACTCGATATTACGAGCCGACTAATCCTATGGCGACTACCCTTTTGGATAGTTCGGAGTTGGCGCAGGTGAACCTCCGTGGTAATTAAAGGATTAATTTTCTCCCAAAGGTTTGAACCCAAGACCTCTATGCACTTTCGTCCTAAGAGGGTAAGCCCTTACCACTAGGTCACCCCCATTGGTTAAAAGTGTAGACGCACATTAGAAAAAGTTTATTCACTAGATGTGGGATGTGAGAAAAAGAAGATTATTTTTTTTAAGTATTGGGTTTTCGACTCGATATTACGAGCCGACTAATCCTATGGCGACTACCTTTTGGATAGTTCGGAGTTGGCGCAGGTGAACCTCCGTGGTAATTAAAGGATTAATTTTCTCCCAAAGGTTTGAACCCAAGACCTCTATGCACTTTCGTCCTAAGAGGGTAAGCCCTTACCACTAGGTCACCCCCATTGGTTAAAAGAATATTATTTTTGAGTAGATGAAACTTTACTTTGTTACTGGTAAGGCAATTGGTTTGATATCCAATTCGGTTTTCAAAGCAGTGTGTTAAATATGACTAGATCATGAGAGAAATATGTAAGTATTTTTTTAGTTATAAGCTTGTGATTGGTTTTTATCAAATTATATTATTAGATGTAATACGCAACTTAAATGTTTTACAGTTTTACTAGTATATCTATAGTCATATAGTTTAAAACCGAAACGAGTCTAATCACAACAACGCATAGATACAACTACAACCGATCAATACATGGAAACACCCAAGAGTTTGTGAATCAGCTTTTCCCTATTCTTGAGGTATATATCTAATCATCCTATTAATATACCTTTAGTAGTCTATTATATCATAAAACACTTTAGTGACATCAATCGGAAAATATTACAATGATTGCACAAGATGTCCAATTGGACTACAACCAATGCCTCTGTAATGCTCAGAACACAACTTTCATTCAAATGAAAGCAGATGTATAAGTACAATGATGCTAAATAACTTATTTATGCGTGGTACCTGCATCCCAGTTAGAGATGGATCCCGAGACCGTTATACTCAAATCCCATTACACATTCTATGTTTGACTTTTAATACTAGAACATTTTTACATTTAAACTCCCAATATCGAAATGAAATTACCATATTATAAACAATGCTACCACACAAGACAAAATGGTCTTAAAAGGTAAAGCGCTTCATATATAAAGGTTCTATTGTGGACGTCCAAAAGTCTCGTGTATGACTTCCAAAAGTCAAACATGATTAGTTTCTTCCAAAAATAAGGGACTAAGAGGTTTTGGATGTTTGCTACAAAACTAAATGGTATATGTTACCAAACTTAAGTTTCCTCACTTTGTTATGGATAATAGCCATAATAATGTGGGCTTGATATTCACTCACCGTCTCACAGTAATTAGGGTACTACTTGGCGGTGCCTTTTGAAAGTGTATAGTAATCAACATAGTGTATGGATGTACTTACGCTATTAGTAGTGTGCGATAATCAAATAACTATTTGTTTAAGTGTTACATATATAATAATACAATCACAAACTGATATAGGTCGCTTGCCTTCCAACATGAAATTTCTCAAAGGACTGAAGTACTACAATTGACAATTCTTAATATGAATCATAACTATAAAGCAGCATGAGTTAATAGAAAGTGACGAAGCGAACCTCAAATAGTCGAACAACGTGATCTTCTTCATGCTGAGTTTCATCCAATTCTTATTGTTGTTACGTTGGGCAATTGCCACATCACATTGATTTGGTGAGAGCTAAAGATATGATGATGCAACAGCAGTTTGTAATATTGCTCTATGTGTTGTAACTAGATTAGGTTTGCACACATGGCGATAATGATGATGAAGATGAAATGGGAATGGAGATGAAGTTACCATAAAACTGCAGTGCATAAAACCCCCCTTTATAGCATCTCCAATGCATAAAACTCACTTCGATTTAATAAATCACCACATCACCGTCACATCATTTTTTATTTTTCAAACATAAAACACTCATAACCGAATAAACCAAATATAGTTTTATGAATAAATATTCATAGTGTATATGAATGTGAGAGAAATTGATAAAACAGGTAAACATAACATGAGAAAATTGAACCAGTTGGAAAAATATGTTGATAAAATGAGCTTTTGTTAACTTTGAACACAAACAAATTTATGTATGTGTTATATACATTATTAGTACTTTCTGGGTTTGCGTTCTCCATTAATAAAGCTTTGCAACGAGCTAAGATGTATCCAACATTTAGTCACTTGAAACATATATAAAAGCTGAAAATTAGAAATGGGTTTATGTTTTCCCACATTGGTGGTGGAACAAACTATAGAGTAGTTTATAAATGAGATGAAAAATTTCTTACTAAATTTGATAGCACAATTTTGTTAAATATAACACAAGGTGGCACTAAGAGTATGCATATTTTATTTAACAAAGTTGTGTGTCTTATTTTTTAGCTTGCATTGTCAAAAGGAGATTATTTTTCAGTACATGAAACTTCACTTCGTTAGTTTTTCATACATTTTTGTTTTTATAATTTCTTCATTACATATATTACAACAAGATTAATGATTTTACGTATTTGTAAACTTAGTTACAACTACCTCCTCTTGTGAGGCCGGTTGAACCATCAAAATGGTAAGGCAATTGGTTTGATATTCAATTCGGTTTTCAAAGCAGTGTATTAACGGTTATGCTAAATATGACTAGATTATGCACAACAAGTTTCATACAGAGACTATGTCTGCACTTTTGAGAAGATTGGACTATATTTAACACATTTTGTTAAATATAATGTAACACAAGGTGTCATTAAGAGTACGCACTTTATTTAACAAAAGCATGTGTCCTATTTTTTAGCTATTCGTTCGATGTGCATTGGCAGAAGGAGATTATTTTTTCAGTACATGAAACTTCACTTTTTTAGTTTCTCATACTTTACTCTTTTTTTTTTTAATTTATTTATTATTATTTTTTAATAATTTCTTCATTACATACATTACAGCAAGTAATCATTTTACGTATTTGTAAACTTAGTTACAACCAACTCCTGTTGTGAGGCTGGTTGAACCATCAAACTGGTAAGGCAATTGGTTTGATATCCAATTCGGTTTTCAAAGCAGTGTATTAACGTGTGTGTTAAATATGATTAGATTATGCACAACAAAGTTTCGTATATGGACTATGCCTGCACTTTTGAGAAGATTGGACTATACCTGCGATTCCGTCAAACCATAAGGAGAGTTTTTGCAATTTACCTTTTTTTTTTTTTTTTTTTTAATATAATTTCTTCATTGCAATTGCATATATTACAAATAATCATTTTACGTATTTGTAAACTTAGTTACAACCACCTCCTCTTATGAGGCCACTTGAACCATCAAACTGGTAATACAATTGGTTTGATATCCTGCAAATTCAAGTTCTTTGGTCCGCCATTGTCATTATGTTGTGTTCATTCGCTGATGAAAACAACACGAGTCTGCATTGATCCTGGGGGTTTTACGTATGGAGGCTTGCAGGGTATAGAGCACGTATGATCCTTTAAGGACAGGGAACTTCTTCCTGTGCAAGACTCTATAATGGGTTCGTGTTATGCAAATTCAAAACAAGGAGTTGCTGCAAATTTGTTGCTGTCGCGAAAAATAGACGAGAAACTTGTTTTGAATTTTAAGGCAATTGGTTTTATAACGGGTTCAACCACCTCCGGTTATGAGGTCGGTTGAACCATCAAACTAGTAAGGCAATTGGTTTGATATCCAATTAGGTTTTCAAAGCAATGTGTTAATGAGTGTGTTAAATATAACTAGATTATGAGAGAAAGATGTAAGTATTTTTTAGATATAAGCTTGTAATTGTTTTTCCTCAGTTATATTATTAATCTTTTAGATCATAAAAAACGTTAGTGACATCACTCGAAAAATATTATAATGATCGCACAAGATGTCCAATTGGACTACAACCAGTGGCGGAACTTGACTATTTATTTTGAGAGGGGGAATTTATTTTGATGGATTTTATTTTATAGATTGTAGATGCAATTTATTTAATAAAATCTTAATCTTTTTTTTAGCTATTCATTTGATGTGAGATGTGAAAAAAAATATTATTCTTCAGTACATGAAATTTCACTTTGTTAGTGTCTCAGTTTTTAAATAATTTCTTATTACATAAAGTAATCATTTTACGTATTTGTAAACTTAGTTACAACCACCTCCTCTTCGATTTTCAAAGCAGCGTGTTAATGCGTGTGTAAAATATGACTAGATTAGGAGAGATTTTTTTTCCCCTCAAATTATAAGCTTGTGATTGGTTTTCCTCAATTATATCATCAGATGTAATACGCAACTTAAATGTTATAAACAATGAAATGAAATTACCATATTATAAACAATGCTACAACACAAGACAAAGGTAAAGCACTTCATATATTGAAGGTTCTATCGTGGACGTCCAAAAGTCTCGTGTATGACTTCCAAAAGTCAAACATGATTAGTTTCTTCTAAAAATGAGGGACTAAGAGGTGTTTAGATGTTTGGTGCAAAACTAAATGGTAATATCTTACCAAACTTAAGTTTCATCACTTCGTTATGGATAATAACCATAATAATGTGGGCTTGATAGTCACTCACGGTCTCACAGTAATTAGGGTGATAAGCAGTTAACGGTCTCACAGTATTGATCTAGTAAAGAATACCTGATAATACAAGGTACTTGTTAAAACAATCTCCCTGCTATATAAAGAAAGGTTTGTGCAAAAATTTCTCCATATAAACTCTGAAAAAATGACACGTGTAAAATCAATTAATGCAACCCTAACTAATTACTTTGCCGATTGATTCTGATTCCCAATAGAGCAAACGTGATTTCACATATTTTAGTTATTGAACTTAAAGAGGTCAATCGAAGTTTCAAGTGTCGTTATAAATGTTGAAACTCATGAGAGTTTGAAAAGTTTTCCAGCTATCCCACATTGGTGGATTGTGTAACCAAAAATGGGTATATATGTACATGTATATACAAAAGACTAATTTGGGCTTAAATGAATTTAGTCCATCTGATTGGTTCAAGTAGTGGACACTTCACTACTTGCGTCAACACCAGATAGGATTAAACACTTCACTACTTGCGTCAACACCAGATAGGATTAAAATATATTTGGTCTTTATTTTATCCATTTTCATCTTCCACTCACTTTTAGTACAACCAAATCGGTGGATGGATCAACACCAACAATAATCTTTCCATTTCTAGATAAACTGTTACCATTTTTATGAACCACGAATACATATACGACATACCTCGTGGAAAACGAGATTGGGTAAACGCGGGATGTGAGATTTGGGCTTAAATGAATTTAGTCCATCTGATTGGTTCAAGTAGTGGACACTTCACTAATTGCGTCAACAACAGATAGGATTAAAATACATTTGGTCTTTATTTTATCCATTTTCATCTTCCACTCACTTTTGGTACACCCAAATCGGTGGATGGATCAACACCAACAATAATCTTTCCATTTCTAGATAAACTGTTACCATTTTTGTCAACCACGAATACCTATACGACATACCTTGTGAAAAACGAGATTGGGTAAACGCGGGATGTGAGAAATAAAGGTACGATAGATAAATATGGTCTCAATAAATGATAAAACTAAATGAAATATAAATAGTGAGAAGAAATATAAGTTTCGGTGTAAGAGACCGGAACATAAATTTTAAACTAGACCTTATAATTCTATGTAGTTAAATTTTGAACTACACTTTTGAGTTTTATGTAGCTGGAACAACAATCATTTTACTTTCCACACTTTAATTTCAAAAAAAATGTGAGTAGAAAAATTGTATGGCTGTCTCAAAAAAATGTGAGCAGAAAAAAAGGTGATAAAATAAACTATAGCCAAAACAATGTTTGACATGGAAATTGCTAATGCAAAATAGGGATGGCAGAAGCACCCAAAGTCGACGGGGAAAACCGAAACCCGAACCGGTTGGGTCAGGTTTGGAAGCGGGTTGGCGGGTTTGAGTATTGATAAAAAAGTTTTAGCCGGGTACGGGGTTCGGTGACGGATTCTGGATTCTGGTAATACCCTCCCGATTACCCGTACCTGTATCTGTTTACCCGAATTTATACCCGCTTTATTGATATTAAAATTAACTAGAATATATATACATTATATATAATTTCTTCCATTATATTTTTTTGAAAAAATTACACGTTTGGTCCCTGTGGTTTGCTCATATTTCAAGTTTAGTCCCTAAGTCGTTTTAATTACACCAGAGATACCTATTTTTGAAACCTTGCACTCATTTAGTCCCTATTTTGGATGGGCGTTAGTGCGATCCGTTAAGTATTTTTGTTGTTAGTCATTCGTTAATAAATTTTGCCGTCGGTCCTTATTTTTTAAATATAGTTTTCCCAGTTAGTCCCTCCGTTAATAATAGTTATCCCCGATTTTGTCCGTTTTATCGGTTTCGTTCGTTTTATCCGTTTTCCCATTTTTTCGTTTTCATCCGTTTTTACGTTTTATCCCTTTTCATTTGTTTTATATGTTTTCGTCCATCTTTTACGCTTTTGTCCGTTTTATCCATTTTATCTGCTTTTTATCCGTTTTCGACCGCTTTTTACGTTTTATCCGTTTCGTCCGTTTTTACGCCGCCCGTTTTTACGTTTTGTCTGCTTTTATCCGTTTTCGTTCGTTGTTATTTGTTTCGCCGTTTTTACATTTTGTCCCTTTTTCCGTTTCGCCCGTTGTTTTACGCTTTTGTCTGCTTTTATCCGTTTGGTTCATTTTTATCCGTTTAGCCCTTTTTACGTTTACATTTTTACGTTTTGTCTATTTTATCCGTTTTCCTCTGTTTTTACGTTTCGCACTTTTTACGTTTTATCTGCTTTTATCCATTTTGTTCGTTGTTTATTCGCCGCCCTTTTTACGTTTTCATCCGTTTCACCGGTTGTTATACGTTTTGTCGTTTTTTAGTTTCGTTGTTTTACGTTTTATCCGTTTCGTTTGTTGTTTATCGACTTTCGCCTTTTTACGTTTTGTCGGTTTTATCCGTTTCCATTCATGTTTTCCGTTTCGCGGTTTCATCCCTTTTTTTAAATTGTTTTATCCCTTTTCGTTCGTTTTTATCGTTTCGCCCTTTTTCGTTTCGTCCACTTTTACGTTTTACGTTTTTACGTTTTATACGTAAAACCGTAAAAAGTAAAACAAAAACGTAAAACGTAAAAACGTAAAAACGTAAAAGTGGACGTAAAGCGTAAAGGAGCGGCGTATAAAAACGAGCGAAAAGGATAAAACAATAAAAAGCGGATGAAAACGGCGAAACGGAAAACATGAATAAAACGGATAAAAAAGATAAAACGTAAAAGAACAGCGGCGGCGATAAACAACGAACGAAAACGGATAAAACGAAACAACGGCGAAACGAAACAAACCGACAAAACGTATAAAAGCGGAAACGGATAAAACCGTAAAAAGCGGGAAATCGAATAAACAACGAACGAAACGGATAAAAACAGATAAAAACGTAAAAAGTACGAAACGTAAAAACGGCCGAAACGGATAAAACATACGAAACGTAAAAAAGGCGGCGGATAAAAACGAATCAAACGGATAAAAGCAGACAAAAACGAAACAACGGCGAAAACGGAAAAAGGGACAAAACGTAAAAGCGGAAACGAATAAACAACGACGAAAACGGATAAAAGCAGACAAATACGTAAAAAGCGGGCGGCGTAAAAAATGACGAAAACGAATATAAACGTAAAAAACGGTCGAAAACGGATAAAAAACAGACAACAACGAATAAAAACGGACAAAAGCGTAAATCGTTTGATATGATATTCATTTTCTTTAACTTTTAAAAAATTTGAATATATTAGGGTGTTTTTCTTTGTTTTGTTGGTGGAGTTTAGTGTGAATTAATCTTAATACCGTCATTTTGTCCATATAATAATCAATTGGGGATAACCGATACCCGCAGAGAAACCCGAAAAACCGATGGATAATATTAATCGGGTATCCAACGAGTAATGAGGCGGGTACGGGTTTAAATATTATAAACAAGTGTGGGTACAGATACAACCCGAACCTGACCCGTTGTCATCCCTAAATTGGAAACCAAGTGCTACACTTCATTTAAGAGAAGCTGGGGTCCATATTCGTTCGATGTGGGGATGCGTTATTCTCGGTACATAAAACTTCATTTTGTAAGTTTCTCATTTTCTTTGATACTGTAATTTTCTTCATTACATAATACATATATTACAACAACTAAACATTTTACATATTTGTAAACTAGTTATAACTACCTCTGGTTCTGAGGCCAGTTGAACCACTAAACTGGTAAGGCAATTTGTTCGATCTCCAATTTGGTTTTCAAAGCAGTGTGTTGATGTGTTTAATGTGTTAAATATGACAAGACTATAAGAGAAAAATGTAAGTTTCATTTTGTTGAAGCAATTCCCCGCTATCCGACTTGGCCTGAGGGATCAGCTTCTATCAAAGGTGCCGGAGGGAAGTAAGCGTCCCTTCCTGCACAATGGACAACACGCGTTAGCCTCGCCCTGGATGATATCCAGGACCAAGCTCCGGCGTGAAAGTAAGAAGAGTGTAATAAATGTGGTAATGAATGCGGTGATTAATGTAGGTGTGTGTATTTATTGCGAAACATAAAATGTGTTGGGGGTATTTATACTACCCCAACTATATACCTGCGTTACTGTGGACTTACTGTTCGCGCAGACCTATATTACCTGCCTGTAGGTCTACAGCCACCCTATTTGGTAGGGTACGTGGTGAGAATCCCGTAAAACCTGGTTGCTGTCGCTTGCAATCCAGACGGTAAAGCATGTCCTCCGGTCTAAGGTTTTGTCGGACGCCAGGTCGTCCGGACACATACGCCAACATGTCCCCCCCAATATTGTATCACCGGGTGAAAACCGATGGTGCAATACTTGAAATTATTAAATATTCGGCATCTGTGGTATTGGGCTATTCTGATGGGCCTGGCCATCCAATGGGCTTTTCTCCATGTCTTTCTGTCTTCTGAGATCGACGTGGACGGGTGGGATTGAGCCACGTGCCTGTTTACTGACTGATGGGACGCTTCGACAGTCTGTTAGGGTTTTTAACCGCCTATATATATGCCCTTTTTACCACAGTCATTTTCTCACATATCTCTCTCATATTTTGAATTGCTCTTGCTCGTCGGATTTCTTCTTCGTTTCTATAAGGTTTGTCTCGTTCTCCCCTGTAATTATTTGTACATTTCCTTCGGCATCTTTTTAGTAATGGCCGGACAAGCAACCGAGGAACAGAGCACTCCTGTTACAACTGAAGCTATTCAACCTTCGGTAGTTCCGAAGTTTGATATGCATATTTACACGTCTAAGCTAACATGATCCGAATTTGGACAACATAATTGTAGAATACGGTATTCCAATGACCTTCGCCCCATCTTCCTCCGGACGATATGACTATGGACCAACTTCCGTCCGACAAAATTGGTATATATCCTCAGCAGTTAGACACCGGAGGTGTTAGGATTCCTTTTTCTACCTTCCTGCTGAATGTGATCAGGCATTTTAGGGCCCACTTTTCTCAGTTAGTTCCCTTAGGTTTGAACCGGGTGACCCTTTTTGAGATTAGGTGCTATAGTTTGGGTATCCGCCCAAGGGTGTCCTTGTTCCGGGCATTTTACCGCTTGTGCAAGCAGGGGCATTGGTTTTCCTTTGAGAGTAGAACGGGTAAGAAAGCCTACAAGTGTTTCAAGGAGGTGCTCACCGGTATTAAGCACTGGAAGGAAAAATTTTTCTTGATTGACCGTAGGGCGATCCCGTACGCCATGGCCTGGAGGCACAAAGATTCCAAGATTACAGATCCTTATCCAGACGGTTTTTCCGAGGAGGACGCCAAGAAGCTGAGTAGTACCCTCATTTTGCTAAGGAAGCCCTGTTGCGTGCCAAACAGTCAAGCTAAATCACTCAAGCCTGCCACTTGTGAATGGCAGATCGTAATCAGCTTAAAACTGCTCAAGCACGAATGCAATGAAGGTCTGAGGAGTATAGGGTCTCCCCGGGTCGTTATGTCCCAGCGAGCTATGCAATGGATTATCAAACGTAAAGTGATCGGGAGATTTGAACGGAAAAAGGGATTGTGAATTATTATAACTAAGGAAAAAGCCAACAAATTACAACGGCTAAAATGCAAATTAAAGGAAATTAAAAAGATAAAATCTATTAAATAAACGCTATCACTATTTGTAAAATGATGTTTTTGTTTTTATGTTTTTATAAAACTTAATTTAAAAACTACGTAGCGTACAAATTAAAAAGTGAAACTTAATCAATATTAACCCTAAAAATATGAAAAATATATTTTTACAATCCTAATGATAAAAGAAAATTTATAGAAAAAGAAAATTATTTTTATGACTATTAATCTAATTATTATTAATTTAAAACTATTTTTAACTATTTAATAATAGCCTAAAACACAAGAAAATATGAAATAAGGCTTGAAAAATAAAATTAAGACTTATAAAAATCTAAAATAACAAAATAGAATTTTCAAAACTATTTTTGTAATTTTCTGAATATTTTTCTATTTTCTAGGAATTTTAAACTATTAAAACTAATTAAATTACTAAAATTACAAAATAAACTATGAAAATCTGGAAAATTACTTTTTACTTTTTATATTTATCTAAACCTAAGAAAAATGAAAAATTATTTTTTGAACCTTTTCGAATTTTTGTATTAAAAGCTAATTAAAAATGCTTAAAAACTACTTTAAATTAAGAAAAATAGCAAATCAACTTAGAAAAATCTGAAAATTTCAGGAAAACTCTAAAATTATATAAGGAAGCTAGGAAAATTGGAAAAACAGGTGGTTGCTTGTAAGATTAAGCAACTGCTATAGCAAGTGCTTATAAATAAGCACTAAAATAAACCAAATGAACCAAACAAGCCACCCACTGATTACAGAAGCAATATTATGCAATAAGAACCAGAGTGCAACCAATAACAACAAGCTTAAACCTCTGATTCACCATGAACACAGATTTGATGACTGGAGCTATAAGCTAAAAACAGATTCTAGGGTACCTACTTTAAGCCCAAGAATAAGCAACACAATAAGCTAAAAGTGAAAACTACAAATTGGAACTTAATGAAGACCTGGGTGAGACCTAGCAAACCAAAACTCAGACCTTGGGAAGCTCTTATGAGCCCTCTGCAAGTGGCTGCACAAACTGAGAAAACTCAGTTAAAGATGAGTTGTGGCGAGGCAATTGACACCTAAAAGAGAAGCTAGTTTGGAGCTTATAAAAATTTATAAAATTCTACTAAAATGGTGATAAGAAAGAGGACCAGTTGAAGTTTATGAAATGCCAAGTCTCACTTGATAAGACCCAAAGATGAGTTCATGAAAAATCCTTCTAAGCGAGCTCAAATCCACTTTTGCAATTTTGACTTTTAAAAGCGGTTGAGAAAGTTTGACTAAAATGAACTTTGAATCCAATTTTATGAGTGATATTGATGTAATAAGATGTAATGACACTAATGCAAGCTTTGTTTAAGACTTCTAAACACAAAACAAGGATTTGCAAATCCAAATTTTTAACAGATGAGCAGTTGAGATTGATTATGTGAAATGTTGACTTTCAGAGTTGCAGACCCAAATTATTGACTGAAATGTGCTCAAGTGAGCTTAGTAAACATGAACCAATATAAGTAAACCACTGAATAGACCCAAATGACAGTTAAACCAATTGAGCCAAACACCCTTATTATACTGATTTGCAAAGCAAAACTAAGATAAACACTTAACCAGCATAGATTATGATCAAACTTAACTCTAATTAACCTAAATACTACTTATGAAACAGGCTTCAACTATTGTTAATCACTAAAACAGATTATGCAAAAAACAATGAGCTTGAACTTACAATCAGTCCCTAGCCACAATGGCTTGCAAACAGTGAACCAGAACTACTAACCTATCAAATCCAACCCAACTAACTATTATTCAACCCAAATCCATGCCTGCATCACCCCATCTCTATTTCCAACACCAAATCAACCATGTTTGACTTTTGTTGACCAAACTCCAAAAGTGTTTGAAACTGCAATGTGAGCTTACAGAAAGCTTCAATAAGCTTGAATGATCATGTTTGAGCTAAGAAATAAGTTAAGAGAAGCTTGTACATATGATTTGGAAATTGATAATTTCAACAGTGGACATAAAGTTTGGAAATTGAACATTAACTTGAATTGATAGTTAAAATAAGTTACAATAGACACGAATACCTTTGTTTGATACAATAGAGCTTAAAACACAAGTGAAAACTATTTTAGATATTACAAGCTAAAAAACGACATACACTTAAAAAAATAAAACTAACTACACTGGCTTGTTGCTTCTTCCTCCTTTTTATATGCTCAAAACTCCTTCTCTCACCTCTATGAATAGTTCCCAGCAACAATCTCAACCATTGAATGTGTGAATTTGATCTTGGCCATTCAAGTCTTTTTGGCGCCAAAACCATGTTTAACAGCTTGTGCTTGAGTGAGATATTGGAGAAGGCATTTAATGCACTCCTTGGCTTGTTGTGTTTGGAGGGGGATAGGAGGGTAGGGTTGGTGATGATGGAGTGTTATCAGAGGAGTAGCAGGGGGGTGATGATGGTGAATGTGGGTAACCCGTGACTTGGGAGGGAAATGGGGCAGTCAAAGTGGTTTGACTGCTATTATTAAAAAGGGGAGGTCAAAAGTCAATTGACAGGGGTCCAAAAGGGTAATTGGCAGGGGGCCACTTGGGATTTGACAAGTCCAAATGTGTATAAAAGGTTTATAATAATCAAGGACTAATTATGCAATTTCTGAAACTGTAGGGACCTAGGCTGCCAATACCTCAAAGTTGCTCAAAGGACTAAATTTGACAAGTTATGATTTTAAAAGGACCTTTGGTGATTTTCTTTTGAAATTTTGACTCGGGGACTATTTTGACAATTTTTGAAACTTGGGGACCTGAAGCGCCAATTATGCAAACTTTGCTCATTTTTCATCGATTTTAAACATTTTGCATCCGAAACATATAAAATGCAATTTTGGAATATTTTCGATATTTTGATGCATTCGAGCATTTTAGGCGTTTTGCGATTCGATTGACTAAAATGATGAGTATTTACACACTCATCAATCCCCACACTAAACTATTGCTAGTCCCTAGCAATCTTTTGAGAAAAACTAATGGATTTCAATCTCTTTACCAAAAGCCATTACTTCGGAGTAGCCAAATGTTTCGAGTTCAAGTAAGAACCATGGTACATCGATAACCATGTGATTTTGAGCAAACCACCGACTTTCAACGGATTTGATTTTGTCTTTACCGAAGCCGTTTGCTCTGGACTAGCCAACTCTTAGATAAATTATCAATATTATCTTTGGTGAGTGATTACCAATTATGGTTTTTCCATCGCCTTTACCACAAGCCATAAACTTGCGGGCTAGCCAACTCTTCACTTTTTAGGATATGGTGAAATTGAATACCATACAATTTTGGGCAAATTGCAAGTCGTCAACGGATTTGAGATATCTTTACCAAGAGCCGTTTGCTCTGGATTAGCCAATCCTTTTGTCTTACGAGACATGGCGGATCGATAACCAAATGAGTAAGTGTAAAACACTTACTCAAAAAAAATTTTGGCCAAAACGGGAATTGGTATAATTATATGATAAAATTCGTGAGAATTCCCCACACTTAGAAATGAATATTGCCCTCAATATTCAAAGTACCTACTGTTATGCCGAAACATAGAACGTAAAAGGGAAATACTACGGCCATTATTTAGAAAGATTTTTTTTTTTTTTTGAACAAACTTATATATATATATATGTGGGCAACTCCCCACACTAGGGTGGAACACATGGGTGAAAACCCATGTTCACCATCGTTTTTATTACCGAGTCGCTAGCTTGACTCGACCCCGAATTAATTGGTTCATGGGGAAACAAAGTGGAAGAAACAGTCTCCATCGGACTTTCATTCAGGATGTTTGGACAAACATTTGAAGCACGTGAAAGTTCCACACCGATGAGATATACATAGAACCGGCTCAAAAATGATAAATGAAAATGCCGGGATCAAAGATAATGTCTTCATTCCCGAAGGAGTGAAGAACAGGAGAAGTGACAGAATTGTTGGAATCACTCCTAAACATTATTTCAAGTATTTATATTTCATATGTAATAGGTAGCTTTACTATGGCCTTTATGTTTGTTTAAGGTCCAGCTTATGTAGAAGGCCCATAAGCTGTGGCCCAAGCCCAATAAGGAATAGGGAAGGAGAGGGAGTGTTGCCCTAGCTCCTTGCCTATATAAACTATTGTAAACCCTCATTTGAGGGTTGGTTGTTCAAGTTATTCTCTTTCACTACACTCTACGCATAACCGGTCAAGTATACTTGTGTGTGTGTGTTTGGTTTACTTGTTCAATCGCCTTATCTCTTCTCTTATAAGCTTGTGTTGTAAAACTAGTGACCTAACAGTGGTATCAATCGCCAAATAGTTGGGTGTACTCGTTTGTTTTTGAAGTTTTGGTTTTGGGTCTTACGCGTAAAGATAACACAATCTTTGGTTCGCTTAAAAACTAATTTTTGACACTTTTGAATCCAAGATTCTTGTACTTTCAACGTTATTAGGTGTTAAACTATTGGTTTTGGCAAAAGTTTGGAACTTTACGTGTTTTCCTTGTTTTAAGCTTGTTTTGTATGCAAGTGTTATCCTACGCCAGAATCTGCTTTTAAGTGCTTTGGATCATCAAGTTTCACACTTTTGTGTTATTTTGGTGTTATTGAGCTATTCATCACACAAAACCGATTTAGAAACATCTTTGGACAAAATCATTCTTACGAGTAGGATTACGCGTATCAAAACCCTAGTTTTACGAGTAGTTCTACGCGTAACATTGTTCTGGCTTGATCTTCAATTTCTCGGTTTATTCCGTGTTTTCTTACTTGGATAAGTCCGAAAATACGTCGACTTTGGATATCTTTTGCACCGTGAAGTGTAAAGATCACTGGGATAAAACCCTAATCTTACGGCAAGCATAAAGCTTACGCGAGAAAATCTTACGCTTAAGATTCATCTTACGCGAGACCTAGTCCCACGATAAGGTAATCCCACGCCTAACTTTCTACGCCTAACTTCATCGCTTACGCATAACATTAGTCTTTTTTCCTGCGTCGCGCAGAAAGCTAAATCCTACGCGTAACTATTCTTGTTACGCGTAACTTTTGGTGTTTTACGCATAAGTGCTACTTGGTTCTTGTCATTTCTACGCCTAAGGACACTTCATCAACAAAGGTTCATTCGACTACAAAGATCCATTCTTACTACACAAGTTTATCATCATGTCTCAACCACCATACTCTAACTACTTCCTCACACTTATAATCATCAACAACAACAACAATTAACTCCACAACATCAACAATGGAATCAACAACAAGCCATTTATCAACAACAATTTAATCAAGAACATACTCCACAACTTGGTGCAATTCCACAACCACAAATGGTTCAACCACCACCAAGTCTTCAAACTCTACCCTACACAAACGATTTCAATCAACATCCATCACGAAGCACTATGAAGGAACCCACTTGGTTTGCAAAGATGTGTGAAGCTTTAAGCGACCAACAATCAATTCATGAAGTGGATCACTTGATAGACCTCCAATGCTCACTCCAGAAACTACGATCAATGGGTGATAAGGTTCTTTAGGTTTTGTGATCTAAAGAAGCCACATGGAAAGTTCTTAAAGAAGGTTATCTTAGAAGGTCCATTTGAGATGCCTACCGTCCACTGTGCCGGAGATCCAGCTCTTTGTTCCACCAAGAGATGAACAAATCAACATTGCTATCATTGCGGATCTAAATGCTACGTAACTTCTACACTATGAAGTCGATGAACTTGCAATGGAATACATCCTTTAGGATTACCAAACCCAATTCTTCGTAGTGTTGATGCTCAAAAGATCGCACAAAAATGTGGGATCATATTCGTCTTCTTATGGAAGGATCAGACTCAATCGGGAGGATTTGGAATCCAAAATTTACTTGGCTTATGAAAACTTCATGATTGAACACGAGAGACACTTGAGTCATATCATCACCGATTTTCGACATCATCAATGATTTGGATAAACACAACATCATCATGCCAAGAATTGCGGTGAATACTAAGTTCCGAGTAGTCTTGGTCCGAATGGGAGAAGTATGTCATTTTTCTCCGTCAAGCAAAGAACATGCATCATTCAACCTATGGATTGTTGTACGATTACTTGAAGCCTCATGAAAAGGAAGTTGATCGAGAAAGGATTCTCCATGCTCAAATTGCTAAACAACACAACCGGACAATCAACAACTTGCCTTATATGCTCAGCGAATTATCCTCTCAACCAAAGAACTCAACCAATCGCTTCAAACACACCTTCAAATCACAACCTCAACAAAATCAATTGGTTCCATACAACAACAATGCTCAAGCATATGTCGTTGAAGCGGCGAGAAACAGATCCGTTCGAGCATTGCAACAAGGATTTGTGATGATTGCTAATGCCTTTGGCGTTACACCAACAAATCCAACAATCGTATTCGTTCCTCATCTAACACACGGACTCAAGCTGTTGTGAACAATGGACGTGTTGAAGTTCGTAATCATGATTATGGTCGCCGGATGGGCGGTGGTCAAGGGTTTAATCTTGTGGGTAGGAATAACAATGAGCTCAAGTGGTGGAGCAGGAAATACTCAAAATCGGTTAAATGGTCTTCGATGCTACAACCGCAATGAGAAGGACACTGGCTAATGCATGCCCAAAGCCAAGGACTAGGGCGTGCTTATTTCAAAGAGGCCTTACTCGCTCTTAAGGATGAAGTGGTGGATCTCTTACAAACAAAGAACGAGCTTTATGGCGTATGAGACTTAGATGATGATATGGAGGACTTGCAAGCTTAATGCAATTGTTATGTTAATGGCTAATATGCATGAGTCGCACATGAGTGATCTGAGGCCCAGAGATGACATCGATGGCTTGTCTCGTGCACCGAACAAACCATCATCATATCTCGAACTAATATCTCCGCCAATATCTCGAATCCAAGACGGATCGATCATTCAAAATGAGTCTTCTACATCTTCTTCGATGCTTTTCAAGTTAACCCAGTAGTTACATTTGACGATCAAGATGACCTCATGGTTTCCTTTGATAATCAAATTGACTCCGTGGTCGTACTTCGAGGATCTAAAGAATGATCATGTTGAGACTCACGTTGAACAAGATGATCTCGTTGCCTCATCCGGATTTTGCTCGGTTAATTCAAGACCATAAAATCAAAATGGAGGAATGTTATGCATTAAATCAATCCTTAAAAGTAAAAATGCACTGTTAACCAAGGATTTTGAATGTTTACAAATGCAACTCAACTTTTCAAAACTCAAGAAAACAGTGAAAAGGTTTTGAAGCCGCTTTGCAAAATCTCATCAAAACGAAAAATATTTAGAGACGGATCGTGATCTAGCCGCCTCGAAGAATGCTTTGTTGTCCGAATTAGAACAATGAAACATGAACATAAAAAGCAAATTAACGCCTCACCTTAGAAAATCAAAAGCTAAGGTGAGTTGTTAAATTGTCAAAAACAGTTCTCCGCATACAAAAAGCATTCAACGAATCGGGTAGATGACCTTCTTGCGAAATTCTCGGCTTGCAAAACAAACTTAAAGAGTTTAAAGCTGTTGTTTACAAACATGGTGAATCGAGAATGACTATTGAAAAGTTTACCTTAAAACCTAATCCAAATGGATATGGAAAAATCTAGCGATTACAAACCTAAGCTTTCACTAAAAACATTCAAACCAACTCTCAAGTTTCGGTGCAAAATACAAAATTGATAATCTTGTCATGAGTGTTGTTGAATACCATCGTCAAGAGGAATTAGATGCGTAAGACGAGTCGATCAAAATTAAAAATGTTGTTTACAACAAACCTTTTAATTATAAAACGCGGTCACTTTCACACACCAACGGATTCTTCTAACACACCAAGGGTTATCATCAAAACACCGAGTCTTCTATTGTTAATCCCAAAGCAGTCTTTGCACAAACTTATGGTCCTTTACCTTCCATTAGCGAGGTAAACTCACAACCCGAAAATCGAAAAATTCTTGATATTTTGACATTTTCATGGTGACCTCAAAATTTTACAACATGAGATAGAATATCGATCCGAAATAAAAGTTGAACATTTTCAATCGCCTCGCGCGAACAAAGAGACATTTTCGAAAAATCTTTTACCTAATGTTAAAAACTTGAAAAGTTGTGCAATTGCTCAGGAAAAGGATTTTCATAAGGAACTTGGGTAATGAAAACGTTTTCGAGAAAGCGAAACATCTATTACTAACACAAAACGCAAAAAGCGTTGAGAAAAGATGTTGATCGACTCTTGGAAGATGTTATCGTCTTGATATCCATAATGTTATGCTATTCTATTCGTTGCCATATGCATCCGATCATATCTCTGCCGATATTGTTGAAAGCTGTTGTAGCTGTTGAGAACACCGATCATGTGCTTCGGATCGAGTCTTTAAAAGTCGAAAATAAACGACACACACGGAAATTAACAATGCAAAACGTCGTCTTCATTGGTGTGAAAAGATATTCACAACCATCAACTCGGTTTTCAAAAGAAAATCGCTCAATTGAGTGCTAAATCTTCGATCATCAAATTGAGCAACTGGATGATCAAACGTGTCTTTGAAAAGTCAAATCTCAAAATATGAACAAGAACTTTTAAAAGTTAAACAGAATATGGTGTCATATTTGATTTACTCAAAAGACTCGAGATGAAGCATCTAATGAACTTGATCACTATCTTGCTCACACTAGAGAAGTCATGAATTTTCTTTGGTACCCTTCGCTACGAAAATCAAAATCGATTCACACCATCTCTAAGTTACGGAAATGTTAGGAAAGTATGAACTTCTCCCGCCTCTCGTGATTAAGAGATTAGCACGGTCACACTCAAGAATCGTGAACCTAGAATTCCCACCGCCAAATCACAAGTTGCTAATGTGTTTCTCATCGAAACAGAATAGTTGAATCTTTTCCAAACGTCCGCACTTCACGACTCAGAGCACTCAAACGAAGAATAGGAAGTTGCGACCTAAGAAAAGATCAATAAGGAATGCTAAAGTAGAAGAACACCCTAGGAATCAATAAAATTCATGTTACTTCCACTATAGATGTTGCGTCGGCAAATGTAATAGAAATAGTGATGTAACGAATGCTAAACCGCTAAGTACCTTTGATATTGATCGATGCACCTTGTGATATTTGTCGAAAGAGTATGAATTCGATTGTCATGACAAATGTGTTGCTAAAGCTATAATCTCTAGATTACGGAATCCTAAGAATCGAATACCTCTAGGCCCACTAATCATTCTAAGTACGTGCTTGGTAAACCACCTTCTTTAGATTCTAAGGCAACCATTGCTATCACAAGTAGCTCTACTACAACTCCTAAGAATACAAAGTACCACCTAGTGTTTTCACTAAGACTAAAGAAAGAGTAGTTATAGATGGCAAAATGGATATATAACACACTAGGATTTAAGTGGATGCCTAAAATTATCAATGTGTGTATGTCTAATATACGCCTTGGAACCCTCTAACATCTCGGGTTCCACATCTACTTCTATTCCATCCATGTCGTCTATGTGTAATGGTGTGATATGATCATTCTGGATTGTTGATAGCGGATGTTCCCGACACATGACAGCAACCTTCAATGTTATCAAACTTTATAGCAAAGTTCATTGGCACCGTCGATTCGAACGATCACTGCGACCATAATGGGCTCGAGATTATGTTAATGGGAACATCGAAATAAGCGGGGTTTACTATGTGGAAGGCCTCGGTCACAACTGCTTTCGATGGGTCAATTTTGTGATGGAGATTTGGAGGTTGCTTTCAGGGAGAAAACTTGTTTCATTCGTGATCTACAAGGAAACGATCTTATGTCCGGCTCGCGTAATTCCGGTCTCTACACTATCTCTATGCAAGACATGGTTGCTTCCTCTCCCATTTGCTTACTTTCAAAGGCAACATCTACAAAACTCGCTATGGCACCGTCGTCTCTCACATCTAAACTTTCAAACCATCACCAACCTTGCTCGACACAAACTAGTTGAAGGACTCCCACGATTCCGGTATTCAAAAGATCACCTTTGCTCGCTTTGTGAACAAGGGAAAAGCACTCGTGCTCATTTTCCTTCAAAGGTGGAACACTGACTCGAAGATGTGCTTCATCTTCTTCACATGGATTTGTGTGGCCCCATGCGCGTGCAAGCGATAAATGGCAAATGCTACATCTTAGTAATCGTTGATGACTATTCTCGATGGACTTGGGTCTACTTTCTTCGTAGCAAAGACCAAGCTCCACAAATGATCATCACCTTCTCACAAAGATATGTGTTCGACTCGCAACACCGTCGTAATCATCGAGCAGACAAAGGAACCGAATTTGTTAACAAAACCCTTCGTGAATTTTATGAGAAAGTGGAATTCAAACATCAAACATCTATTGCGGACACCGAACAAAACGGAGTTGTTGAAAGACGAAACCGAGCGTTAGTGGAAGCTGCAAGAACAATGTTAATCAATGCTAAACTTCAGTTACTTATGGGCGTGTCGATTCATCGCATGCTATACTCAAAACCGTTCCATGATCACAAAACGCCACAACAAAACACCTTTGAGCTTGTCCACAACTATAAACCGAACCTCAAACACTTTCATGTATTTGGATCCCTTTGCTATCCGAATAATGATCGTGATGATTTTGGAAAGCTCAAAGCAAAAGGCGATATTGGAGTCTTTATTGGATCTGTGACAATTCTAAAGGTTTCCGAATCGGAATCGCCGAACTAAGGAGGTAATGGAAGCGATTCATGCTCACCGATGAACTCACGGAGATGGCTTCCGAGTATAACAACTTAGAACCCGGTCACAACCGTTTAAACTTCCTCAACCCCATCATCGGTGAAGAAAGCCCTCACTAACTCGTCAACAAATGGAAAGGTTATTTGCTCCTACGTTCGTGGCGATATTGATGAGCGTGCTCTCGGTGTATCCATTGTTTCATTGCACAACACGAAAATATTCCTATACGATACACTGCTACAACAACCATTTGTTGAAGATGCACCTACACCAATTGACTCCAACACAACAGCTTGAACACACCGCTTCCAACAATGATGAACCGGTGATGATATTCGAATGAAGTACCCCACCTCTGATTTTGATCCAAATCGTTCTTCAACCCGTTTGCCAATGAGGCTCGCCGCACGGATGTTGCGGAATCTTCAACAAACCATTTGAATCCTCGGAATCGCACAATGTATACCAACATCAACCTCTACACATAGATGGACAAAAGACCATCCTCGGCTAACATTATTGGCAACCCGAATCAACCGATCGTTACGAGACAACGTCTTCACTCAGACGGTGAACATTGCATTTATGCACTCACCGTCTCGCCAATCGAGCCTAAAACATTAAAGACGCAATGACAAAAGACAACCGATTGAATCCATGCGGGAAGAACTCAACCAATTCAAACATCTTGAAGTATGGGAGCTGGTTGAAAGACCAACGAGGGTCTCGTCATTGGTCTAAAATGGATTGGAAAAACAAATTGGATCTTTGAAGGAATGTCATCCGAAACAAGTCACGGCTAGTTGCTAAGGGTTATCGTCGGGAAGAAGGATAGACTTTGAAGAATCTTTTGCTCCGGTTGCTCGTCTTGAGGTCGTTTCGGATATTTCTCGCGTTCGCGGCTCATATGAATATGACGGTCTATCGGATGGATGTCAAAACGGCGTTTCTCAATGGACAACTTAAAGAAGCGGTCTATGTCGACCAACCGATGGATTCGTTGATCACGAGTTCCGAACCATGTTTACAAACCGAACAAAGCTCTTTATGGTCTCAAACAAGCCCCCGGGCATGGTACGATAAGCTATCATCTTTCCTCATTGCCAATAATTTCACCAAAGGCTCGGTTGACCCAACTCTTTTATACAATATCACGGGCACACATCTTAATTGTTCAAATTTACGTGGATGACATCATTTTGGGTCAACACATAAAAGTTTTCAATCGCTTTTGCAAAACTAATGAAGAAAAATTTTGAAATGTCCATGATGGGTGAACTTACGTTCTTTCTAGGATCGCAAGTTCATCAATCACCCGTGGTATTTTTCTCGAGTCATCCAAATATGCCCTTGAACTGTTAAACAAATTTGGAATGATTACCGTGATACTTATGCCACACCAATGACTCATACCAAGAAATTAGATCTTTGATTTACATGGAAATTGGTTGACCCACCAATACCAAGTATTATTGGGTCCTCATGTATCTAACTACTAGCGAGACGATATTGTCTTTCTTTGTTTATCTATGCTCCGTTATCGATCGCGTCAAGCGAAACCCACCTCTCGAGGCTAAAAGAATCCTCCGATACATCAAGGGAACCATTAATTTGGGGATCCGGTATCAGAAGGATTCGGTTTTGAACTAATAGCTTTTTAGACGCCGATCACGCAGGATGCTTAGACTCGAGGAAAAGTACTTCAGAGCTCTACAATTTCTCGGTGATAAAGCGGTGTCTTGGCAATCTAAGAAGCGAGGATTGTACATCATTGTCATCAATCAAGCGAGAATATGTAGCCATGTCCACGTGTTGTGCTCAAGTCATCGGATGAGAACACAACTCAAAGACTATGGTTACGTATTTGATGAATCCCGATGTATTACGACAATCGGTGCCATTGCAATCTCGTGTAACTCGTCAAGACTCGAAATCAAAGCACATCGATCTACGCTATCATTTCATCAAAGACCACGTGGAGCAGTACCGTTGAATTATACTTTGTGGTCTTGAATACCAATGGCGGATCTCGCTCACCAAAGCCTTGCCTCCCGCTAGGTTTAATGAGTTGGTCCACGAATTGGTATGAGGTGTTTGACTCAAGAGGAACTGGATGACCTCTTAAAAGCAGATCTTAAAAACCGTCGAACACCAAAACCTCTTTTGTAAATAAATTTTCAAAACAAAATACAAAAATATAAAATCGAGATAAAACAACAAAATATTCTCCCAATCTACATTTCTTTCAACATGGCAAGTACATTTCTTCCGTCAACACTTTTATCTTTCAAAATTGGTATTTTTCCGATCAAGTGTTGAGGGAGAAAATTATCCATTAACTGCTTTAAAACATCTGTGTACTTGCATGTTATCACATCTCGGTTGATTCTTTTACAAATGGTGGTACATTTCCTGGTTCAAAGACACTCCTCGGACTTTAATTAACAACCTTTCATTATTTTCTCAAGTCGAGGGGGAGTGTCGTCATGGTTCTTTTCTAAAAATCTTCATTTGGTAACAAAAATGGAAGTTAAAAAGCTTTGGATGAAAATGGAAAAGGTGGAGGGACCAAAACTGTCAAAATGATAAAGTCTATTTCAATAAAAAACCTCTCCACCTAAACCTTTCACTTCTCATTTGCATTCTTAACCTCAAAGATCCTACGCCTAATAATCACTCAACAAAACCGTGCTATTGATCATCAAGTTGTAAGTTGTTTCTTGTGTAAAACATGTTTCTAAGCATAGGTATTTAATCTCAATCAAATCCTACGGCTAAAATGGTTTTTACGCGTGATTATGTGTTCTACGCATAAGCGTATGAACACACAATCATTGTGTGTATGTTTGGGGTAAAATGGTTTGTCTCAAAACGTTTCTTAAGCATCAAGGATAACATTTTTACCATCATAATCCACCCAGAAACTCAAATTGATGATTTTTGAAAACTAGGGTTTAAAGTTCATAAACTTTGGGTGTTTTTGATTCACTACATAATAAGTGTTAAAACTTGGTCTATATGTTCTCACAACGTCTATGATATACCGAAAAGTTTGGTGCTTAATCTATGGCTAGAATCCATACGCGTAGATCTAGGGTTTAGTCTCACGCGTATGCAATTCTACGCATAACTGTGTAACATATGTTAGTGCCATGATCTATTGATAAAATGAATGTATGTGTTAATGTTGATGATTTGATGGATTTATTTCGGGCCTTTGCTACACGTAACATTCTGAATCAAGGTGGTTACTAATCACGATAAGGATTACCTTACGCGTAGCTTGTTATCGTAAGACTTGTCTCACGCGTAGCTTCTACGCATAAGGGTCTACAATGGACACTGGCGTATCCCGTGAAGGATATGCGTAAACATAAAACCCACGCTTAAGGTCAACTCTTACGAGTAGCCTTACGCGTAAGGTTAATATATGCCACGCATAAGCTCCACGCATAAGGTCTCCTTTTCCCACGCTGTAACATTTCTTACGCGTAGTTAGGATTCTACGCGTAAGCCACGCCTAAGCATATATCATACCGCTCACGCCGTATCTTTGCCAAAACTACGCTTAACCACGGATTGACCTTCATGATGAATTGTTACTTGTACAAACTTGCAAATAAACTAATCATATCATCACGAATCCAAAATGTCACTAATAAACTTAAATCGTCGATATATATTGTGAACAATAAGTGATAACATAAACTTTAAAACTTAAAGTTAACTAACTCATGAAACATTTCACGATATCATTGAACTATTGAACATACAAGTGACTTAGGACTCGTAACAATCATTGACACCGTACATTCAATAACTAGACAATAAGACCTTACGTTGACTAACATTATGTCTTCGATATGTTGGTTCTTTTGGCTAATGTTATTTGAGATCACGACATGGTGAACAAATGAATGTGGATGCACCAAGTTCTCTCCATTGTCGATATCTATCCTCATGGCTATCCAATGAAGATAGGAAAGAATAACCTCCGTGTTGACTTTGACACCCTCACTTGCTCGAATCTTCATGTCTCATTGCTATCGATATTCTCGAGGACTCATCCATATCGAACATGCTTACTCACTCTGCAACCATTCACGAGATCTACATCCAGCAGTTACGGAACACCATGGAAAGGGTCAAAGGAAGGGCACGCGATGATGACTCGAACCACAAACAAGTCACCATTACTCCTGCAGACTTAAGGGCTGCTCTCCTTATTCTGAAGTCAATCCAACCAAACTTTATGCCACACACTGTGAAGAGCTAACTCTCCAATTCTTAATCGATATCGGTTATGGCGAGGCTACAGGAGTAATCACTAAGCACTCTCACGTAGAGCTTAAGAGTATTCCTCAACCATGGAGAACACTCTACATAATCATTACCAAGTCATTTCGGTCGTGATAAATGCTATGAGCATCCTAAACTCATAGAAGCGCAAATATTTTGGGCATTCGTCAACTTGAAACACATCGCTATTCAAGCTCGATTTGGGATGATATGATGTCATTTCTCAACAAACTTGGCTCAAAGATTCCCTACATTAGATATACTAAGCTGTTGATACTGAGAGAGCACTGGACGTCACCGACATTCCAAAGAGGCTCAATGACCCCAATAATCATGACATGTTGACGGAACCCATTCTCACCATTAGAATCAAGGAAACGTCTACAAAGAAACAAGGTCTTTGATTGCGATTTCCTTCTAGCGAAGATGTCGAAAGCTCGAAACATACCAAAGGTATCCGAAGCGATAAAACAAGGCAAAGTTGGTCATCTTGATTGAAAAATCTTGGCACACCTGTAAGGAGAACCGTAAGAGGAAGTGCAGAAGCATAACAAGTAATCGTGAGTCAAAGGAATGTACCAAGAAGAAACCTATTCCTAAGAGGAAACCCACCCTAAGAAGAAAGTTCCTTCTCGGGAAGCAACTCCGATCCTTTCACTTGAACCCCAAAGACAACTTAGGGACGAGAGCTCAAGATACCGAGAGCGGATGAAGAGGTTCATTACTCTGCAATCGCAACCAAACACCCGCCTCGGTGACAAAACCTCCAAGTCCTCCAAATTGTCCAAGAAAAGGAAGACTCGGCTATTGTACCTTATGATGAGAGCTCGAAGATGAAGAAGAGCAATTGGATAAATCATACGGAAAAGTTTCACAATGTCCGACACATTCAAAAGGCACCGATTTTGCTAAAGATCAAATGGGTGGCCTGGAGGATCAAGTGGTCCGCCACTCCTCTCCGGATCCCGATGCGGTTAATCAACCCGATAAGGGATCGGTGCCACCACTCTTACGCAACAACAACCTTTGTTGAAGACACCATTGTGTATGATTTTGAGAAACAGAAAGGCGAGAAAGAAAAGTCTAAGGATGACGAGGATGATTATACAAAGTTTCTTCTAGACGGTCCAACTCACTCAAAGGAGAAAACCTCGAAACTCCTAAGGACATGAAGTCTCCTCATGTCTCCTCATCATCGGACTCTTCATCTCATTCATCACCACCACCATCAACTAAGTCAACGGATCATCATCCAATCCGTGAAGAAACCACCAAAGTCTTGGATTTCTCAAACACATGCAAGAATTGTGAAAGTTGTCAAACAAGTTAGAAAGAAGGACATGCTTCAAAGAAAACTTAATTGGTATCTTTGAACAAATGCAAGACTTACATGATGAGAATGACGAGATGCGGAAAGATAGGAAAGCTATTCAGAATTCATGAGAAGTCATCTTCGTGGGGAACTAAATGAAATGATTGAAGGTTACACTCAAAAGTACCTTCGTGATATCGCTCCAAAAGTCCAAAAGGAACTGGAAAAGTCGACAAGAGAACAAACCCACAAATTTCTTCTCGACATCGTCCCGAGTGTGACAAAAAAGTATTTTCGGACAACTCACCCTAACATCGTAGCATTGATTAAACATACAATGGGCCAAGAAGTCGATCTCTACGAATGAAAGTTAATAGCTAAACTTGTGATGCAAATGTCAAAGAGATGCAGGCGTTTACCGGATGAAGCTAAATTTTAAATCCTACTTGACTATCAACTCGGATCATCATGCAAGGAGTCACCGATAAATCCAAACGACCAAGAGATGACGATGATAAGGATAAGGACTCGCACCCAAACGTCGAAGCGATCGGTAAATCCACTTCTATGCCACCTCCTCCATCACGGACTTCCTCTCAACAAAGTCTCCTCCACCTCGGTCTTCTCGATAAACCTCGGGACGATTCCGAGTTACCACCCCGACTCACAAAACAGAGATTACTTTGAGTACGGGTGGTGACGATGAAGAGGTCCTTGAGCCCCGACAACAACCCACCTCACCCAAACAAGTGCGAAACCAAGATCTTCATCAAGGCCTTCTAAAAAAGAAGAAGACGACTCGGCCAAGTCGTATCATGGCTTGATGACGATAAAGCGCAGAATTTGATTGGTTTGCTACTCTTGTTAACGACACTCCCTACCCCAAGAAGGTCAAGAATTGGTGAGCGGTAGTACTTTGGAGCATGCAAAAATCTTGCAAGAACGATTCCGTGTGAAGAAGATGACAAAACCGAGTTGAAGCGCATCAAGAATGACGCATTCCTACGTTGAAAAACATTTCGGAAAGTGCAATCGAGGTTGAATATCACCTTGAAAACATTGCTCGAGCCATGTCTAACAACATGGATTGGCTCAACCGAAGCAAACATCGACTTCACTAAGCGGAACAACCTCCATACTACATCGTTGGACCAAACCTCTACCAACAATCGGCCAACCGGATGAACCAAGGATTCCCTTGGATATTTCTTCAACACGGACACTGAATTTCTTCTCCATGGTGGCAATGGTTCACGAAAATCGTTACATCATTGACTCTTCCATTCCCAATGACTACCTACTCAAGCGCATAGCTATCGAGGCGTGCAAATCACTTATTCTCGACAAAGTGCAAGCATCGACCAAGATGCATTGTATGGGATTCATCATTGGCCCGAACGAAGAATCTACTACGTGTCGCCGGTTCGAAGTCTCAACATGAAGTGTATTGCTCAAAGAACATCGTGGCCATCAAACACATTGATCTCAAGTCTAAATGGGACTACACATTCTTGAAGAATATCATAGTCAAACGACAAGATGAACAAGACTATGAATTCTCGAGGTCGACTTTGAGAACTTGTCACTCAACGACATCGAAGACATGTACCTTGCCAAAGTACGGTCGTATGAGACAATTCTCGACCGAAATTCAACGTGAATTTATCAAGTCGGTTCTCATCTTCATTAGACGCATTGTGATCAAAGAACGTGTCGAAGATATCCGGATGGTCGTTGAATCATATCGTAAACGTGTAAACTTCACTCCACCACAACTTGATCTTCCCGACATCAACCACTCAAACAACTTACGCTCATCGGCAAACCTTTCGGCATTGTTTACGCAGTGAACTTCGCAAACCGCTTAATGGCGTGTAGTGAGCTCCATAAATTCGGGATCATACCTTGAAGATGGTTAGGGATGGATTGGCGTGCATGATTGAAGGATATCGCTGAAAGTTGGGAATCCTAAGCTACTGGAACTCTCGTGATAGAAGGGATGTGAAGGATCATCACCATGATTGATGAACGGTTGTTCGGCGGATCGATTCGACGCTTGAGAGCTATGTTGGTGGTAGACCCGGGATAAACATCACCGGCTTTCAACGCCTGCGCGCTCACTCGGAACATCACCGCACTTCTGGTACCCCTTAAATTGTTTCCTTCATATGATTTTGGATGAATGTTTGAATGGCTTGTGCACACATAACGATGTACAACCCGTAAGTGTCAAGAAAGGACCCGTGGTACGCCTCGATGCCACAATCCTTATAAAAGGAGCGAAAGCTTTATTTTTGAGTAAAACCTATCAAACCTTTCACTTTTCAAGGTTTTGCTCAAAAGACAAGTACTTCCCATAAGATTTCTCAAAACCTCAACCGCTTTTATCACTAATTGAGGGGAGTATTTGATGAAAACTTTGTTCACAAATTGTTCACAAGTGGTCACTCTTCCCGCAACACTCAAAATGGTCATATTTATTCTCAAAATGTTTCAAAATAACATCTTATATGCCATTTTTGAGGGGAGAAAATTATGTGATAAGAAATATGTTGTACAAAATGCAAATGAATCATGTACCTCGGACTTAACCTACGAATCGACGGTACTAAACTGTTAGTAACTCGAAAAGACTTGTCCCGGACGGGTAATAATTTCAAGCTAGTTCGCTAGTGATGCAAACGTGTCTTGCAAAGGACTTGTCCGAGTAGAAAGTACCATTCGAGAAACTTTTGATAGACATGAACTCGACGGGTTTGACAACCTTCCAAGGTTTGTCTACACCTTCAAGGTAGTTATTAGAGCTAGTTGTCACCTAAAAGTCGACAATGTATCTCTTTAACTATTCAACGTAACCGTGTCTCGCGGAGATTGTCTATCTTTAGTGGATCAATTCAAAAAGTCGCGCTCTTTCCTCACCGTGCATTTAAACCATTAAAACTCTTTAGCACATGTGGGGGAGTATTTATGCAAAACTTATCTCTCACGATGGTTCAAACATGTTTTTTTTTTCATTCACAAACCCTTTGAGAGATATTTTAACTTACGGTGGTTATAATGGCAAACATAGGTTAGTCATGGAGTTATAAGGTGACTAAGGTTAGGAATAACTGTCTATGATCCGCCAGAGCCGGAGGGATCTACCCAAGGACACTACCATTAGTTAGTGTTAGAAGTCCTTAGGAATGATTATAAAAGGAGAAAATGAGAATCGGAGAAAGAAGGAGTTGAAGAATCAAAAGAAATGTAAAGTAAAGGGTGAAAAGAAATAGCCCTCCGTATTATTCAACTTAGGCGTATAACGGGTTCAATTCATATACTCTTGGTTGTCACTTAGTGACACCGGTATTGAAGATTAAAAGTCGTCATGGACCCAAATGACGCATGCACTAAACCTTCTTAGCCACTCAAGCTTCTCTCAATGAAGCTTGTTTCATTCTCACAGGGACCCTACATAAACTATTGGCTTTCTCTTAGAGATCACTGGTATTGAAAAGGAGACCCTCTCCCTAGTCTCCGCTCAGAAAACCAAAACGCACTATTGAGTCTAGAGCCACGAGATTCATCAAAAGATCTCTTAGGAACACTTGACATTTAATCACTTGTTGATCAACAAATAAGATCTTGATGATTCGGTGGTTCATATCGAGTCCTTCACGGATCTTAGCAATGTCGAGAACATTTATGAGAGGTTCACATCCGTGATCCTCGGTGATTGAATGGAAACTCTGCCGTGGTCAACATCAAACAACTCGACAAGCGGTCACCGGTAACTCCCGTGGATTACGTGGAGTGTGTCTCAAACGATCTGATTGTGAGGTGATGCTTCGTGTACCTCGGCGACTCATCCGAGCTCAGATGTATTTGCACATCGCGTTATCTCACTTGTGGGACTCCAGTTCGAGAACGGCCTTTGTAAGAATTAGAGTTGTGTTTTCACACTATGTTGTTAACACTCAAGTTCAAACTTGTAAGTGCGGAAACCGCTTATTACTAACCGCTTGCAATGTTTTCTTCTTATGGAAGCTCGGAGCGGGATGATCGTCTTGATTCTTCTCATGCTCACGCCAACATCATCACTAATGAAAGTTCTATTCGAATGCAACACATGATCGTAATGATTCTTCATCAATCAAAGAATCTACAAAGTTAAAGACTTACGTAACTTCATCAAGATTGATTTCCAACGTCAAAGAGCGTGTGAGCATGTTGAAGAATGACGTGAGACCTTTGGAGCAACAAGGCACACGAGGCATCGATGCGCATAACAACATACTATCACTTTTACCACAAAGAACAATGATCAAAGAACAAAGTTAAAGATGACGTCGAAACATAATCGCTCAAAGATAACGATCTCTACACCGGGAGATTGTTCGAATCAAGACAATTCCTCTCACAAGAAAGAAGAATGTCGAAGACGTCACGCCTACTATTACATCAACGCCTTCACCGTTTACATTCATATATACTTGAGGGAGATTGTTGGAATCACTCCTAAACAATATTTCAAGTATTTATATTTCATATGTAATAGGTAGCTTTACTATGGCCTTTATGTTTGTTTAAGGTCCACTTATGTAGAAGGCCCATAAGCGTGGCCCAAGCTCAATAAGGAATAGGGAAGGAGAGGAGTGTTGCCTAGCTCCTTGCCTATATAAACTATTGTAAACCCTCATTTGAGGGTTGGTTGTTCAAGTTATTCTCTTTCACTACACTCTACGCATAACCGGTCAAGTATACTTGTGTGTGTGTGTTTGGTTTACTTGTTCAATCGCCTTATCTCTTCTCTTATAAGCTTGTGTTGTAAAACTAGTGACCTAACAAGAATATATGAAGAAAAGAAAGAAAATCATGATAGAAATCATGACTAACTCTTCATCCTCAATAGGAGAATTCATAGTTTCATGAATCTCATCGTTAAGCTCGCTTGATCAAGACATATTATGGGTGTGTCTAGATCAGTAGAAATTATCATACTCCGCGGAGATATGATATGAGTGAGTTCATCCGAGAACTCCATGAAGGTAAATGAATCATATTCGAATTGATATGAGTGGGTTCACCGCGAACTCCTCAAAAGTAAATGATTCATGATCGAGGAGAGAATTATGAGAATGAGAAGTGGTGCGCCACTAATCTTCTCTCCCATATTATCAAAACAGAGGCTTTCATTTCCGAATAGAATCATCGGAAGGAATGTCACTATCCTTAATGGGGATAGGAGATGAAATAGGTTTCTCTTTGAAAGCCTCGATTTTAGAAATGAGAAGTGACATTCAATAATGTTGCTCGAAGAGCTTCATCTTTGATTTCGATGTCGATAACTTCATCATTCTATTCTTCTAAGCTAACAAGCTCGTAAGGCGAATCTTCCACATAAATGATGTCTCCGCAAGATAACGAATCATCATCATCGAATCGGAGAACATCTCAACATGATCATTTTGGAAGACAAGAGGAGAAGGGATATCACACACATGATCAAGAATTTCGTGACTCTCTTGGGATTGGGACAAGGTCCTCAACACTAGACTTTATGAATTCGTCCGATTCCTTTTCAGGAGCAGTGTCGAGATGCTCGTCCCCATAATAAGAGAGTGAGTGTGAATCTCGGGTGTGATAGCGCTTGTTTGAGATGGAATCTCAGCTGCTGGGATATCAACCGACCGAGGGAGTTGAGAAATATTATCTTTAAAAGGATAAAAACTCTCCTCGTCATCATCATATAGAGCCGCCTTAAGGAATTGGGAACGTCTTGAGCCGCTTGCTCTAGGATTAATAATTCTTCCCTAGATTTGCGAGCCTCTCGTTCTTCTCGTTCTTGCCAAGAATTCTCCTATGGTCTTTTCACCACTTACTTGATTCTTAAAGTTTTGAATCATATCATCAAGTGTTTTCATTGTGGTTTCAAAATCTTGGGAGATTTCTTGAGATAATGGCTCGGTGGAGTTTGAACCGTATAGTCTTTGTGGAGGTTGGAAATTATCAAACATGTGAGAGTCATGATGGTTACAAGGCTGGGTTCCCTATTTGACAATCGGTGAAGTGGGGACCTCCATAGACTCACAACAAGAAAGCTGTTGAGTTTGGAATGGTGAATCATATGGATTTTGGTTATAACCAAAGTTTCGAGCATCACCGAAAACTGTTCATAGACAAACGTGTTTCGGATTGACACTCAAATCCTTGGTGAGGACCTCCACAAAATTCACAGTGAAGTGTTGATTGTATGAAGATAAGTCGGTTTGTGGTGGGTAATTGGAAAAATTTGAGGGTCATTAAATGAGTTCGATTAGGATCATAATCAAATGAGTTCCTCGAACCACAAAACAAACAACTCCGTTATGAATATCATTACCACATTGTACACACGCACACCAACGACGGGGTGAACCAAAGAGAGGCTCACCACAACCGACACAAGGAATAAACGATTGCATTTGAGAGTTATAAGAAGGAATCGGTTTATTCAAAGAATCAACAAAACCAACATGGTGATCCGAATGACTATCAAGTCTCAAGAACATTGAGAAAACTCGGGAGGTGGGACAAGTGGTGTGCTCGAGAGCTAGCAATTTCCACCACTTTCGTTATGGTCTCCGGTTACGGTTCTTGAGAAGCGTGAAGATTAGGCAAGTCATTCTTGCTAGTCACCGTGTTTGAGCGGGTTCATCGTAATCAATTCTAATTCTCGACCTTTTTCATCGGCTTGAATTTGTTCGATTAGATTACGGGCTCTATCTTCAAAGAAAGTGTCCTCGTAATCCTCGGTGGGTGCTTGGGGTAGCTCCGACGTTTGAACCGGTTTGTCAAGATTAGAATGTTTTTCGGGTTGTGGCGGGTGGTCGAAACAACTTTGAAAAGAATTTTGATGGATAATTCGCACGAATTGCAAAATTCGCTGAACTAGGCCCTCCACACCGCTCACACACATTTGTGACGATGATGTTGACGATTTTCGACATAAGAATTAAACATATAGAGGATTAAGAAGAGAATCAAATGGTTGAGAGGATACGAAGAATAGAATTAAAGCCAAGAAAAGAGGTAAGAGAAATAGAATCAACGAATAAGAGGAATGAGAAGAGTATTTTGTATTTTGGATAAGAAAATATAAACACATCTGAGATGGATGGTATGAACAAAGAGTGAATATCCAAATTACTAATCGCTAAGCGAAGATAATCAAGACTGACTCCCGCGGCGCCAAAAATTTGTTGCGTGCAAACAGTCAAGCTAAATCACTCAAGCTCGCCACTTGTGAATGGCGCACCGTGTCGACTTAAACCGCTCAAGCACGAATGCAATGAAGGTCCGAGGAGTATAGGGTCTCCCGGTCGTTATGTCCCAAATGAGCTATGCAATGGATTATCAAGCGTAAAGTGATCGGAGATTTGAGCGGAAAAAGGATTGTGAATTATTATAACTACGGAAAAAGCCAACAAATTACAACGGCTAAAATGCAAATTAAAGGAAATTAAAAGATAAAATCTATTAAATAAACGCTATCACTATTTGTAAAATGATGTTTTTGTTTTATGTTTTATAAAACTTAATTTAAAAACTACGTAGCGCACAAATTAAAAAGTGAAACTTAATCAATATTAACCCTAAAAATATGAAAATACATTTTTACAATCCTAATGATAAAAGAAAATTTATAGAAAAAGAAAATTATTTTTATGACTATTATTCTAATTATTATTAATTTAAAACTATTTTTAACTATTTAATAATAGCCTAAAACACAAGAAAATATGAAATAAGGCTTAAAAAATAAAATTAAGACTTAGAAAAATCTAAAATAACAAAATAGAATTTTCAAAACTGTTTTTGTAATTTTCTGAATATTTTTCTATTTTCTAGGAATTTTAAACTATTAAAAACTAATTAAATTACTAAAAATTACAAAATAAACTATGAAAAATCTGGAAAATTACTTTTTTACTTTTTATATTTATCTAAACCTAAGAAAATGAAAATTATTTTTTGAACCTTTTCTCGAATTTTTGTATTAAAAGCTAATTAAAATGCTTAAAACTACTTTAAATTAAGAAAATAGCAAATCAACTTAGAAAAATCTGAAAATTTCAGGAAAACTCTAAAATTATATAAGGAAGCTAGGAAAATTGGAAAAACAGGTGGTTGCTTGTAAGATTAAGCAACTGCTATAGCAAGTGCTTATAAATAAGCACTAAAATAAACCAAATGAACCAAACAAGCCACCCACTGATTACAGAAGCAATATTATGAATAAGAACCAGAGTGCAACCAATAACAACAAGCTTAAACCTCTGATTCACCATGAACACAGATTTGATGACTGGAGCTATAAGCTAAAAACAGATTCTAGGGTACCTACTTTAAGCCCAAGAATAAGCAACACAATAAGCTAAAAGTGAAAACTACAAATTGGAACTTAATGAAGACCTGGGTGAGACCTAACAAACCAAAACTCAGACCTTGGGAAGCTCTTATGAGCCCTGTGCAAGTGGCTGCACAAACTGAGAAAACTCAGTTAAAGATGAGTTGTGAGCAGGGCAATTGACACCTAAAAGAGAAGCTAGTTTGGAGCTTATAAAAAATTTATAAAATTCTACTAAAATGGTGATAAGAAAGAGGACCAGTTGAAGTTTATGAAATGCCAAGTCTCACTTGATAAGACCCAAAGATGAGTTCATGAAAAATCCTTCTAACTGAGCTCAAATCCACTTTTTGCAATTTTGACTTTTAAAGGCAGTTGAGAAAGTTTGACTAAAATGAACTTTGAATCCAATTTTATGACTGATATTGATGTAATAAGATGTAATGACACTAATGCAAGCTTTGTTTAAGACTTCTAAACACAAAACAAGGATTTGCAAATCCAAATTTTTAACAGATGAGCAGTTGAGATTGATTATGTGAAATGTTGACTTTCAGAGTTGCAGACCCAAATTATTGACTGAAATGTGCTCAAGTGAGCTTAGTAAACATGAACCAATATAAGTAAACCACTGAATAGACCCAAATGACAGTTAAACCAATTGAGCCAAACACCCTTATTATACTGATTTGCAAAGCAAAACTAAGATAAACACTTAACCATCATAGATTATGATCAAATTTAACTATAATAACCTAAATACTACTTATGAAACAGGCTTCAACTATTGTTAATCACTAAAACAGATTATGCAAAAAACAATGAGCTTGAACTTACAATCAGTCCCTAGCCACAATGGCTTGCAAACAAAGGAACGTAACTACTAACCTATCAAATCCAACCCAACTAACTATTATTCAACCCAAATCCATGCCTGCATCACCCCATCTCTATTTCCAACACCAAATCAACCCTGTTTGACTTTTGTTGACCAAACTCCAAAAGTGTTTGAAACTGCAATGTGAGCTTACAGAAAGCTTCAATAAGCTTGAATGATCATGTTTGAGCTAAGAAATAAGTTAAGAGAAGCTTGTACATATGATTTGGAAATTGATAATTTCAACAGTGGACATAAAGTTTGGAAATTGAACATTAACTTGAATTGATAGTTAAAATAAGTTACAATAGACCTGAATACCTTTGTTTGATACAATAGAGCTTAAAAACACAACTGAAAACTATTTTAGATATTACAAGCTAAAAAACGACATACACTTAAAAAAAATAAAACTAACTACACTGACTTGTTGCTTCTTCCTCCTTTTTATATGCTCAAAAATCCTTCTCTCACCTCTATGAATAGTTCCCAGCAACAATCTCAGCCATTGAATGTGTGAATTTGATCTTGGCCATTCAAGTCTTTTTGGCGCCAAAACCATGTTTAACAGCTTGTGCTTGAGTGAGATATTGGAGAAGGCATTTAATGCACTCCTTGGCTTGTTGTGTTTGGAGGGGGATAGGAGGGTAGGGTTGGTGATGATGGAGTGTTATCAGAGGAGTAGCAGGGGGGTGATGATGGTGAATGTGGGTAACCCGTGACTTGGGAGGGAAATGGGGCAGTCAAAGTGGTTTGACTGCTATTATTAAAAAGGGGAGGTCAAAAGTCAATTGACAGGGGTCCAAAAGGGTAATTGGCAGGGGGCCACTTGGGATTTGACAAGTCCAAATGTGTATAAAAGGTTTATAATAATCAAGGACTAATTATGCAATTTCTGAAACTGTAGGGACCTAGGCTGCCAATACCTCAAAGTTGCTCAAAGGACTAAATTTGACAAGTTATGATTTTAAAAGGACCTTTGGTGATTTTTCTTTTGAAATTTTGACTCAGGGACTATTTTTGACAATTTTTGAAACTTGGGGGACTGAAGCGCCAATTATGCAAACTTTGCTCATTTTCATCTGATTTTAAACATTTTGCATCTGAAACATATAAAATGCAATTTTGGAATATTTTCAGTATTTTGATGCATTTCGGAGCATTTTTAGACGTTTTGCAGTTCAGATTTGACTAAAAATGATGAGTATTTACACACTCATCAAGCCCACCATAAGCTTGTTGTGGATGTGCCACCTTTCCTCGGTTTTCAAGAATCCGGGGTTCGAGCCTCTTCTAAAGGATGCCGGGGGTCATGGTAATTATTTGTCTTGTACTATGTTGTGTTTATTGCTTTGTGTTTTCCTTAACAATCTTTCTCCTTGCAGTTGTCAATATGTCTGAATATCTTGAGCTCCCCGAATGGGACGATACCGTGGTGAGCAAAGGTCCCGCCGTTGACCCCAATCGAGAAGTGCCGAAAAGAACCACGGATCCCCTTCCGGTTGGCGTAGCCATTCCTCCAAAAAATGCCATTGCCAGGAGAGCCGAGGAGGCTGATCCGGAGGTCGTGGCGGCTAGGGAGAGGAAAGAGAGAGAGGCTAGGGAAAAGAAAGAGAGGGAAGCGTCCAAGAGAAAAGGTGGTGATGGCACATCCAAAGCCCAAAGTAGGAAAAAGAAGAAAAGGAGAACGGGTTTTGTTGAGCAATTCTCTTCAGGTTCTCCCGTGGTGAATGCGGACCCTTTGAACCAAGCCCATCCGGAGGATCAGGAGGTGAATTTGAACCTTGACGCTGAGCAAGAAACTCCCGTTGCTGCCGCTGGAGGTGATCATGGCCCCGTGGCCCGTGAGGGGATGGGTGATAATGGGGGCGGAGGCGGCGATAATCTCAACAGATGCCGCTGTCCCAACAAGGAGGTGGCCATACTCCTCCACTCAACTCCCCACTCCATAATTCCGAATGTATGCTTTAAACCACGTGCAATCCCCTTGTCTGTTTTATCACTTCCCGTTACTAAATTTGTCTTTTGGCTGTCTTTCAGGTCAATCCGCCCCTCGGAGTCATGGTCCCGACCATATTGAAAGGGTTTTATTAGACTCAGGTATACTCCGATCTTATATTCGTCTCCTCGGTTGCTTGTTTAAAGTTTTTCTCACTATCTCTTTTGCTTTTTCTTGTAGATGAGGCCACTAATGTTTTTATTCCCCAATGGGGTCTCCGTGACGACGTCCGGATAAATTCGTATCGGTCCTTCCGAGAGATGATTGACAATGTCGCCACTCCTGCCGAGAGAGGGGCCTTAGAGCAAGTGAACAATATTGATCTCATCCGCCGGGCGTATGAGGATTTTGGGAAAAGTGTGATTGCTCAGGGTGAACTGTTGAGAAGATTCAAGGATCTCTCGAATGGGTACTGGCAACTGAACGAGAGTCATAAGGGTTGCCAGGGACTTGCTGAGAAACTTTTTGCTGCCGAGAGTGAGAATGGCAGGTTGGCAGAGGAGTTAGAGAAGCTGGACTCTGATTTGAAAGCTAGTGCGAGTAGAGAGAAGGGTTTAGAGGAGGAGGTTGAGAGGGTGACCAGGGATAGGGATGAATGGAGAGAGACCTCCGCCGCGCAGGTGGAAAAGATTAGGAAATTGGAGAATGATTTGATCGCTAAGGATCAATCTTTGGCGGCCCTGCAAGTGGAGAAGGGTAAGCTGGTAGCCGAGGTGGCTCAGAGTGAGGTGGTAAAGCAGAACACTGTCCGAACACTTTTGCCTTCGGCCGTTCGCCGTCTGTTAGGGAGCGTGGAATACAAGAAAGGTATGGCCAAGGTTTATAGTTTGACCTACCAAGCAGGGTTTGTGACGGGGGCCAAGAGGAACAGAACCGAAGAGGAGACGGAGGCTGCTCTTCAGGGTATCCGAAATGTCAATCGGGAGGCCCCAAGCTTATGGCGGGCCGGGTATGACAAGCTTTTTGAAGCTGAATATCCTTTCATTCAAAAGCTGGCCGATTCCTATCGTCTACCCTTGGGAGACCTGTTAAATATGGAGCCGGATGTCCCTGTTAGAAAAGATCCACCCGGACCTTCTAATCCTTCGGCGAACGTTGCAGATCCGAATGTCTGATCCCCTGCCATCTTATGACTTGTGTTTTGTGAACAAAAATTTAGATACTACGGTTTGTAATAATTAGTGATATTTCTTTGTGATTCGTCTACTTGTGAATGAATGCTTCTTTTGTTCCATATTTCTTTGTTGTTTGTTTACTTTTGTATTTCATACCGACATCCTCCTTAGGTTATTCTAAGGGCATCCGGCCGTATAGGTCGTGCATCCGGATTCCGGGCATCCTCACGAAGTTAGAGGGCATCCGATACTTGGGCATCTGTTCTCGGTGCCCGGGCATCTGCGTGGTCATTCCACCAAGCATCCAAGGGTGTTTTATACTCGGGCATCCAAATTTCGGGCATCCTTATAAAGTTAAAGGGCATCCGACAGGTGTTTTCGGCATATTTGTATTTTCATACTCGACGGGGGCCAGCCGTCGGAATTGTTATATGTCACACAAGTTGTTTACGGAAAATTGTCTCCCCACTGTGGGAAAACTTTCATCATTGAACTAACATACATAGTTATTTTAGGTTACACAATGATAGTAGGATTCTTATCACAATAACAACTATAAGAAGCAATTTCTGAGGTTTATAGCGTGCCAGGTCCGAGGGACCTCCTTTTCCTCCATCGTTTGCAACTTATAAGAGCCATTCTGATTTGCTCCTATTATCCGGTAGGGTCCTTCCCAATTAGGTACTAACTTTCCTTGGTTTTCAACCCGGCTGGCTTCATTCTTCCGGTAAACAAAATCTCCTACCTTGAAATTCATCGGCTTGACCCTCCGGTTGTAATACTGCTCGACCTGGGTCTTGTATTTAGCTTCTTGGATGGCAGCATTTTCCCTTCTTTCTTGTAAAAGGTCTAAGTTCAGGCGTTGCTCTTCCTCGTTCTGATCATCTCGGAACATCATTGTCCGATGGGTAGGCATCCCTATCTCGCGGAATTCTGACCTCGCTACCGAATGTCAAGCTGAAAGGGGTTTCTCCATTGCTCGTTTTGAGAGTTGTCCGGTGTGCCCATAGAACGTTGGGTAACTCATCCAACCATCCCGCTCTCTCTCGGCCTAGCCTCGTTTTTATTCGTCCATCAGGCTCCTGTTGGCCCGTTCTACCAATCCGTTGGCTTGTGGGTGTGCCACGGCCGTGTTTATCTGTTTGATTTTCAACCCTTCACACCATTTCTTGAATGGGTCATTGACAAAATTGGTTCCGTTATCAGTGACAATGACCCCTGGCAAACCGTATCTACATACAATGTTTTCATACACAAACTTAATGACATCCTTCCCTGTCGTTTTGACCAACGGCTTCGCCTCTATCCACTTGGTAAAATAATCAATTGCCACAATCACATATTTAATGCGGCCTGGTGCTTCCGGAAAGGGACCTAACACGTCCATCCCCCATTGGTAGAAGGGCCACGGGGCCATAATGGATGTTAATGGTGTCTTGGGGAGTTTTGGTACCGGAGAGTGTATTTGGCAAGAATCACATTTCCTGATTTCTTCTCGAGTATCCCGGTGCATGGTAGGCCAATAATACCCTTGCCTCATAAGCTTGGCCACCACGGTCCTTGGTCCGGCATGCATTCCACAGCACCCTTCTGTGTACTTCACGAATTATGTAGGTCACTTGCAGCGGCCCTACACACCTCATCATCGGTACTAAGTAGCCTTTCTTAAAGAGGACACCCTCTTCCATAACGTACTGCGGAATTTTCATCCTTAAACTCTTGGCCTCATTGGGATCCTCCGGCCAAACTCCCTCTTCTAAACACCTGATGATCGGCGTCATCCAGTTGTCCGCCTCTTCTTCTACTATGGCGTTAACCCCTTCTTCATCTCCTGACGGCTTTTCAAGGACCTCTACAAGTACTTTTTTGGTCAGGTGGTCAAAGGCTACTGACGCTAGCTTGCTTAGTATATCTGCCTTCTGGTTTTGGGCTCTAGGAATATTGCAAATCTTGAAGCTTTGGAAATCAGATATGTAGTTTTTTGCTAGGGCTAAGTACGTTTGCATGCTTTCCTTGGTGGCTGTGAATTCCCCATTGATTTGACTGGCTACGAGCTTTGAATCTACTCGCACACTTAGAATCCTGATTTTGAGTTTTTTTGCAATCCTGAGACCGGCCAGCAGGGATTCATATTCTGCTTTGTTGTTGGTGCTAGGGAAGTTAAGCCGCAGAGCATAGGTCAGCTCTTCTTTCTCCAGGCTGATGAGAACTAAACCTACTCTGGAACCCTTATTATTGGATGCTCCGTCCGTATACAGTAACCATTCTCCTTCCCCTACTTCCATTACATCTGCGCTTTTCCTGCATCCCGATTCCACTGGCACTTCCGTTAGCAAGTCCGCTAACACTTGCCCCTTGACTGCATTGCGGGGAACGTAGGTAATATTGTATGCTCCTAATTCAACGGCGTATTTGGCTAACTTTCCCGAGACTTCCGGTTTATTCAGTATTTGCTTGATGGGTTGATCGGTTATGACCCGGATGGGGTTAGCCTCGAAGTACCTCCTCAGCCTTCTGGATGCATGCAACAGACATAAAGCTAATTTCTCTATAGGGGCGTAATGCTTTTCGGCATCATGTAGTGTCCGACTGACATAATGCACCGGCGACTGCCTTCCTTCTCTTTCTACCAGAAGCACTGCACTTACTGCTCCTTTTAAGGCCGAGAGGTATATGAACAATTGCTCCTTCGGCTTAGGTGTGGATAAAGAGGGTAGTTCGAGTATCAGCCTCTTCATTTCCTGGAAAGCCATCTCGGCTTCCTTTGTCCACCGGTATTCGTCCTTATTTTCTTTGGTGATGTTTTTCAGTGTGTCAAAGAAAGGGAGGGATCTTTACGCTGACTTTGATAGGAACCTATTTAAGGCTGCTAGCTTCCCACTTAGACTTTGCATCTCCTTTAGGGTTTTCGGGGATTTCATTTCCATGATAGCCTTTGTCTTTCGTGGGTTAGCCCTTATTCCTTCCGATGTCACCATATAGCCGAGGAATTTTCCCCCTTCTACCCTAAAAGAACATTTCCGCGGGTTCAATTTCATGTTTATCTTTCTGAGGTTGTCGAAGGTTTCCGCGATGTCAGCTATCATCTCGTGTTCCGTCCGGCTTTTTATGACCATATCATCCACATATGCCTCCAAATTCCTCCCTATCTGTGATTGAAATGCGAAGTCTACCAATCATTGATAGGTTGCTCCGGCGTTCTTTAATCCGAACGGCATTTTGGTGTAACAGTATGTTCCCCGTTCTGTGTAGAATGCCGTCTTTTCCTCATCATCTTTATCCATCTGGATTTGGTGGTAGCCCTTGTAAGCGTCCAGGAAGCACTTATATTTATACCCCATGACGGATTCGATCTTCCAGTCTATCTCCGGCAGAGGGTAGTAATCCTTTGGGCACAAAGAGTTCAGGTTCTTAAAGTCAATGCACATCCTCCAGCTTCCGTCACATTTTTTAACCAATACTGGATTGGATATCCACTTAGGGTATCTTACCGGATGGACTATGCCAACTCTAACCCATTCCTCCACTTCTTCATTGATCACTTGGTTTTTTTCTCGCGAGAACGTTCTCCATTTTTGGGCTATCGGTGTGTCAGAAACGTTCACGCAGAGAGAGTGCTGTATTAGGCGCCTCGGTACTCCGTTCATGTCCGCCGGCTCCCAGGAGAAAATATCTTTGTTCTTTCTCAAGATCTCGATGAGTTGCCTCCGGCATTCCCGCGAGAACCTCGTTCCTATGGTTACCCGTTGCTCATGGTAGGCCACATTAACCAGGACATCTTCCGTTTGGTTTTGGCCCTTTTGAGTTTCTATTTCTCCCTCGGAAGAGTAGCTTCTTCTAGGATCCTGCCTTTCCTCTAATCTCCTACATTCCATAAATACCGCTCTTTTGGCGATAAGGGTGGCTATTCCTCCCGGAGTGGGGAACTTCATCATTGCGTGGATGGTCGAAGGTATAGCTCTTAATTCTTTTAGACATGTTCAACCCAGTATTATATTATAGGGAGAAGGCGACTTTATTACCGTAAACATCATCATAACCGTCCGGAACAGGCCATGATCCCCCATACGCACTTCTAGTTCGATCTTTCCCATCGGTTGGATGACCTCGCCGGAAAAGCCTACCAACGGAGAACTGGTTTCTCGTAGCCTGGATTGGATTGAAGGGCACAAATTTCTGAAACAATGTTCGTACATGACTTGGACGGAGGCACCTTCGTCTACAAACACCCTTCTCACAAAATAACCTTCTATCTCCGCTTCCACAATCAGCGGTTCTTCGGACAGGTCGTCCGCATCTATCCGGGGGAAGGATATAGGGACATTCATCCAGTCCTCATCATAGAATCTGCCCTTTCTTTTATGGTCTTCCGGGTAATAGCGAACCATGTTGATTACCTTTCCTTTTCTGTTGTGAGCTTTCGGTCTCTCCCTTCCCCTCTGTTGTACATTCTTTACCAAATGATCCAACTTCCCCGATTCAAGAGCCACTTCCAGCTGCCTTTTTAGATGGTAACAATCATTGGTTAGATGTCCTCTCTCTCCATGATATTCACAGAACCGGTCCTCGTTCTCTTTGCTCGGTTTTCCTAGTAATGAAGGAGGTGGGGGTAGGTTCAAATGGTGCTCGGTTGCCAATATTTCCTTAGGCTGTTTGGATAAGACGGAAAGCATGACTTTGTGGTTATCAGGTTTGTTGAGATCATGGCGCCGGAATTCGTTTCGGGGCCGTGCGTCCACTTTCGGGACCACATACGGGGAGAACACTTCTCTGTGCCGTGAGTCATTTCTTTCCCAGGCTTTCCTATCATTCCTTCTTCTGTCTTCGAACCCGCCCCTAAGGTTCCTATCCCTCGGGGTTTGGACATTTCCCCTCCGAGATAGCTCGTACGCTTCTCCCTTTGGTAATTCGATGTTCTTGTAAGCCTCTTCCGCTCGGATATAATCGTCTACCCTGGTCATCATTTCCTTCACGGATTTTGGGACCTGATCAGAAAACTTTTTAGCCAAATCAGGGAACCGATGAGCACCCATGAACGCTGATATCTTCATGAGTTCGGGAACCCCCGATATCCTACTGGCTTCATCGGTCCAGAGCTCCTTAAAATCCGGCAACACCTCGTTTGCCCTTCTCACTATACGAGTGATCTCTGTGGGGTCTTTCATGTTTTTCTGATGCAGGCCAAACCTCGTGGTGAATTGATCTCGGAGGTTATCCCAGCTGTCGATACTCCCAGGTTCCAGATTGCTAAACCATCCTTGTGCGGCTCCGTCCATAGTTTGTTGGAACATCCGGCACCACACAGGCATTGGCCATTCTCCTTGATTGGCCGCCCCTACAAAACAGTTGATGTGGTCGTCCGGGTCGGTCGACCCGTCATATAGTTTCAGATTAGTGGGCATGACATGCTTCGGTCTGGCAAACTCTATAATCCGTCTTGTGAACGGTGACTGAGCCATCTCCTTGTGCGGTTTACTAAGATCGTCTCCTGGGTTCGGCCCGACATCCTTTCTTCGTCCGTCTTCATCATCTTCGAATGACAACCGAATAGGTGTGATGGGGCTGGCTCCTACGGTGTTGTATTTCCTAATGAGTGCCTCCAGTGACGCCATTTGGGCTTGTATCTGTTCCGGTAATCCGGGTGGTTGGTCATTTGTAACCCCACTCCCACTCGCACGTATCGGTGGGGAGGGGGGAGGAAAGGGTGGGGGTGTGTCTTCCGTCCCCGTCATCTGAGTTTCCGGTAGAATGAATTGTGGTCCCACGGATGGCGCCAATTTGTTGAAGCAATTCCCAGCTATCCGACTTGGCCTGAGGGATCAGCTTCTATCAACGGTGCCGGAGGGAAGTAAGCGTCCCTTCCTGCACAATGGACAACACACGTTAGCCTCGCCCTGGATGATATCTAGGACCAAGCTCCGACGTGAAAGTAACAAGAGTGTAATAAATGTGGTAATGAATGCGGTGATTAATGTAGGTGTGTGTATTTATTGCGAAACATAAAATGTTTTAGGGTATTTATACTACCCCAACTATGTACCTGCGTTACTGTGGACTTACTGTTTGCGCAGACCTATATTACCTGCCTGTAGGTCTACAGGCACCCTATTTGGTAGGGTACGTGGTGAGAATCCCGTAAAACTTGGCTGTTGTCGCTTGCAATCCGGACGGTAAAGCATGTCCTCCGGTCTAAGGTTTTGCCGGACGCCAGGTCGTCCGGAAACATACGCCAACACATTTAAATACATAACTTAAATGTTTTACTAGTATATCTATAGTTAAATAGTTTAAATCGGAGACTAGTCTAATCCCATCAACACATAGATTAAATACAACTTATCACTACAACTGATCAATACATGGAAACACCCAAGAGCTTGTGAATCAGCTTTTCCTTACTCTTGAGTTATGTATTTTATCAGTTGGCTTCTTTAGTAATTTATAAGATCATTAACAAAGTTGGGTTATCTATTGGCTTCTTAGAGAAAAAGGCAATGTGACCAAACTTATCCCAGATAAAGCCTGAACCGATTCCTTCAAGTTTTGCCTTCTCACCATAAACAATCACAACCTCTTTAGAGCTCTTTGGGTTATCAATGATTTGAAGATATTAGTGACTATAGCCAATGCCTTTGTAATGCTCAGAATACAACTTTCATCCAAATGAAAGCATGTGTGTAAGCACAATGATGCTAAATAACTTATATGTGCGTTGTACCTGCGTCCCAACTCCCAACTAGAGATGGATCATGAGACCATTATACTCAAACCCCATTACTAATTCCATGTTTCACTTTTAATACAAGAACATTCTTACATTTGAACTCCCGATATCAGTATGAAATGAAATTACCATATTATAAACAATGTTACAACACAAGATAAAACGGTCTCAAAACGTAAAGCACTTCATATATAAATATCGTGGACATCCAAAAGTCCCATGTATGACTTCCAAAAGTCAAACATGATTAGTTTCTTTCAAAAATGAAGAACTAAGAGGTGTTTAGATGTTTGCTGCAAAACTAAATGCTGATATCTTATCAAACTTAAGTTTCCTCACTTTGTTATGAATAATAACCAAAATAATGTGGGCTTGATAGTCACTGAGTGACTCACACTAATTAGAATGATAAGTAGTTAATGTTAGCATCCTTTTTGTAGTTAACCGTTGTCTCCGACCATGATAATGTTACCATCCATCCAGATCAGTTGTCAAAGCTACCAATATATTGATGCTAGTAAAAAGTACCTCATAAATAAAGGTACTTGTGAAAACAATGTCCGTCCTATATAAAGGAAGATTTGTGCAAAAATGACACATGTATAATCAATTTAAGGAGCCTTAACTATGTTAGTTATTTATGTTAGTTATTGAAAACAAGATTTCACATATGTTAGTTTTAAAAAGTTCATTGAAGTTTTAAGTGCCGTTATAAATGTTGGAACTCATGAGAGTTTGAAAAGTTTTCCAACTATCCCACATTGATGGATTTTGTAACCAAAATTAGGTATATATATACATGTACATATGAGAGGTTAATTTAGACTAAAATTAATTCTAGTCCATCTAATTGATTTACAAGTACCTTCACTACTTGCGACTTCGGTTTGATGGACTAAAATATATTTCGATCTTTATTTTATTCATTTAAAAAATACATATCCTTATAGACTAGCTATGTATTTTTTTTAAATATTTTTATTCATTAAAAAAAATACATATCCTTATAGACTAGCTCGGCGAACTAAAATATATTTGGTATTTATTTTTATTTATTTAAAAAAAATACATATCTTTATAGACTAGCTCGCCGTAGAAAAAAAACTATCTCTTCCCGTCTTAATTTTTATCCAATTAAAAAAATACATATCTTTATCGACTAGCTCGCCCTAGAAAAAAGTCTTTCTCTTCCACCCTAAATGAAAAGTTGTAAATTCATCTATATTTTATCCATTTAAAAAAAACATATCATTATCGACTAAATGAAAAGTTGTATGATAATGTGAGATATTGAACAATCTATATTATTTTTTTTGGGTAAAGGGGAGTAATCCTGCACACTGGTAAATATATTAACCAAAAGAATCGTTTAAGTACAATGGATATGAGTGAAATCTCATATCTCAGCCCGTTACATAGGCATAAAGCTTACATAACAAGATACTACCTATTTTCTAAACAAGAAAACATACCACTACTCACATGATAACATAGGACATAACGAATAAAATTACTTCCTAGGACCTTGAAGCTTGGTGCCATACATGGCATTAAAGGCATCAAATTCCGGAAGATCATAAACCGCTCAGCATAGTCATCATAGTCATAGTCATCATACTCATCTTCAAACCCTGGCCACCACCACCGAATAGATTAGCGAGACTCATCAAATGGGTTAGCAACCATCTCATCATCGTAATCGAAACCACGATCTCTCCCACTTTAGAAAAGGATTAACTCTCTTAGTAGAAGAGGCGGGCGGATTACAAGAATGACTAGTATTAGGAGCCACAACCGACTCCATCTCTTTCAAATCACTCATGAGGGTTCTTGTGATGCAATACTGTCTTAGTAGACTTATCTTCATTAACTTTCATTGTACGACCGTAATCCACATCCTTGTTGGTGTCATTAGAAGGAATACCAAACGCATCCGTATATTCCATATTAAGAGCATCAAACCGGTTAGATGTAAAGATCTTTGTTCCACTCGAACTAGCCACATCGAAGCATTCTTCTTAGTGACTTCCACTTTCTTAGGTTCGAAGGAGTCTTTTGGGTTGATATTGAAGCGCTTACCCACTGGGTTTAATAAACCCTCCTTGACCGAAATAGTAGACCCACCTTGCTTTCCTTCTTCTTGTTATTAACCGTCTTGAAACCATCATTAACACGCTTAGTAGGTCGAAAGGGGAGGTTCAACAACTTTATGACATTTAATAAGAGTATGACCAAAATCTTACATTTATCACAATGAGGTGGTTTCACTCATATTCAACCCGTATCTTCTCAATAGTCGAACCCGACCCATCAAGTAATGGTATCTCAACAGTAAGGTTGTCCCTAAGCACCTCATCCGACTTCACTTCAATCATGCATCTAGCAAAACTATTACGGCCCCACGAGTCCTTACACATTTGGCTAGTGAAAGCATCTAACCTTTTGGGCGTGCCTATCAATGTGGCAAGGAGACTAAGGCCATCATCAGAAAACATAGCAAGAGGAACATCATGGAATTTAACCCACACCGGGATGTTGGTCAAATCCTCTTTAAGTAAGTTGGTGTTCAATGTCCATGGTTTAAGAATAATAGGTACATTTCTAATCAACCAAGGACCGTTTTCAAGAACATATCTATATTATTATCGACCAAAGAAAAGAAAAGAACTAAAAAAAAGAAAAAAAAAGGTATATGTTAATGTGAAATAGTTTAAAACTATTTGACAAATTTATATTATTATCAACTATATTAATGAAAAGTTGTATGATAATGTGAAATAGTTTGAAACTATTTGACTACAGATATACCAAATAGATGTACTAGTATATCTATAGTAGTCCAATAGTTTAGATCCGAGACGAGTCTAATTGAATCAGCGAATAAATATAACTGCAATCGATCAGTACGTGTCATAATATAGCGGAATGTTTGTAAATATGTCATATTGAGTCATCTTATTTTCTCGATGTTGTTGTATGTATGCACCTTTGTGGTGGTTTTTCATTTCTTTGGGTCCTTTTCTCTTTAACTAGCTTGTTGAGGAGTTGGGATGTCATTTCTTGTGTATTTTGTTCTCTTGTTTGGTTTCCGTAATAAATGTCGCCTTTCTAAAAAAAATCTTATACACAAATTTGGTGGTTTAAAAACAACCAAACCAGACATATAACAATGATATTACAGAAGAAATCGAAATACTTTCTCATGTATAAAGTCAGATGCTTGTTTATGTAGGAGGTTGATATGATTCTTTAAGAATTAAGTTCCAAGTGGAAAAACAGTTTCCTGGTGGATCAAAGGCGTGGACATGTGAGATTACACCATGGGACCCTAACAGAATGAAGTTTTATTACGAGGGTCAAGGTTTCATGACGCTACGAGTTTCTTTCTATGATGTGTTTGGCGAAACCTTACGCAAGTTGAGTACCTCCAAGTACACGCACATACACTCATAGATCGGTATTAAAAGATATATAAATGAATACCGCATTTTCAATTTTATATATGAAAATGAAATTAGCCTTTCTTTCTATGATGTGTTTGGCGAAACCTTACACAAGTGGAGTACCTCCAAGTACACACAGAGACTCATAAAACAACATTGAAAAATCAATGGACTAGGTAAAACAATGACATAAATGAAAAGAATATTTAGTTAAATTTGGAATTTTATACAATTAAATCTGACAAATAAATTTCACGCCAGACCTTATCTTGATACCTTATAATGCATTTAGGACTATTCTATAATTAGAAGGCTTAAAAATTCAGCCAATAGCACTTACTTAATATGTATACTACTTAAAGCTTATCCCCCTTAACTTAATGTGCAAGGGGGGTTGTGCACAAAATCATGTACGGTACAACCTATCTAAAGCCACACAAAATTACATCCATTTATCAATATGGTGAATTGAATGCATACGCATGAAAGGTCTCCTTCAATGTAGGCACACGAAAGGGCTATGGTTTTCATGGAAGGTATATAAAGAAACATGGAGTTATTAGAACTTTTGGATGACTTTTAATAATCATCCCATTTATTGTCAATTGTAAAGCTTCATGTATAAATACCATGCATGGTAATTATCGGTTTCTACCTCATGCGATTAATTTTTTATGCTAATGAATGTTATATTGAAGGTTCGAGTGTCCTAATTGTTGTTATGTCGTCTTCCTATTTTCCATTTTTGTAAGTAGTTTTGTAGTTTTTTGCTAATGCTCCCTACTGAATGGGTTCTAAATCTGAGCAGCCACACTTGCTATCGAAGATAAAAACAACACCATGTTGTGCGGGAAAATGATAAGGGTGACAAAGGCAAATCGTGATCGATGTGAAAAAGTGGGCGGCAACGTGTTTGTCAAGGTAAGCTGTTTATCATTCACTTCATGTATAAATACCATGCATGTGGATATGCCATATAATTGGTGGTGTTCATTGATGATGATTTTCCACATGCATGGTTGCGGAGGAAAAATCATGATATGGTTGCCGGAGGGAAGCTCGAAGATGGTGATAATGCAGAGAAGAAACGTGACAAAGAGAATGTACCAATTGAAGCTAAATATGGTTGTGATGCTGATTGTATATGCTGTTTTACTTGGTCTCCTCCAAGAAAGTTTTTCGGATACAAATTATATGATTATATATGTTTCATACTAAATTATTATTTAAAATTTTTAAAGATATATAAGTACGTTAAGGTTATTGACAAATAAACATGAAGCGGTGGCTACCTTCATTTTGTATCTAAATTATCACCGTTATGTCATGGAATGTGTATATATATGCATCGGTTAATATAATGTTCTTGGGTTTTAGTTTACTAAAGATTACATGTTTGATGAATAATTTACAGATGGCAACAAAACCACTTACACCTGCTGCAATCGCAATGACAGATCGAGAAGAAAATGGACATGTCATTAGGTACAAAGACATGCAATTACGTTTCAGATGGTAATTGTTTCAGAACTTCGGGAATATATTATCATGCAAAGTTTCGACATTTGAGAATGGCAAAAGCAAAGGGTATGGCTTTGTTCAGCTTGAGACTGAAGAATCTTCAAATGCTGCTATCGAGAATCTTAATGGCACTAATGTTGGAGGCAAGCAAATGTACGACACATTTTCACCTAAAGTTTGATGTTACAATTGATTTCTCATTATATACATCGTCAAATGAGTTTCTTTTTTTAAATATTTTAACTGTTACAGATATGTAGCGAAGTTCATGAAAAAGAGTGATCGACTACTATCTGGTCCTAATGCTAAGTACACAAATCTATACATCAAGAATCTAGACTTGGATATGACAGAAGACCTTATTAAGGAAAAGTTCTCCGTGTTTGGGAACATTGTTAGTTTGGTTATAGCGAGAGAGGAGAATGGAGCTTCCAAAGGCTTTGGCTTTGTGAGTTTTGAGAACCCTGATGATGCTAAGAAGGCGGCAACAACTATGAATGGGGCGGACCTTGGTGTGCTATATTTTTATTATCATAATCTCCATGGAGGATCACTGTTCTATGGTTGTGAAGAAGTTTTAGAATAGATAAAATGATATTGGCATTTTATAAGTTTTTTATCCTTCGCTTTGTTGTTATCTTTCATTGCATTTTTGCAACGTTTTTTTGTTAATCACCATGCATGCATATATATGATATTTCGATGAAATCATTGCCACGGCTAATAATGCATGTGAAAAAATTAACTCATGTCCATACTCCGTAGTAGCTAGCTCGCTAACAGTACACCCTTTGCATTTATTAATGTAAAATCATATATATTGAAAGATTGAGTACATAAAATTGAATGTGGAATTTGAAGTGAAAATCATATAAAGATACAAAGACGTTCCAAAAGAAGTGAAGAACTAAGGGGCACCTAAAAGTTGACAACATAAATGTGAAGAACTAAGAAGGGTCTCATTCATTTAATCTTTTGTTCCTTTCATTTGCCTTCAAATAAATACACAAACCTTTCAACCACCATCATTGGATACTATAAATAACACCATTTAGAAGCGAAAGTCTCTTTTGTTTTGTTGCCACACTTTTGAAGTCTATCATATTCTCATGTTTCTAGGCTCCAATGATCATCTTTGAAATTACTATAACAGATCTCCATAATTTCAAGACACAAAACAACAATATGAGGGTATGTACTATTTGTCTATCGAATATTTTTATGTTACTTATACTATACTATGTTTTTCATATCATAATACTAAAAAACAAAGTATACACTTTCATATACTTATATGATGAATTTATGATATGGGTTCTTAAATTCTTATCTATTTCTTTAATTTTTTGCAGAAAGTTGTGTTGAAGTTGGATTTCTTGGCTAAAAAGGCATATGCTGCTCATTTTAATAATCTTAATCAGCAACATCATCAGCCATATATGTATTATCAGCAACAACAACTATAACCACAACAACCATATTATCAGGATGATCATTTAGCAACACCTTATTATACAAAATTTGTTCATGATGAAACTCCTAATTGTATCATTAGCTAAATCAAGAATTCAAGAAAAAATATATTGAAGGTTTATGGGAGTGAGCAATTTGCATGGTTTTTGTATTAAATAAAGTAAATCATTTATTAATTATTAAATTTATAAGGTGAATATTTTTGCCAACAATCATGTAAAAAATGTGAGCATTAATGGCCTAAAGTCACTAAACTCTATTATGCAAGATTGAGTTTCTACTCAAACTCAAGTTTATTAAGTTCAATAAGTATCAAAAAAAAAAAAAAAAAAAGGAGAGGAACATCAACGCTTTGATGGCACACATGATGAGTAGAGGTTAAGAGTAATTACAAAAGAAATCATCGTGTCAACATAGCCGGACAAAACAAGTATGTTTTAATGATAGTGACCAAAGCACATGCATCGCACGAGCCATGATGTAAAGTTTTGTAGTTTAGAAAGAAACAAACCCATGGAAAAAATGCATTGTTCATTCGTTCTAAACAAGCACTATGCTTAGTTTGATATAAAATAAGGGTTGTGTTTGAAATGAATTAGGGTAAGTAGTTTTGTATAGTGAGATTTATTGGGTTTGTGTTGAATTTGGATTGTTGGTTAAGTTAGAGCACACTACATGTGTATTTGGGATTTAAAAAATAAAGAGTCATGTGAATGGTCAAATAGCAAATCCGACAACAACGAAAAAAGCAGCTTTAATTTATATGAAGTTTCTTTGTTAGTTTTGTGTCTCACGCATTGTTTTAATTAGAGGATCACATCATTGTCACATAAATTTGTAATCGTGATATCTTTATAGCTTTTCGTTAGAGACGTCAATAAATAACCACCCCATATACAAAAGCTATATGTTTTGTTTGTTGGCATTGTAAGTATTATAAAAATACATGTTCCAAGTCCATTTTATTATACAATTAATGTCGAAAAATTTAATGAGAAAATGATTATTTTCGCTAACTTTGGACCATGAACCTATTTAAAAATAAATACCATCATATACAACATTATGGATAAAAACATGACCCCTCAACCACTAGACCGGGCATCGCACGGGTTGAGGGAAGCCTCGTGTAAATTAATAGTCAATAGCTTACATCATACACATACTTAAAAGTTATAGCAAAAAATTAAATGTCTTTAAATTATAGACTTGTAACAGCCCAATATTAGTATAACCTATTTAAAAAACTTTTAAGAGCCCAATTAATTAATTTGTAACCGCCAAACCATGGATATAAATCCCCATCCCACGCACCAAACAAAACACAACCAACATCAAATATATATTACTCCGTAATTTAAAACCAAAAGAAAATAAAGAACCGTGCAAGACTGTTCCATTCCTATCTCACGTTTGCAAAAAAAACAACAACCGACATCAAACCTAAACCCAGACACACCCATGTCATAACTCTCGCATCACTTCTCAACTCACAATCTATCCTAAATAGTTTCCAAAAAAAAATGTACAAATGATCTCAGATCTTCTCTTTTACATACTCACAAAGTCGTTTAACAAAGCGTATATGAAATATCATCATAGATCTTTTAAGAGCATAGCTCATTTAGTTTAATATCCGAAAATTACAAGAAAGAACAAAACACACCCCATAAAGATTACAAACAAGAAACCAAAGGGTTGTGATTTCGAGCCCGGATAAAAGAAAGAAGAGTAAGAACAACAAGAAATCATTCTTCCAAACATAAGAACCACTTGGTTCGAACGAGATTAAAAGGGTGTTTGTGGTTCGAACGAGATTAAAGGGGTGTTTGTGGTTCGAGCGAGATTAAGCTTCCTGGTTTAAGTTTACTGATTCAGTTTCCAGTCCACCAACAGTGGCTAAATTACCTCGGGTGTTTGTGTTTTTGAGGGAACCTAATTTTTTTTACTGCGTTTAATGTAATGAGTTGATAAGTGTGAGTGGTATTGTGTTTAGGGTTAGGGCTATAACAATTTAAATTGGACTAAGTTGCGGGCTTGTTCTTGCTTCAAGAGTAAAAAGCCCAATAACATATATAGAAGCTTTTGGTTTAAGTTTTGATAGAAATAAGTTAGTATGTGCTATACTGCTATGTAATACGGATCACATAAGAATATTTAGTCCACTTTTACGGATTACAGAAGAATATTTAGTCCACTTTTAGTGCTTTGCAATACAACTTAACATAAGAACTTTAGTTGGAAGATATGATAGTGTTTGAAAGATGTTTAAAGTCATATAATGTATTGTTTTGTACCTTATGAAACAATTAAAAAGTTATCACTACACCAATAATTGGTGGATATACATTATGCTTTGTTAGGGTAAACAATTAGCCAATAATATGGGGTGAATAAAGGGCTGAGTAGATAGTGCCATACTCTTTCAAAAATGTGTTCCGTTCAATCGGGTCATTAAGTTTTTGTGTTTGTTTTTAAAAATTATGCATTAATTTATTGTTTCCTATAAGTACGTGGGATGTTATTTTGAAACATGAACGCCCTGGTCAAATAAAACTTAGTTTTAATTTAGTGTTAATTACATAATTGGTCTTTGTGGTTTGTCGAATCTTGCAGAAAATGTCCCTGTGTTTTTTTTTACGGGTCATGTCCTCGTCGTATGCAAAAGTTACGGGTTTGGTCATTTGACGGGTCATGCTGTTAGTTGACCGTTAACTTGGCAAACCACAAGGACGATTTATGTAACTAAAAAAAAAACATTTAAAAAAAATTATTATACTTAAATTTGGGCTTATTTATAATGTGAGGGCTTAAAAAAATTTATTAAAACTTAAAAAAAAATATTAAACAGTTTTTATACGTTAAAAAAAAATTATACGCATTAAAAAAAGTTTTTTTTTATACGCTTAAATTTTTAGTTAATGCTTAAAAACATATTTAATAAAAAAACGATATAAAACTTATAAAAGCAGACGAAAAAGTAAAAAATGGATGAAAATATACAAAATCGTACAAAATCGCATTAAAAATTTAAGCCTCGACGTTGTGAGGCCTAATTTTATTTTCATTTTTAAAAGTTTATTATACTTAAATTTTAAGCAAAAATTTAAGTATAAGAAACTTTTTTTTAAAGTTTAATAAAAAAAATTAGGCCCTCATGTTGTACATAAGCCCAAAATTTAATTATATATTTAAAAAAAAAAAAAAAAATTCTTAGGCCTCACATTACGCATAAGCACCAATTTAAGTGTAATACATATTTTTTAAATGTTCTTTTCTTAAAGTTTTGTTTTGTTTTTTTAAGTTTTTTTTTTTTTTTTTTTTTTTTTTTTTTTTTTTTTTTTTTTTTTTTTACATCGTCGTCCTTGTGGTTTGCCAAGCTAACGGTCAACTAACAGCATGACCCGTCAAAGGACCAAACCCGTAACTTTTGCATACCATGAGGACATGACCTGTCAAAAAAAAAACACAGGGACATTTTCTGCAAGATCTGACAAACCACAAGGACCAATTATGTAATTAACTCTTTAATTTATTTAAGTTAAATTTATTGGGAAAATGTTACATGTTTATAATATTAAGAAACAAAGTTGTTGTATAGCATATCTAGAGCTTATCTTACGTCAAATTTATAGTGATGTTTATCTTTAATTTATGTTTCTAAGATGCTACCTATGTTACTCTCTTTAATTCGGACCTTATGTCTATTTGGATATGAAATAGTTTGCATTACTATTTCTAATAGTTATTATAATTAAAAGTTGACATTCATTCGTAAAGTTATTGTTACAAAAAAATGTATAAATGAAAAACGTTTGCTTGCCACAAAATTAGTCATAGAGACCCACACAGATCATTCTTGATGCACTGCTAGTAAAGTTATAATGCAATGTAGTTAAATTTTGAACTAGTCTTTTGAATTTTATGTAGTTAAGACAACCCGAACTTTACTGGTTGTTCGGTTTAATCTTGAATAAGTATTTTAGTATTTTCAGTAATTTAATACCTTAGTATTTAAATTAAATAAAGTAGTTTGAAACGGTAAAAGATCATGGGATGATTTAGTCTAGGATTAACCGAATGTTATAGAGAGTATGTCAGTAGTAGTGCCTGTTCTTTATAAAGGCTATATTTTCCAGTAAGTTATGTATTAAGTTTCCTTTCTTTTAATAAGTTTCCTTCCTTTTTTAATATAACACGATGGTCTCAACTAATAAAATTAGATATAAAAATAAAATAAAATACAGTCAAGACAATAATGACATGGAAAATGTTAACACAATATAGTGCTACACTCTACTTACTACATGTTTGGGTCTCACCTTATAGCTGCAATTCATTCGATGTGGGACGTCAAGAAAGATTATTTCATAGCGCATAAAACTTCACTTTGTTAGTTTCTCATCTTTTTTTTATATTTTTTTTGATACATATATTACAACAAGTAATTAGGGTAATAAGCTGCTAACGTTACCATTCTTTTTATAGTTAACACCTGTCTCTAACCATGTTAATGTTACCATCCTTCCATATCAATTATCAAAGCTACCAAATATATTGATGCTAGTAAAATGTACCTCATAAAACAAGGTACTTGTGAAAAACAATATCCCTCCTAAATATTTGCGCAAAAATTTCTCCATGAAAACTTTGAAAAAATAGCACGAGTATAATCAATTAATGCAGGCTAACTAATTACTTTGTGGCTTGAGTCTGGTTCCCAATAGAGCAAACAAGATTTCACATGCTTTAGTTATTGAACTTAAAAAGGTCATCGAAGTTTTAAGTGTTGTTATAATTTATAAATGTTGGAACTCATGAGAGTTTATAAAGTTTTCCAACTATCCCACATCGGTGGATTTTGTAACCAAAATTAGGTATATATATACAGGTATATACTAAAAGTTAACTTGGACTAAAATGAATTGTAGTCCATCTAATTGGGTTACATGTAAGTACTTGCAGCAGTATATGCTTCTTCAATTTGGTGATCTAAAATACATTTAGTCTTTATTTTATTCATTTAAAAAAAAAAATTATTTCATTATGTTTTTCCAATAGTCTTTAATTTATTCATTTAAAAAAAATTTATTTCATTATGTTTTTCCAATTAGTTGGTCTAAAATACATTTCGTATTTATTTTATCTATTTAAGAAAAAAAAAGAATAAACTATTTCATTATCGACCGTATAAATAAAAAGTTGCATTGCAATTCCTAGATCATTATGTTAGGGACAATTATATAGTGTCATGTAAAATTATATAGTGTCATGTAAGCATGTTTCATCCCATTTTATGCTTCAAGTTCAAGAATGTCACCACCGTCTCACGATGAGTGGATTGCTTAACCTGATTAAGTTATCCAATAAAGAACTGTAGATAGTCCACCACCGTCTCACGATGAGTGGCAATTTACCTTGGGTTGCAATTTATCTACGTCTCACGTAGGGTAAAAAGCAATTGCAAGTGTTTTTACAGCATAAACTTAAATTTAACAAAGGCGTGTACATGTGAGATTATACCATGGGACCCTAACAAAATGAAGTTTTATTACAATGGTCAAGGTTTAATGACGCTACGGGTCATGCAAAATGAAATTAGCCTTTCTTTCTATGATCAATGGACTAGGTAAATTAGGCTAGTGAGTATTATATCTTGTTTCATACGTAAAATGTAAAATCATTTGTTGCGTATGCATACTTATACGTATTTGATATCAAAATTGGAACTATTAGAACGAGCAAACCACCAGGATTAGCCAAGTAATTGAGACAAAGGTTTCATTTCGAGGCCTTTAAAATTAATAATTAACTGGTGTATATCTTGAGCTAGCTAGTGTAGATGGCGTATGTACAAATGCCTCTTACACAACATTCAGTTGATCAACTGCTTTGACTACTAGAAATTCTTGATACTAGAATATAGTTTTATGAATAAATATCCATAGTGTATATGAATGTGAGAGAAAGTGATAAAACATGTAAACATAACATGAAAAAATTGAACCTGTTGGAAAAATATGTTGATAAAATGAGCTTTTGTTAACTTTGGAAACAAATAAATTTATGTATGTGTTATATACATTATTAGTATTTTGTGGGTTTGCATTATCCATTAAGAAAGCTTCGCAACGAGCTATGATGTGTCCAACATTGAGTCACTTGAAACATAAAAGCTGGAAATTAGAAATGGGTTTATGCTTATCCCACATTGGTGGTGGAACAAACTATGGAGTAGTTTATAATTGTGATGAAAAATAACTAGGTAAATACGATAGATCTATCTGTTAAATATAGTGCAACACAAACAATATCCACTTTATTTAACAGATGTTCGTGTCCTATTTTTTAGCTATTCATTCGATGTGCATTGTCAAAAGGAGATTATTTTTCATTTCATGAAACTTCACTTCGTTGGTTTCTCATATTTTTTCATAAGTTTTTCATTACATATGTTACAACAAGTAATGATTTTACGTATTTGTAAACTTAGTTACAACCACCTCCTGTTCTGAGGCCGGTTGAACCATCAAACTGGTAAGGCAAGTGGTTTGATATTCAATTCAGATTTCAAAGCAGTGTATTAAATATGACTGGATTATAAGAGAAAATGTAGGTATTTTTTAATTTATAAGCTTGTGATTGGTTTTTCTCAATGATATTATTAGATGTAATACGCAACTTAAATTTTTTACTAGTATTCCTATAGTCAAATAGTTTATAACCCAAAGGAGTCTAATCGCTTCAACCCATAGATACAACTACAACATCAATACATGGAAACAACCAAGAGCTTGTGAATAAGCTTTTCCCTATTCTTGAGGTATATATTTAATCATCCTATTAGTATACCTTTAGTAATCTATTAGGTCATAAACAACGTTATGTTATCAATTGGCTTCTTAGAGAAAAAGGCTACGTGACCAAACTTATCCGAGATGAAGCCTGAACCGGTCCCTTCAACTTTTGCCTTCTCACCATTAACAATCACAACCTCATTAGAATGATTACGAGATCTTTTATGGAAACCACAGATGGTGGTGTTTCCTACAACCATCATATGAATGTACGTTAGTGACATCAACCGGAAAATATTAGAATGTTTGCAGCAAGATGTCCAATTGGACTACATCCAATGCCTTTATAATGCTCAGAACACAACTTTCATTAAAATAAAAGCAGGTGTGCAAGTACAATGATGCTGAATAACTTATTTGTGCGTTGTACCTGTGTCCCAACCATATATGGATCCCAAGACCATTATACTCAAACCTCATTACGCATTCCATGTTTGACTTTTAATACTAGGACATCTTATATTTGTACTCCCGATATAAGTATGTAAATGAAATTACTATATTATAAACAATGCTACTACACAAGATAAAACGGTCTCAAAAGGTAAAGCACTTCATATGTAAAAGGTACTATCGTGGACGTCCAAAAGTCTCATGTATAACTTCCAAAAGTCAAACATGATTAGTTTCTTCCAAAAATGAGGGACTAAGAGGTGTTTAGATGTTTGGTGCAAAACTAAATGGTAACATGTTACCAAACTTAAGTTTCCTCACTTTTTTTTTTTATGGATAATAACCATCCTTTTTGTAGTTAACGACTGTCTCTAACCGTGTTAATGTTACCATCCTTCCTGATCAATTGTCAAAGCTACCAATATAATGATACTTGTAAAAAGTACCTCATAAGACAAGGTACTTGTGAAAACAATCTCCCTCCTACATAAAGGAAGGGTTGTGGAAAAATTTCTCCATAAGAATTCTGAAAAAATGATACGTATAATCAATTAATGCATCCCTAACTAATTACTTTGCCGCTTGAGTCTGATTCCCAAGAGCAAACAAGATTTCACATATGTTAGTTATTGAAATTAAAAAGGTCATTGAAGTTTTAAGTGTCATTATAAATGTTGGAACTCATGAGAGTTTAAAAGTTTCCAACCATGCTGCCAAATTGATGGATTTTGTAACCAAAATTAGATATATATGTACATGTACATACAAGAGGTTAATTTGGACTAAAATGAATTCTTGTCCATATAATTGATTTACAAGTAGCTTCACTACTTGCGGCTTCAATTCGACTTTCTAAAATATATTTTGTCTTTATTTTTATTCATTAAAAAAAATACATATCTATAAGCTTCACTACTCGCGGCTTCAATTCGACGGACTAAAATATATCTCGTCTTTATTTTTATTCATTTAAAAAAATACATATCTTTATAGACTAGCTCGCCGTAGAAAAAAGACTTTCTCTTCCCGTCTTAATTTTATCCATTTAAAAAAATAAAAATCTTTATCGACTACCTCGCCCTAGAAAAAAGTCTTTCTCTTCCCGTCCCGGGTCATAGGTGCGTCCACCCTAAATGAAAAGTAGTAAATTCATCTATATTTTATCTATTTAAAAAAAACATAGCATTATCGACTAAATTGAAAAGTTGTATGATAATGTGAGATATTGAACAATCTATATTATTATCGACCAAAGAAAAGAAAAGAACTAAAAAAAAAAAAGGTTATATGATAATGTGAAATAGGTTAAAACTATTTTAAAAATTTATATTATTATCGATCATATAAATGAAAAGTTGTATGATAATGTGAAATAGTTAGAAACTACTTATTTGACTACGGATATACCAAATAGATATACTAGTATATCTATAGTAGTCAAATAGTTTAAATCCGAGACGAGTCTAATTGAATCAACGAATAAATATATCTGCAATCGATCAATACATGTTATATTATAGCGGAATGTTTGTAAATATTTCATATTGAGTTATCTTATTTTCTCAATGTTGTTGTATGTATGCGCCTTTGTGGTGGTTTTTCATTTCTTTAGGTCCTTTTCTCTTTAACTAGCTTGTTGAGGCGTTGGGATGTCATTTCTTGTGTATTTTGTTCTCTTGTTTGGTTTCCATAATAAATGTTGACTTTCTAAAAAAAAAAAAATCTTATACACAAATTTGGTGGTTTAAAAACAACCAAACCAGACATATAACAATGATATTACAGAAGAAATCGAAATACTTTCTCATGTATAAAGTCAGATGCTTGTTTATGTAGGAGGTTGATATGATTCTTTAAGAATTAAGTTCCAAGTGGAAAAACAGTTTCCTGGTGGATCAAAGGCGTGGACATGTGAGATTACACCATGGGACCCTAACAAAATGAAGTTTTATTACGATGGTCAAGGTTTCATGATGCTGCGAGTTTTTTTCTATGATGTGTTTGGCGAAACCTTACACAAGTAGAGTACCTCCAAGTACACACAGACTCATAAAACAACATTGAAAAATCAATGGACTAGATAAAACAATGACTTAAATGAAAAGAATATGTAGTTAAACTTGAAATTTTATACAATTAAGTCTGGCACATAAATTTCACGCTAGACCTTATAGAGTTGTAATTCAATGTAGTTAAATTTTGAACTAGTCTTTTGAATTTTATGTAGTTCAGACAACCCGCACTTTACTGGTTGTTGGGTTTAATCTTGAATAAGTATTTTAGTATTTTTAATAATTTAGTACCTTAGTATTTGAATTAAATAAAGTAGTTTGAGATGGTAAAAGATCATGGGATGATTTAATCTAGGATTGACCGAATGTTATGCATGGAGGCTCGCAGCATATAGAGCACATATGATCTTTTAAGGACAAGGAACTTGAAAAGTTTTGTTCATTTTTAAGAACATTTCTAAGTATCTAAGGGTGTGGTTCTGATATAAGGTAATCGGGTATCTCACTTCATAGTTTGCACATATATTATCGCTCAGTTGTTCGATAGCCACAGTTGTCTCGAGTTTGTTTTATGTCATATTCACAGTTCACATGTTGGTGTGTGTAAAGGAACATTTATAATTCTATGCACTTAAAATTTGAACTAGACTTAAGAATTTTATGCCAAGCACTTTACAACCCACAATCTAATAAAAGGTTAAACATTTTGGGGGTATTTGGGAAAAATCACGTTTGCACATAATCAAGTTTGCAAAACTACGGTTGCAAAAAGTAGGTCCCTACCTCCCAACTGTAAAACTGCGTTTTCAGTAGCTAAATCACGTTTTCAGATATATTTACCAAAAACTTAAAACTAATTATTTGCGTTTTCCAATCGCAATAATCAAATAATCCACCTCCAAACGCAATCCCAACACCCCCTTTAAAAACATGTCAAACTGATGAAGCATACAAGTGTTATACACTCTGTTAAATAGAAATCAACAGTGGGCTTGATGCACATAGACGACTCATAAAACAATATTGAAAGATATATAAATGAATACCACGATTTCAATCTTATTTATGATCAGTGGATTAGGTAAATAAGGCTAGTGAGCATTATATCTTCTTGTTTCATACGTAAAATCGTCATTTGTTGTGTATGCAAACTTATACGTATTTGATATCAAAATTGAAACTATTAGAACGAGCAAACCCCCAGAATTAGCCGAGTAATTGAGATAAAGGTTACAGATTTAACTGGTGTATATCTTGAGCTAGCTAGTGTAGATGGCATATGTACAATTGCCTCTTACACAACATTCAGTTGATCAACTGCTTTGACTACTAGAAATTCTTGATACTAGATTTTATATAATCTTTTCAGAAATAATATAGTTGAAAAAAAAAAAAAAATTAACACTATTTTGTTTGTTTAGGTTAGAAACTTTTCATATGGTTCTAAACCATATATGCTTGAAAATAAAAAAAACTAAAAAACATTATATATATGGGCCTTTTCCAACAAGCTTAACTAAAATGGGCAACCATGAAAATAATTGGGCCTCTTTTGCTTAAGAAAGACAATACAATGGGCCAGTAGCCTGCCAGGTTTACAAATTTTGGTGGGAGTGTTAATCGGTTATCGGGTTGTTTGGTTAAAAAAAATTCACGGTAAAACCGAAAACAGAAATGAACCGACCGGATACAAATTGAATTAAACAGAATTTAAATTCTACTCGGTTTTCGAGTTGTCCCGAATAACCCGATCTGGATTAAACCGAATACAAATTCGGTTGGGTTGGGTTTGGGTTTTTGGTTTCTGTAAGTATTACCCAATTTATGAACAACTCTAAGATTTTTATTTACACGAAATCTTTATTGATCTGTACACAGGTTGCACCATAAGCAAGGAAAAATAAAATAAATAAAAATTAAAAAAAATAAAAAAAATAAAAATCTATTCCATATGAAGATATGTGCACTTAACATTAATTTCATGAGTTCAAATCACATCATATATACCTGGTTCCTAGAAGATGAGTATGCCAGCAAAGAAAATATGGACTATTAACCAAAATGTCATGAAATAAATGTTGAAAAAAAAAATCATAATGATTAAATACCGACCGTTATTATAACTTACAAGAACCATATATTCTAAGATATCCACACATAAGGCTGGTCCATAGGTGGACACATGGCAACAATTGTTTCATCATTCTATCTTCTAAACAACGAGTTAAAAATGGCAATTAATGTGAAAAGCTAAAAATAGCACAAGCAAATAAAAATGAGTTATGAGCCTTAAAGATCAAGACAAAATGATCCAGTCATAGCCACATCAAGTTCCCTTCAACATATTCCATCCATGATTGTACTATAAAACCCCCTCAAATTAGGAGCAATTCATTATATATTGACCACACATATAATATCTTAGGTATGCACAATGTGACAATACCGGAAAAAAAAGCTTATAAAGCTGATTAATCGTCATTTAGTTGTTAATTGGCCATCAATCTTTTTAATTTATGTAAATCGGTCAAACAAATTAGTCAACCATGGTCAACGATGGTTAGCATGGTCAAATTTGTCGGAAACCTGTAAATTTTGTCGGAAACACCTAAAACTCGTCGTAAACTTTTCTTAATAACTTATAGTCGCTGTTTATATCTATTACAAGTTATTTTTTAAGAAAAAATTTACCGAGAATACCCGGAACTCGTCGCAAGTACTCAAAACTTAACAGAAATGCCAATCCGATTAATCGCACCTAGACCAATAGCAAGTTACAAAGGGTCGACCGACCGACTACCGATTCGAGATTTGTACATATGAATATGCATATAAGTTGAATATAAAATTATAAGGTTTAAACTGGATTTACAATAAACATAGGGGTGTTTCTTGGAAGCAGCTAGCCCAAGCTTAATGCTCCCTATAAATATCATACCTATTACAATGTTTATATCATACTTTCATACAAAACATTTCACCCTCTAAGAAAACACACATTACATAAATTCTTATCTCTCTAGAAAAATGGCAAGCTCAAGAATGGCAAGGTTTGTTAGCGAGGTAGCACCACCGCAATTCGTGAGTCTAATGAGGCGTCGAAGGACCAAAATGTTGGACACGATAAGTGAAGATGAAAGGGAATTTTCCATGAATGAAAGTTCATCTCAAGCTTATTCTGCTCCATCTCATCAAGCAACAAGTAGTGCTAATTCCGTGCACTACTTCAAGCAGGCGGCTCAAAGGAAGTTCCCAAGATACGGAAATTGATGCATTCGTATAATAGTATGGTGCTGTGAGTACCTTTTTTTGTGTATTTTTGTCCATTGTTTTTGTTTCAAAACCCATGTTTATGTTGATGCACTCTCTTTAGACCACTTTTTTATAGTCTTTTGAGTAGTGGGGTTTCAAATTTTACTAAGGCTATAATAAGTGGCATTCGCACCATGTACTTCATCAGTTTATGGCATTATGCAATCAATATATTATGTGTACTAAGAATTTTCCATTACTTGTTCAAAGTCGTTTTGTTTTTACTTTATTGTATCTCGATCTACAGTTCGATATCTGTTATCTTGGTGCATTCTTGTGTGAATAGACTATGATAATTCAAGTTTTCTCGAGTCGAACATCGAATGTTGATCATAATATTAAAGCCTCTTCATCGATCCCCTATGGTCGAGTACTGGTCGAGACCTCTCTTGAAAATTTAGAAGTACCATGAAAAAAATCTGAAAACAAAGAGTATGCCATTTCTACCTTAAATTGATATTCGAATATGAGAAGACTGTATGTTATTATTTGTGTTGATCGATGTGAATCGTAACTGAGAAAAGTGGAAAACAGAATAATGGAAAAATTGACAACTAACCCACATTGTTTTGAGTTGAAAGCAAATTGGTGTTTATAAGGTGACTATTTTCCTAACTGAATGTGTTTGTAAGAAGAAGAGATGGCTGACATCTCCCCTGACATGGACGGGAACAACTTTTGAGCTTGCCTGTTACCATACACATCCGGTTAAGGCTTCCCACTTCGGTGGATCTTCAACCCAATTTTTTTTCTCAACTTTAGTCTATAAAAGTCCATAACAGAAAAAAAGGTGTACATGATCCTGATTATACCCTTTACAGATATATATTTATTGTCATTCCAAACACATGGTGACTTTCTATTGTGATTACAGCAGCAAGACAGTCGAGTACTTGAGCCAAGGTTGACACGGTTTGATGATCCTGTTGACAACCTTACGTCATACATTATTGAGTTTGGCCGATAACTCTATATGAACACTTTGTTAGTTAATAAGGCCTATAGGCCTAGCCCGTTTGTTTAGGTAGTTTAGCAGTTAGGGTTTTCTATGTCTTTCCTATTTAATGTAATTGTATATATTGTAATATTCTACTCTCGTTCATCTCCGTATTCGTGTTGTTCTGCTCTGATTTTGCAATTGGTTTTGGTTTTGTAGTGACTTAGGTCCGTCTGTTTCAAACATAATTGATTTCGCCTTATAACAGTTTCGATTGAATCGGATTAAGACCCCGTCTAGCACCGAGTTCGCACTCTCAACTGGACACTCCGTTCTGTCTTTGTTTTTCACTTTTAGTGTATTTAATTTGACAAACTCCCTACGTTCACTGCTACGACATGTGAGTTTGAAAGGGGATGTTACCTAATAAGGCCAATAGGCACGACCCATTTGTTTACGTTGTTTAGCAGTTACGGTTTCCTATTTCTTTCCCTATTAATGTAACGGTATTGTAATATTATAGTTGAATATGATCAATATATTTTTATTATTCCCTCTGATTTTACACACTTAAAGCGGGACAGGGCAGAAGGAGTAATATAACAAACAACCAAACTTATTTAAAATGTAAAGAAAATATGAATTACCACAAAGCTTGATCATAACTTTACAAATTACAACCATTTGCCGGTTAAAATCAATACACTTACATATTTCATCATAAGGCTTAAAAGGTTGTGAGCCCAACATCTATAAGCTGAGTCGTTATACATGTTAAGCTCATTTTCATGCTCAAGTTTGATAACTGTGGTAGATCGAAAAATGTGAGCCCAACATCTATAATTAAGCTTAAGCTAGCCTGAGTCCGACATCTCAATAACCGTGGGAGATCGAGAAATTTAAACAAGGGAGTGCATTTAGACAAAAATAATAATAATAATTAAAATTACATTACAAATGATGCTCAAAGGGCATGCATGTGTGCATACCGTATGTCTAATTATGTTCGCCCTTGCTTAATAAAAGCTTGGTTCGAACAAGTTCAAGACTCGAATGAGTTCAAATCTTTCAGGTACCATCCTCTTTTATACAACCAACACTCATACATACTGTTACGATCCCACATCAGTCATGTATGGGATTGGTTGGTGGTTTATAAGTCTACGTATCCCCTTCTATTACTAGCTTGCTTTTTGAATGAGTTCTACACTTGAACTTATGGCTCAATACGAGCTTAGTATGTCATACCAATCCAAGACTGCGCATTAATATTGATTAGTTTAACATCATGTATTTACTTTTTTTATGTAACACCCTCTTTTATACGGCAGTAGTTTCTGGACATTATAACTTATTATTTTCTTCATTCATTTAACTGCAAAGAATATGTTATGTGACAAATGATAAACATTAGTATATATCACATTACCAACACTTTTTAAAGAAATATTTGTAGCAAAAGATTCAAATCTATCCCACTCTCTTTTTTATTACATGAATTAAAAACAAGATTCGATAACAATGTAACGATTGCTTAACTTTACAATATTAAAATTCGATCCAATTTTACATTGCAGATTTTAAAAAGATTCCGCATAAGCCAAACAAGCAATTTGACATTCTAGAAATAACATAACCATCACATCTTATATACGGAGTAGCATAAAACCTATGACTAGATCTCTCAAAACGCGACGTTTTGACGAAGACCAGAAAAGTGCAACACCTTCAAAGGAGTGAAGCCACGAAGCCGACGACACCACCTCAAAAAGTTCCCATAACAAACATTACGTACTTGTCTCTACTGACAAGATTGATCAGTCACTAAACAATAGTAAAAAAGTACTAATTACTTCTTTGAGCACACTGGAACTTATCAGAATTCATAGACAAGTTTTTCGGCATTTGAGCTAAGCAGCTTGACCTATTGGACTTCTTAAAAGTAGTTGCAAATTCTTTCATGGCTTCATTACCAACATTGGTTTCTTCTTCGTGTATTGTTTCCAGAATCCTAGAAGCTTGGAGTCTCGAGATATGCAAAAAACGAGATGTTGCAACGGCAGAGAATGGAGTCCGGTGTTGTGATTGTTTGGTTGTGGCGTTGGTTTTAGGTAGTGAAGCAAAGAGAAGCCTTGTTGCCATGATTTTGGTATACGCGTATAGTATTAAGTATGTTTGATGAATATTTGCGGAAAGCGTGAGATGGTTATTATGAATGTTTGTCCAGTGTTTTTGATCATTTATAGGGCTACGAATAGATAAATAACCACCACAATTCATGTATTTACAGTCAAACCATTATCAGAAATATCAACTATACTGCTATACATCATGTGTTCTTGTATAAAAGAGTTGTGCCAATAATATATGTAATAACTCATATTAATATTTAGGGCATTTATTTTGTTATTACTATCATAATAAATAGGTAACGTTGAATCATTTTCATTAACTGTTTCATAAAGTGTGGTTAAAAAAATATTTTGTTTTCACTCTAGAACTTCTTTTTACTCTCAAAAAGTTAAATGTACATTCAAATATAAGTCAGGATTTTGTGCACTTTACTTAATAATTAAGTTCGATTCATTTTTAAAAACTTAAAAAAAATAAAAAATAAAAAATTAGTTGCTGTATCTTGGAAGTGTTCTAACTACTACTCTTAAGTGATTTGTATATGGTCTAATAATGACTTTATTGTATGCTGATACCTTGATATTAATGTAGTTACAACTATTATTGATATTTATTTGTGTTTGTTATTATCATAATCGTGAGGTCCTTGTAGTCTTCATCATTGTCGTCTATTATTGTTGCTATCATAATCATCATCATCATCATCACGCTTAAGCTAATTTTTAAAAAATAAAAAAAAAAACGTCCTCTGATTATTCCTTAAATGATAAGTTTATTCAATTAGCTTTTAATTTCTTCGCTGGTATAGCTCGGTCAAGATACCGTTTTCTGTTATTCGACTACCAAATTGTTACAATAATTAACATTAATAAGTGGGAGTGCATCGTGATGTGCTAAAAGAAGGCAATTCTGAAGCTCGTGCATGCTAAGTTGAATTAAGCTCTTGATAACTTCTCTGATGACAATATGTTAACTCACACAAGACGAAGGCTTGTTAGTCTAGCTTAATTCTGATAATTTACTAGACATGCGCACGAAAGATGTATTTTAGCATATAACTTGCTGTAATTAAAAAGGAAATCCCTATTATGTGTCTCAATGGTACTACGTATCATAAAGATATATTTACAAAGGGGTCATCTTGATCGAGTATTAATTGGTCGCGCTAGCTATAGCTTTTTGAATTCCATTTTTAGCGACTAATTGCTTGTTCAAAAATGAGCCAGCATGACATAAAAATCCAGAATCAAGCTTTATAGAGTGGTCGACTTAAATGTCGCACATCTGCTTTTTCGTTTAATTTTAAGGATGCCCTTTTTAATACGGCAATTGTACTTTTTCTGATTTTGATGACGAGTCAGCAAACTGATGACTTGGTCGTGGTTGTTTCAAGGGTTGTGATCAAGGTCATATTTACTTTAGTGATAAAAAGACAGTTTTATTTTGTAGCAAAGGCTGCTTTATCAATTTTCACACGCAATTAAAATCAATAATCGGATGAACATGCTAGCTTGTTGGTTCTTTCTTCTTATCTGTTTAGCTTGCTGGTTTTGTGTTATAATAATGGTGAAGTACCGTGTCTTTGTGAGTCAAAAGCAAACATATCGAATGTTTTCATGTAAGAGTTGTCATATGCCTCCGCCGTAAACTTAAGAAATGATATGACAAATAATGACGACGCGGGTATTAGTTATTTTTCCTTCTGGCTGTTTAATAATCTTTTACAAGGTGCCAGAAAAACATGAAGATAGTTAATGAATACTGTCTTTGAAAATGCTATAATCTATCTATTAGATGATAAATAAGCCAAACCCCGTTTGTGGGTGTAGGGTTTCTAGTGTTACCTTTATATATTGTGCCTCAATGAAAATCATATCATACAGGGTTTAAATTATTCAACGCTATCTTTAGTCATGATTTTCTTATTTTATAAACATGACTAGTACTTCTTTGCAAGTGCTTGAAGTTATAATCATTCTCATGCATGTATTATTGTTTCGATCAAAACCATTGTTAGAGTGAGTTATAAATATCATCCTTTGATTATTGCTGTATCACAAGTTTAGCGCACTATATATAGCTCCTATTTGGTTATGAAATTGTTACAGTTAACAAAAATCCGTGTTGCTTAAACAAACAAAAGCATGTGAAAGACATTCTTAGGCTCTATGGATATGGTTATATATATTATATTTACCCACAACCAGATCACTTGATTGATGGAGCAACTTCAATAAACTTTGGATACGTTTAAGAAAAAGCCGTGTTATAAGTGTAGCAGTTCCTAATGATATACTTGACATACGAAGAATGGATTTTATACTTAAAACCTCTAGTTAATTGTAATGAATCCCTTTGATATGTCAAGAAAACTAAATCTCATGAATAAATATTGACAAGGTGTCATCTAGTTTTTTTTTGGGTAAAGACAAGGTGTCATCTAGTTACGATATTAATAAGCTAACTGCTACCTTTTCGAATTAAATTATGAGTGAGCCATATAGAGGTTGGATAATACTGGCACGGCATACAAATCCAAATTTGTGCTTTATGAAGTGTATGAAAATGTTGACATACATTGCTTTTTCTTGGAAGTTCTGACACCCTTTAGTATACGGCAATTGTTTCTGATTTTGATAGCGAACGAGCAGGACCTAACACTTGGTCGACACTTTTTCGATTTAAAAAGTGTATAACTTGTTTCATTATAAATAGACTTTACCTACTTTACCCCTAAAACGTTTAGCGACTCTTTTTCCAACTTTTTCTGTCACTTTTATACCTTTAATGACCCCTTTTTTAAATTTTGGTGAGCTTTTATATGTCACTAAATTTAGTAATACAACGCCAGTTAATTTTGTAACAAAGACCAGTTGTAATAAAATCTTGCGCTCCATTAAATCCAATAATCGATGAACACACTTGTTGGTTATTTCTTCTTCTATTATTTGATTTGAAACAATGGAAGTATTCGATCAATGTGTTACTAGAAGAACCAATATTGGAACGTTTTTAGTAACTATGACACAATGCGCATATACTTGGCCATAATATAATGCAATGATATCTAATGCATGACATTTCCTTGGAGGGTGATGAATCAAAGAATGCCTACTAAGATAAATCTTGACTATCGGGGTATTGATCTCGATTCAATGAGATGTCCTATGTGCGTTGATGATTTGGAAACGGAAGACCATGTCTTTGTCACTTGTAAGATTGCGGCTGATGTCTGGAAAGAGGTTCTCAAATGGTGGAAAATTACTAATGTCTCTATTGATACCCTCCTGGAAGTGATACAATTGGCAGATAGTGCAAGCATTACAACGAATCACTCAAAGTTTCTTGATGTTGTTGTCCAAACCACTATTTGGTCTCTATGAAAATTCAGAAACAACATGGTTTTCTGTCATGTTCGCCCGAGCAAAGACCTTCTTCTCAACGACATCAAACTAATGTCCTACAATTGGATTTCCTCTAGATGTAAGACAACGGTTATAAATTGGATAGAGTGGCTTATTTACCCATGTAGCACTCTATCCCCTCTTGTACTATTTTCTAGCCTCTTGCTAGTTTTCTTAATCCAATTGCTGTTAAAACAAAATTCTAATGCATGACATTTCCAGAATTTGTTCATTTAGGTTTTTAAAAGTTTCTTTTTCAAGATATAAAACAAAGATTAGACTCGGCGAAACTAGAAGAGAATAAAGAGAAAATTATTAGAGTTATTGAATTATCCAAACTTTGACTAGTTCATAGTCACTTAGAGCTGAATAAGTCTAGAGATATTCTAGATGTTATGGGTCATGTTTTCTCGTTTGAGTATGTTAAGTAATTACTTGAGTCTTTTCAGCCTAAGCTTATTTAGTTTTGTTGCAAGTCTTGCCTATTTAAAAGCTACTAGTTAAATCAATAAGAGTGTGTTTGGTAGAAATTCGGTGAAATGAAATGAAAAAAATAATAGAAATGTAGAGAAATGAAATTAACAAAGAATTCCATTAATATGCGGTATTTAGTAACGACAGATAATTAACCCGAGATATAAATAAATAAATAAAACAAAACAAAACAATTTTTTTTTTATTTATTTTTTTATTTTTTTAATTTATACTTTAGATTAAATAAATAAAAGTGATAATGTCATCTGCAACTATTTAACAAATCATGTGAGCATAAAGAGATTTTGTTAGTAATATGATTAATTAATTTTCAGTTATTGGCCATGTGGCATGAGTTGATTGAGTAATTACATGATTTATACGTATGGACATGCATATAAGTTGAATAAAATAAAAAGAATAAATTGTAAGGTTTAAAATTGATTTGCAATAAAAATAGGGGTGTTTCTTGGAAGCAGCTAGCCCAAGCTTTATGCTCCCTATAAATATCATACCCATTACAATGTTTATGTCATACTTTCGTACAAAACATTTCACCTCTAAGAAAACACACATTACATAAATTTTTATCTCTCTAAAAAAATGGCAAGCTCAAGAATGGCAAGATTTGTTAGCGAGGTAGCACCACCGCAATTCGTGAGTCTAATGAGGCGTCAAAGGACCAAAATGTTGGACACGATAAGTGAAGATGAAAGGGAATTTTCCATGAATGAAAGCTCATCTCTAGCTTATTGTGCTCCATCTCATCAAGCATCAAATAGTGTTAATTCCGTGCACTACTTCAAGCAGGCGGTTCAAAGGAAGTTCCCGGTATACGGAAATTGATGTATTCGTATCATCGTATGGTGCTATAGGTGTTACGTTTTTTTGCGGATTTTTGTCCATTGTTTTTGTTTTAAAACCGAAGTTTATGTTAATGCACTCTCTTTAGACCACTTTTTTATAGTCTTTTGAGTAGTGGGGTTTTCAATTTTACTAAGGCTATAATAAGTGGCACTCGCACCATGTACTTCATCAGTTTATGGCATTATGCAATCAATATATTATGTGTACCAAGAATTTTCCATTACTTGTTCAAAGTCATTTTGTTTTTACTTTATTGTATCTCTACACTTCGATATTTGTGATCTTGATGCATTCTTGTGTGAATACTGAATAGATTATGGTATTTCAACTTTTCTCGAGTTGAACATCGTATGTTGATCATAATGCTAAGGCCTCATTATGGTTCCCCTATGGTCGAGGCCCCTGTTGAAATTATAGAATTACCATGAAAATAAATGAAAACGAAGAATTTACACTATTTGAACCTCAAATTGCTATTCGAATATGATGAGACTGTATGTTTTTATTTGTGTTGATGTGTTTTTCTTGTGAAAAAGAAAATAGAGGAAAATTGAAGAAGTATCCCACATCGTTTTGAGTTGAAAACAAACATGTGTTTATAGTGCAAAATTGAAGAAGTATCCCACCGGTGTACATGATCTTGATTATGCCCTTTACAGATATATGTTTATTGTCGTTCCAAACACATGGTGACTTTCTATTGCGATTACAGCAGCAACACGAATACGAAGATGAATGAGAGTAGAATATTACAATATATACAATTACATTAAATAGGAAAGACATATGAAACCCCAACTGCTAAACTACATGAACAAACGGGCTAGGCCTATAGGCACTACTACAGAAAATTTTATTTTGATAACCTTTGAGAACGGTTATACCAGAAAGTGTTCCAAAAAGAACCAAACTAACCCACCACTACTCGCAAACGTTCCAAAATATAACCATTCGGAACGTTTCTTAAAAAAGTGTTCCAAAATATTTGTTCAGAACGGTTATTACCAAAAGTGTTTCTTACCAAAAGTGTTTCAAATAATTGGTCCCTTTTGGAACGCTTTCTTAAAAACCATTCCAAAAAAGTTGTACATTAATAGCTTCAAATCAAAGCGCAATTTATTTACCAAAGGCGCCAAATATTTCGATTATTGGGAACAATTTTGTCAAAAAGTGTTTCAGAAAGTGAAAACCTTTTAATTATTTGGAACTAATACAGTAGAACCGCTCCAAAACCTTGGTCATCCCCGCATTGAATTAGATCCCATCAACCACACATCCCATTTACCTTTACCTTTTCCCTTCTCCCCAAAAACCCTTCGGTGGAAACTATAGCAGCCACCAAACTTCAATTTGAGGTAATTTTTACAAGTGATTCTTTCATGATTTTAACGTAATAATTTGAGGTAATTTTTACACACTTGTTATATATAATGCGAGTTATGTGGTTTTAATGATTATTTGTGGATAGTGATACAACAACATAAATATAACTAGAAGATTAATTGTTTTTAGTGATTATTTGTGAATTGTGTGTTTTTATTTGCAAATGTTTCTATTAGAATATGGTAGATTGACCTGCATTTGTTTCTATTAGAAACTCGCTGGCATTTCTGGTTTGTGTGACTTTTTGCTCTATGTTTTTATACTTCATATACAATTGTATTATAGTTGCAACTGTTTAAAAGTGTTTTCTCTACTTTTATGTGAAGGGAAAATGCACTCAAGAACATATAGACATAAGCTAGGACGAACAAGCTATGTTGGGTTAGAGAAAAAAGTTAGTGCCACTAATGGAAGATTTAGAAGAGCGGTATCTAAAGTTAGCTAAGTTAGGAGTGTAGGCGTTCAAAGCTCCACATATTTGCCAGGTTATCGGATAACGATTTTACGAGCTTAAATGAGTTGACAAATCAGCTTTATGAAAAACTTAAAGCTCGGGTATGGTATATAGCATAAACTTTTAAGTATATTGGTTTGTCGGAGTATGTTCTAACAACTTATCACTTGCATGAACAGTTAGCAAAAGAACAAGAAATGAAAGCTGATGGTACTTATTACGTAGTGGGAAAAGATCCACTCACAGGGTGTTTTAGACCTGAGCACTCGGGGTGAAACAGGTGTGTATCAAATGTGGATGGGAATAAGAAGGCATGAGGGATCTCTAAGAGAATAAGGAAGAAGACGATAACATTGGAAGATTTGGATGGCCTGAAAGATGAATTGAGGTACCCAACCCACTTTTAAGACACATGTATAGTGTTGTATGCTCAGTTTTATAGGCCTGGACCTTTTCCTTTTGCAAAATATTTAAACAGTTTCATGTTTTGCAGACTCCCACTCCATGTGAATTGTTAAGTTCCCTATGGTGACATTGAGGAAACAACGGCTAAAGCCATGATATATCCAAGACTTGGATACTAGATGGGGTTCAAATGCGCCCGGGTTAATCGAAGGTACAAGTAGACACAATCGAAGAAGCTTTATTAAGGTTTAATCTGTTTTTTGATAAATGTAGCTTCGCCCAAGATTGGTACCTGTGGAACCGTCAATGCCAACAAAATCCCATTTGGATGAAAATTCTTTACAATGCATGGTACTCACTCAACCAATATAGATATATATTATATGTATATGTATGGCACATTTTTATTTACAAATGCTTTAATAGGTGGACGAAGAAACAAGTTGTAGAGCTAAAAATCCGTTTCAAATAAGCCATAACTCATACCAAGAGGACCGCATGAAGCAATTGAAGAAAAGGCCTATTGAGATTCAATTGCGTGCGAATCTTTTCATGAACCGTGAGAATCCAAATGCAGCGATCAACATTGAATCGCCTGACGGAATGTACGACGAGAAGTTTTTGGAGCCGGTCGACACTAACTCGTTAATAGGATGGATGTCAAAAGATTGGCTTGACGTGGCCATAATTCATTGGTTGTGCATGTAAGTTCTTAGATTTTCATTTATCTTGACACCAATTTTTTTTATTTAGTATTCATTTTGATTTCTTTTATTATATTTATATTATTTTCATTTAGGTTTTTGTATAAGCTTCATAAAAAGAACAGTAGGACTACATTTCTCAATCCAGCATATCTACAGTCAAAAGCATGTTTGGAAGACCGCGGTTTGTCGTGACTCATACCCGCAAAACATTACTCATACACCAAAATAAATCATTCTTCCTTTTACCTTATCATCAAGAGTACGTAAAATTTAATTTTATTTCGTTTTATGGTTTTGATTATACGTGCATTGTTTAAAAGACAAACTTTTGTGTAGTGGTCATTGGGCGTTATTTATTATTAACCGTTCCATGCAAAAGGGATACATTTTGGATTCATATAATAAAGACCAGAAGAAGACCCCAAATGATTTCTTGATGGTAAAGGTGTTGAACGAGTAAGATTTCTCAATATTGACATTCCATTCACAATTCAAAGCTTCATTTTTTTAACTTCAACACTTGCTTTCGTAGGGCGCTTCAAGTGAATTTAGATTGGACTTTCCCTAAGGTAAATCATTTATACTGATATAAACAGCCATGTATACTTGTTTTTTCATATGTGAAATGTATGCTATTTGTTTGATTACAGTGTAACCAACAAAGAGAGACTTGGGAATGCGGTTATTATGTCATGAAATGGATTATCGACTTTTTTATGGCTAATGATTTGTACACTCACTTTTTTGATTCGCATACTCCACTTTATGCTATACAGAGTTGTACAGTTGTTATATGTTGAATCTCCAGTTTGTACACTGGAGTGTACGAATAAAAAAAATGAGTGTACGAATCAACACTCCTTTTTTATGGTCTTACAACAAGGGTTTCCTGATAATGTAAGTAGAGTTTATGTCTATTGCTATAAAGGAAAAAATGACTTATATTGTCGAAGTTATTTTGGTTCATTTTCAGTATATTGGTCGGTTATAATCAAGTCTTCTTTTTTCTTACTAACAGATTCCCACACACTTCATATCGAGAAAGCCAATACCTATGTCACTATTGGACAAGATGGTACATGATTGGAGTAAATCGTTTTATGATCTTTACTGTCAACCATGCAAAGAAAGCATTTAGGTACATAGTTGGTGTATGGATGTAGTTTTTGTGTTTTGAACAATGATGTATGTCTTAGTTAATTAGTTCTTGGAAAATTTTTGGTTGTAATGGATGAATTTTTTGGGTAATCAACTTTTAGATGAAGTTTAGTTGTAACGGATGAATTTGGTGTTATGGATTGTTGGTTAAATTTGATGTATATAAGTTTTGTGCTTTGGTTGAAATTGTTTTGGAACAATATAAGTTATGGGCCGCTGCAAAAATAGAACAACAGATTTGGGTAGCAGCGGAAATGGGTCGGTTTGGTTGCTGCAGAAAATCTGCAAAAATGGGTTGTTACAGAATTTATTTTGATGGGAATGGGTTGCTGGATTTTGGTGGGAAACATCTTTTTTGGAACGGTTATCACGTAAGTGCTACAAAATAATGAATTGTTTATGGAACACTTTTAGTGAAAAGCGTTCCAAACGATTGAATATTTGCCACATATTGTTACTACTTTTTGGAACGATTTCTGGAAAAAAACAGTTCCAAAAAATAAGCTTTTGGGAACGCTTAAAAAAACGCTTCATAAAGTTTTCTTTTTTTGGAACAGTCACATAAGGAACGGTGGGTGAAACGTTCCAAACAATCCTTTTAAACGTTCCAAAAAGTGATTTTGTATACTAGTGAGGCCTTAACTATTAGCTAACAAAGTGTTCATATAGAGTTATCGGCAAACTCAATAATGTAGTACGTTAGGTTGTCAACATGATCATCAAGCTGTGTCGAAATTGCAAACTCGATGCTAGATAGAGTTTCAATCCGATGCAATCCAAATTGTAATAAGGTGAAATTAGTAAACATACATACCAAAGTCATTACAAAACCAAAACCAATTGCAAAACTAAAGAAGAAAAACACAAATACGGAGATGAACGAGAGTAGAATATTACAATACAATTACATTAAATAAATAGGAAACCCTAACTGCTAAACTACTTAAACAAACGGGATTATATGTCTTATTAGCTAACAAAGTGTTCATATTGAGTTATCGGCTAAACTCAATAATGTATTACATAAGGTTGTCAACAGAATCATCAAGCCGTGTCGACCTTGACTCAAGTACTCGACTCATTTTATTTTATTTTATTTTTTATTTTATTTTATTTTATTTTATTTTATTTTTTGAACTTAGTTATTGATATTTATTTGTGTTTGTTATTAATTATCATAATCGTGAGGTCCTTGTAGTCTTCATCATTGTTCGCTGTCTATTATTGTTGCTACCATCATCATCATAATCACGCTTAAGGTATTTTTTTTAAAGTCAATTGGTTATTCCTTAATTGGTAAGTTTATTCATTTAGCTTTTCTTCGTTTGTATAGCTCGGTCAATATACCGTTTTCTGTTATTCGCACTACAAAAAACTAGTTGAATTCTTCACATTTTAAAGGCCAATTGGCCACGGTTAAAAATATGTAAAATTATTGAATCCACACTTTCTCATGTGCGGTAATAATGGGTGTGACAAATTTTTCTACATATATAAGTTTGGAGATATTATCCAAATTTCTATAGTTAAAAGTGTGAACATTTTTTTTGAATGTCCACACCTAAAAGTGTGGCAAAATTGCAAAAATGTTTATAATAAAAGTGTGGAACATTCTACACATATAAGTGTAGCTTTATTATATCAGATACACTTATATATATGGATTACTTTTAAAATATTTGTGACACATATTAGTGTAGAAAATTATTATTCATATAAAAAATGTCACACTTGAGCGTCACCAGTAGCAAAATAAGTGTGAAGAATAGAGATATTTTTTGTAGTGTCCTACCAAATTGTTACAATAATTAACAATAATATGCGGGAGTGCATCGTGATGTGCTAAAAGAAGTCCATTCTTAAGCTCGTGCATGCTAAGTTGAATTAAGCTCTTGATAACATCTTTTATAACAATATGTTAACTCACACACATTTGTCCCAGATTGTACCCATAAGACAAAAGCTTGTTAGTCTAGCTTAATTCTTATAATTTACTAGACATGCGAAAGATGTATTTTAACAAATAACTTGTTTTATTAAAAAAGGAAATCCCTATTATTTGTCTCAATCGTACTACGTATCATAAAGATATATTTGCAAAGGGGTCATCTTGATCGAGTATTAATTGGTCGCGCTAGCTATAGCTTTTTGAATTCAGGTTTTAGCGACTAATTGCTTGTTCAAAAATGGGCCAGCATGACATAAAAATCCAAAATCAAGCTTTATAGAGTGGTCGACCTAAATGTCGCACATCTGCTTTTTTGTTTAATTTTAAGGATGCCCTTTTTAATATGGCAATTGTACCGTTTCTGATTTTGATGACGAGTTAGCAGAGCTGATGACTTGGTCGTGGTTGTTTCAAGGGTTGTGATCAAGGTCGTATTTGCTTTATTGATAAAAAGACAGTTTTATATTTTGTAGCAAAGGCTGCTTTATCAATTTTTACTAGCAATTAAAACCAATAATCGGATGAACATGCTAGCTTGTTGTTTCTTTCTTCTTATCGGTTTAGCTTGCTGGTTTTGTGTTATAATTGTTGAATTTTGGGGTAATAATCTGTGGCAATCATATCACTCTATCAATTCCTAATGGCTCTCAAGTTATGTTCTTTGCAGGCTTAGTACAGGGGTTAAACGTGGACAAAGCATTTGTGGTTTAAAGTTCCAAGATTATCATTCTCTGAAGCCTTCTCCATTTCTCAACAAGTGCATTTTATATAGCCGTTAGAGGGTCTTAATGTAACTTAATCCTCTATTTAATAAGTCCCTTATTCTAGGGTTACTAACACTGAGTGTGCGATCTTTTGTATCACTCTCTTCTCTCTCTTAGAACATTTCTTTGATCTTGTCTTGTCTTTACATTCATATGATTATTGTCTCATTGACATTAATCTAATCTTGTAACATTTGGATACTATTAATCTAAGCTGACTATTGCAGCTTAGATCTGAATAAAGTTTCTGTTGTTTATCTAGTGTTGCCTATACTTTCGTACAATAATAATGGTGAAGTACCGTGTCTTTGTGAGTTAAAGAAGCAAACATATCGAATGTTTTCATGTAAGTGATGTCATATGCATCCGCCACAAACTTAAGAAATGAGATGACAAATAATGACGGTGCGGGTTTTAGTTATTTTTCCTTTCTGGCCGTTTAATAATCTTTAACAAGGTGCCAAAAAAACATGAAAATAGTTGATGAATACGGTCTTTGAAAATTTCTATAATCTATCTTTAGCATGGCCGGATTTGAGCATGTGCAAAGTGCTCAATCGCACAGGGCCTCCGTATTTTTGAGGGGCCCCAAGATTTTTAAAGCATGGCAAGATTTAGTTTGGGTTTTGGTGTAAATTTGATGAATACGTAACCTAAAAGATAATGTGGTTTGATTTTGGCAAATAGTTGATTAATCTACAAGCTTCAAGTTTGAAATAATTTTTTAGAGCAGGGAATAACCAGGTTCTTTGAGGAAGATGATGTCTTTTTGTCATTTTCACATGGCACCCTCAAGTTTATAGACTTTACCCTATTGTCTTATCTTTTAGTTGAATTTTCAAATGGGTCCAAACAGATTTAAAAACTTGACAATTTCATCCCAAGTTTGATATTATTTCAAGAATGGATCCACTTTATATATGAAATTAGAGTAAACTACACCATTCGTCCTTGTGGTATACGTTGACCATCAAGTTTCGTCCTTTGACCAAAAAAATTGCACCGTTGGTCCTTAACTGCGAAACGTTAGTCATCGTTGGTCCTCACCCTAACTGGTTGGACTAACGGGCGTTAAGCCTTGTTAAGTGGAGGGTATATTTGTCTTTTCCCACCTATCATCCTCAACTTCATCTTCTTCCTTTATTATCTCATCATCTTCAACTTCAAACCATCACCACCTATCATCTTTATATTCATCCACAACCACTACCAACATCACCACTCTCACCACCTCCAAGATCCTTAATCATCATATTCATAAAAAAAAATTCCAAAAAAACCAATCACTATATACGTAAAACTCAAACCTATAAAAAAAATTCTCCAATTTTCTTTAGTTACCAACCTCACACAAATCCAAAAATATCATTCAACATAAAAACCCCATTACAAAACACCTTTATTGATTGACATCTCCATCTTTTCAATGAAATCTTTTTTGACTTTTTTTTCCCTTCAAAACTTTGTTTGATCCGGCCAGTAACTAAGATCCAACCACCAACTAACACACAAGAATTTATCAAAAAACTTATCAAATAAATTATCACCAACCAACATACAACAGCAACCACCAAGATCCGGCCACCACTCCACCGAACCACCTTCACAGCCGCCGTCGAGATCGAAAATATCACCAGAGCAGATGAAGAAGATAATGATTGTGTAGTCGAAGCTATTGTGACAGATCCACAATTTATAAACCTATTAATTCGAAGCAATTGTAAATTGATTGGTGGTGTCACCATTGTTGTTATTGAATTAGTTTTAACAGGCCCTAGACAAGTGCATAACAAGATCTCTGGTTGTGGTTTTTGTGGGTATTGGATAAGATTTTATGTGGTTTTGTGTGATTCGGTTTATAAAAGAAAGACATAGATTTGTGGTTTTGAGTTGTGTGGATTTTGGTTTGAGGGAAAGAAAACCAAAAAGCCAACAAGACATGTATAAATGATGGAAAAAAAAAGTAGAGAAGCAGAACATAGAACTTTTATGTTGGAAAAAAAAGTAGTTAGAAAAGTAGTTACCACTTTGAACGAATCTGTAGTATAAAGTAGTTCATGTATAAATGATGAAGCCTAAAACATAGAACTTTTATGTTGGGTTGAATGAGGAAGATGAAGCAGAGAGAGATAAACTACACCATTCGTCCTTGTGGAGTTGTGGGTGGGAAAAGACAAATATACCCTCCACTTAACAAAGCTTAACGCCCGTTAGTCCAACCAGTTAGGGTGAGGGACCAACGATGACTAACGTTTCGTAGTTAAGGACCAATGGTGCAATATTTTTGGTCAAAGGACGAAACTTGATGGTCAACGTATACCACAAGGACGAATGGTGTAGTTTACTCATGAAATTATAAAACATTTATAAATTTTCAACAAAAAGATTTCAAAGGTGATCAATCGTGACATGTTATACTCTTTTCAAAAAATTTCTTAGACTTATAACACAGTTTTTAGTATTTTCATTTTGTGTACATTATTATTTTTTTTTGTTTCGAAGCGATCTAAGTCATAGTTTTCATGACAGTGCTTTAAAATCACGTAAATTTACGATCTTTAGTCATGATTTTCTTATTTTCAAAACATGACTAGTACTTCTTTGCAAGTGCTTGAAGTTATAATCATTCTCATGCATGTATTATTGTTTCGATCAAAACCATTGTTAGAGTGAGTTATAAATATCATCCTTTGATCATTGCTGTATCACAAGTTTAGCGCACTGGCCCGCTATTTTCGCATGTATAACTCGTATTTGGTTATGAAATTGCCGCAGTTAACAAAAATCTGTGTTGCTAAAACAAACAAAAATTTGTTAAAGTCGATCGAGTGTGCATCACATGTGCATCACTTTGGATACGTTTAAGACAAAACCCGTGTTATAAGTGTAGCAGCTCCTAATGATATACTCGTACAGTCGTGTACTTGACTAGGTGTCATCTAGTTACGATATTAATAAGCTAACTGCTACTTTTTCCAATTAAATTATGAGTGAGCCATATATAGGTTAGACAAAACTGGCACGGCATACAATGCCAAATTTGTGCTTTATGAAGTGTATGAAAATGCTGACATACATCTGCTTTTTCTTTGAATTTCTGACACCCTTTAGTATACGGCAATTGTTTCTGATTTTGATAGCGAACAAGCAGGACCTATCATTTGGTCGTTGTGGTTTCAAGAGTTATCGTCTTGGGACTTTTAGTTTCGGAGACCCTAAGGCTAAAAGTAGCGGTCACCACCCCTCATTATTCATATCAGCGCAACCCTAATTTTCCCTCTCATATCATTTCTTTTCACCCGTTTTGTTCAACTTCCCCACACATTTTATTAAAATACTCAATTTATATAAATATTCCCCACTAAATATCTCACACACCCACAAACAATATAAAAAATATGTAAACACAAAAGGGTGCACTGTTACCGAGTGGTGAGTGGCTCACGTTTGCTTTCACTTTTCTTGCCCTCTCACTTGTGAGGTGGGGATGGTGTTTTGGATCTCACTCGTGAGATGACCCCTCACCCACACACACTGACGACCACTCCGGTTGATCTATTGACACAAAAAATGTCACTTAATCCAATTGTTTGGTGACACTTGTTAAAAAGTGTGAGTAAAAAGTTATAATTTTCGATTTAATGACACTTATGTGCAATGTTGCAAAAATCGGCCGAATCAGCCGATTAATCGGCGATTAATCGTTAATCGGTCATATACCTTGTTGATTTTTGAAAATCGGTAAAAAATCAGCCACTAATCAGCCGAATCGGTAAAAAATCTGTCGAATCGTCCAAATCGGCCAACTTTTAAAAATAATAATTTAGGCATTCTACTTAATTTGGGGATTATTTATTTCACTTATAACCTACAATTGGCCCCATAATTAGAATTTGAGCCTTTTATTAAAGTTTGAAAACATAGTAGGCTTGGAATCAACTAAGATCTTTAGGATTCGTTTGGTAGGACGGAATGAAGTATTAAATGAATGTAGTAAACGATGTAATGGAATGAATGACGCAATATAATAATTCATTACAGTTATTAATCACGTTTGGTTGATAAGATAGGACCTAATGGAATCGATACGAAAAAGACTAAAATGACCATTGATGATAGGAAGTTTATTTAATGTGGTTAGTTAATGATGGACTTTTATGTAATTTCCATTCCATTACAAGATGTAATGAAAAAAAATGAGGGGACCCCTATGGAATGAAAATAATAGTTTTTTATGTAATGAATTATTCCTTGCAATGAATCATTACATTATAAATGTGTAAACAAACAAGATTTTTTCATTCCATCGTATTAACCTTTTCCATTCCCACTTTGATTACAACATACCAAACGCTACGTTAGTTTGGTCTCAAGAAATACCCAAAACTTGCATGAACTGCTAATCCGATTAATCACAGATTAATCCCGTCTTGACCGATTAATCGTTGCAGGGTGGTTGACCGCCCGATTACCGATTCACGATTTTTGCAACATTGATTATATGACACTTTTTCAATTAACTTGTGTCAATATAAATAGACTTTGACCTACTTCACACCTAAAACATTTAGTGACACTTTTTTTTAACTTTTTCTGACACTTTATACCTTTAGTGACCCCTTTTTTGAATTTTGTGAGCTTTTATATGTCACTAAATCTAGTGATACAACGCCTTTTGATTTTGTAAGAGCACCAGTGCAGGTGGTGCCAAAGTGTGGTCTGCTCGTGCCAAACCGCCACGCGTCAGCTTTTGAGTTTGGCACCGAAAGTGTTTGACACCACATTTACAGGGTATCCGTTGGCACCAGAATTTCGGTGCCAAACTCAATTTTTTTATTTTTATTTTTTATAAAATTTAAAACAATATATCCTAAAATTACTTTATTCATAAAAAACATTACAAGAAATAAAAAAACAATAAACTTAAAAAACATAACATACTATCGAATTAATCTTCGACATCCCAATTTGGGCAATTTTTCAAAATCTCCCAAACGTGAACATATTTGAACTCATTTCTACCAAATTGTTCTTGGAAGCTTAGTTTCGCATTTTCGAGATGAGATTGGTCATTTGAGCACTTGACGCAGAACTGCTTGTAAATTGCGTTGAACCTTTGCAATCGGCGTTAATCCTCGTCCATTTACCCGTGATTGAATTTTTTGTACGATGGTCATCGGTTGTCGATTATTGAACATATGCATAACGTCATTCCAAAAAATATTTTGAACGGTTATTTTGCATATCCATAGCTTGCGAAATTTGTATCCAAACTTTGCAAGCAAGATTTCTTCAGACTTGTTCCACTTCAAATTTTGAGACATTTGTGTGTGTGTTTTTGGATTGATGTAGATGTGAAATAAAATGGTGGTTGATGTTATTTATAAAGGTGGTTTTCAACGTTAAATTCAATTCAAAACCGGCATCGTTGGGCGAGGTAATTCAAATTTAAACGTTAAATTCAATTCAAAAACAATCTATTAGGTGGGTTAAATTCAAATTTTAAATTTTAAATTCAAATTCAAACGGTTAAGTTTCTATATATACTATCATACCAGATTAGTTTGACACACAAATAACACAATTCACACACAAAAGAATGTCTCGCAAAGCACGTGAAGAGGTCGTCGCCGTGAGCAAGAAGCACGGAGGCAAGACCTCCAAGACAACTTTTTCGACATAATGGAGAGTCGATACATTAATGGGAGTTTTATTCTCCGCCAACAAGTGATGATGGTTTGGACTCGGATGACTCGTTTTTTAAGTGTTTAGTAGTTTTATTATGTATTTTATGTTTTATGTTGTTTTAGGGATCCATCCGTAGTTTTAATGTTTAAGGTTATTATGTATTTCATGTTTTCGTTAATCTAAAGTTTCGGTTTAGTAGTTTTAACCACGAAGCTCGATGACTCTACGGAACTTTCGAAATCAACTTCTATTTTCAAATGCAATGGCTATTTAAAAAAAAAAAAAAAAAAAAAAAAAAAAAGTTGTTAGTTTTGCGCGAGGCCTCTTGCGCTGACAGTGTAACGGTGCGCCAAACTTGGCGTCGCGCCAAACTCGTTGGCACCAAGTTTGGCACCACCGTACCTCCTGCTCTAACAAAGACTAGCTGTAATAAAATCTTACGCTGCATTAAATCCAATAATCGAATGAACACACTTGTTGGTTATTTCTTCTTCTATTATTTGATTTGGAACAACGGAAGTATTCGATCAATGTGTTACTAGAAGAAACAATATTGGAACCTTTTACTAACTATGACACAATGCGCATATACTTGGCCATAATATAATGCATGCAATGATATCTAATGCATGACATTTCTAGAATTTGTTCATTTTGGTTATTTAAAAGTTTTTTTTTCAACAAAATAAAAAACAAAGATTAGACTCGGCGAAACATAAGAGAATAGAGAGAGAATTATTAGAGTTATTGAATTATTCGAACTTTGACTAGTTCATAGTCAGTTAGATGAATAAGTCTAGAGATATTCTAGACGTTTGAGTATGTTAAGTTAGTTGAGTCTTTTTTAGCCTATAAGTTTATTTATTTCCGTTGTAAGTCTTGCCTATTTAAAGGCTACAAGTCAAGTTTATAAAGGTAGAAAAGCAGTTCTTTTCCACTGCAAAAGCAAGTTTTGTTGGTCCATTTACCCAACAAGAATAATGGATAGGGTTTTATTTTCTTTAGTAAGCTAGCATGGTTTTCGACCTTTAGGCTTACTAATCCACGTGGTTTGAACCTATCGCCATACAAACTCAAATCAGGTAAACCTTTTTCTTTTTCAGGAGGTTGACGTGACCACTTCAAAGTTGTTTGCACTTAGCAGAAATTGAACATGAAACTTCAACTATTTTAGTGTGATAGTCACAAGTTTTTTTGACCCGAGCGACATGGTTAACACGGATAGGATATTGTGGTCCTTCCGAATCCAGGAAATGGCATTTAATATGATCATGCCTTGGATAAGAGGTCACTTAAAAATGGAATAAAAAACTCTATCAAGATTGTAAGTAGACGGATCGATATGGATCTTATATGAGGATTTTATAAAAGTGGAAAACCTACCACGTTGATCCTATTTGTAATATACAGAAAAATGTAGCCGTAGGCTACATGCAGTGTCATGAAGTTTCACCTTAATATACAGACCACGTCTCTGCTCTAACAAAGACTAGCTGTAATAAAATCTTACGCTGCATTAAATCCAATAATCGAATGAACACACTTGTTGGTTATTTCTTCTTCTATTATTTGATTTGGAACAACGGAAGTATTCGATCAATGTGTTACTAGAAGAAACAATATTGGAACCTTTTACTAACTATGACACAATGCGCATATACTTGGCCATAATATAATGCATGCAATGATATCTAATGCATGACATTTCTAGAATTTGTTCATTTTGGTTATTTAAAAGTTTTTTTTTCAACAAAATAAAAAACAAAGATTAGACTCGGCGAAACATAAGAGAATAGAGAGAGAATTATTAGAGTTATTGAATTATTCGAACTTTGACTAGTTCATAGTCAGTTAGATGAATAAGTCTAGAGATATTCTAGACGTTTGAGTATGTTAAGTTAGTTGAGTCTTTTTTAGCCTATAAGTTTATTTATTTCCGTTGTAAGTCTTGCCTATTTAAAGGCTACAAGTCAAGTTTATAAAGGTAGAAAAGCAGTTCTTTTCCACTGCAAAAGCAAGTTTTGTTGGTCCATTTACCCAACAAGAATAATGGATAGGGTTTTATTTTCTTTAGTAAGCTAGCATGGTTTTCGACCTTGCGCTTACTAATCCACGTCAGTTTGAACCTATCGCCATACAAACTCAAATCGGTAAACCTTTTTCTTTTCGGAGGTTGACGTGACCACTTCAAAGTTGTTTTGCACTTAGCGAAATTGAACATGAAACTTCAACTATTTTAGTGTGATAGTCACAAGTTTTTTTGACCCGGCGACATGGTTAACACGGATAGGATATTGTGGTCCTTCCGAATCCAGGAAATGGCATTTAATATGATCATGCCTTGGATAAGAGGTCACTTAAAAATGGAATAAAAAACTCTATCAAGATTGTAAGTAGACGGATCGATATGGATCTTATATGAGGATTTTATAAAAGTGGAAAACCTACCACGTTGATCCTATTTGTAATATACAGAAAAATGTAGCCGTAGGCTACATGCAGTGTCATGAAGTTTCACCTTAATATACAGACCACGTACACTCTCTGAGTCTCCAGTTTTGTATACTTGTAATCTATTGCTCTACATTCAATATTCAGAGTAATTTATTGGATCATTTATGAAGAAATAATTAAAGCTCCTTTTTTCAAACGGCTGCAAGAAAAATCCTATTAGTTTTTTTTTTGAAAGGTGAATTTCTTATTAAGTGCTTCGTGTCGCGGTTCGACAGCGGGAGGTCTAGACTAAGTTGTCTAAACCGGGTCCGCGCTAAAGAGCTCCTCAAGCGGAAATGCCTATTTCAAATACCCGATGGAAAACCCCTACTAATCCGCCGAGGCACGACAATTAATAGGGGTAAACCCTTGCCTTTTCCAAGATTCGAATCTGGGGTTACCAGGCCCAAACCCCTTCATTAAAGGACTACATTGAAGGAAAATCCCTCATTCAAACCCCTTGCAGGATTTGAACTCAAGACCTCCCTCTCCCAAAAGCCCCTAAGGAAAATCCTACTAGTTAGGGGCTAAATTTTAGAGAGCGCTTTACTAATAAGTGGTAAGTATTTGATCACATGTCAGGAGTAAGTCATGACTACATTGTGATGGTTGGGAGAAGTAGTGACGAATGCAGGGTCGCCGCTAGGTAGGAGATGTTACTGACTGTATATATAACAGTCTCTAATTGACAAAGATTATGGTCTGTAGAACGTTTTTCTTGTTTCAACAAACCGGCTTGAAAAGACACCATTGTGGATGAGTTAATGCTCTTTCCACACTCTTGGATTTATAGCTAATAGGAATAGCGATCACCCGTCTTGGATTGGATATATATGATCCTATTTTAGCTTGTAACAACTCTGTAGTCTCTCTTTATTCTAGCTGGTTGCTAGTGTCAATAAAACTCACTGTTCAAGAAAAGCATGGTTAGTAAAGTAGTTGGAACCAAAATTGATGTAAATTACATATCAAACTCCAATTATATATTACCTGGCTCTTTCGTATTAGTTTCAACAAATATAGACACAAACCATTCACGTACGTTCTTTTGGGACGTACTTAGTTAAAACAAAACATAAAAACATCATTCAGGGCGACCACTGAACTAATGAAGTGGGTGGTGCTTAACCTTGATGGCTTTTATTTCGTAGGGCTATTTCAGTAACATGAAAACTACATGGTGAAAACAAAAGGATCGTCACGAGATTACATGAGTAAAAAAGAATACGCCACATGATTCACTTATAACATTACAATGATTGCTTTTACAACAAGAAACTTCGATCAAATTTTACACTGCAGATTGAAAAAAATTAATCTGAAGTCAAACTAGCAGTTTGACAATACGATTACCTGATCTTAAACAGGTAAAGTAGCATAAAACATATTATTAGATCCATCAAAACCAGAAGTTTCAAGAAAGATCGATATACAAAGGAGTGAAGCCATGAAGCTAGAAGCTAAAACCGACGACTGCACCACCTCAAAAAGTTCCCATAAAATACTTAATTATCTCTACTGACAAACTTGATCAGTCACTAAACAACAGTAAAACAAAGTACTAATTACTTCTTTGAGCACACTGGAACTTATCAAAATTCTTGGACATGTTTTTGGGCATTTGACCTAAGCATGTTGACCTATTGGACATCAAAAAAGATGTTGCAACTTCTTTTATGCCTTCATTACTGACATTGGTTTCTTCTTCGTAGATTGTTTCTAGGATCCTAGAAGCTTGGAGTCTCGAGATATGCAAAAAGCGAGATGTCGCGACAGCAGAGAAGGGAGTCCGGTATTGTGACTGTTTGGTTGTGGGGTTGGATTTAGGTACTGAAGCAAAGAGAAGCCTAGTTGCCATGTTTTTGGTATATGTTTATAGGGTAAACTTAATATTTGAGGAATTGAGGAGAGGATATAGAGCACAGGATGAGATGGATATATGAATATTTCACAAGTGTTTTTGATCATTTATAGGGCTCAAAACAGATCAATAACCACCTATAGCCATATTTTTTCTATTGTCATCATAAATACGTATTGATGCGTCATCCTTAATTATTGTTTCGGAGAGTTGTGTTTCACTTAACAAATTTTGCACTTTCAAAAAGTTAAATCTACTTCAAAATATAAGTAACAATGTACTCCTATATACTTTTGCTAGTAAATTAGATTCATTTTCAAGTGTACATGTAAAAATAATCCATACATATTATTAACTAGTTATGTTTAGTTTTGAGTATGTGTGCATGTGAAAATCTTTTTGACAGCTTAACTTAAGCTTTTCAAATAAACCGCGAGTAGCTTTTAACATGTTGAACTCTTCTAAAGTTAATTTTTTTAGGTAACCACGGTTTTCATTGTTTTTCGCCGATTTATTCATGGGGTTTGAATCCACCGTCACACATACTCAAACCGAGTAAAGTCTTATTTTATTTTTTTTGAAAGTTGGTGTGCCCATTTCAAGGTTGTTTGCAGTTTTCATTAATTGAACTTGAGAAATCTTCACATTTTATACTGATAGTCACAAGCCTTAATTTTACTTCTTATTTGATCCTAACTCTAGCTTATTTATATCTTCTTAATTAACTTGTGTCAATCATATAGGAATTTCCTTTATATGTCTTAGTTGAAAACTACATATCATGAAGACATATTCGCAAAGGAGTCATCTTGATCTTGTAGTAATAAGGCGTGCTAGCTTTTTTATTTAAATTCTAGTTACTCAGCTTAGACAAAAATGGGCCGGCGCATACCTCATACAAATCCAAAATTGTGCTTTATGGAGTGAATGAATTTAAAGTCTACACGCATCTCCTTTTTAGTATGCCCTTTTTTACACGGCGATTGCAAAGTTTCTGATTTTGATAACGGGTAAGCACAACTGATGACTTGGTCCTGGTGTTTCCAGGGGTTGTGATCATGGAATCACGCTTTTCCAGAGTGACAAATGACGTTTTGTTTTTGTAACAAAGGCTGTTTGTGGTCAGTTTTACTTTCACATGCAATCAAAACCAATGATCGGAGGAAAAGAGGAAGTATTTGAACTAAAGAAAGCACCAATTTGTAAATGTTTCATATGATTTATCTCGCAGTATTCACTTTAGTTATCTAAAAATGTTTCCTTAAGGGCCAGAAAGCTATGAACGTTGTTAAAAAAAGAAAGCTATGAACGTAAAGTCAAACCGGATAAAGCAAAGTTCATGCTGAAAACTGAAAATGATAAAGAGAAAAGAAATAGTCAAATCGATATTGCATATTATCCATGTATAGACACATAATTTGTTTGTTCAGTAAATGTTAATACACAAACTGGCCAAGAAATCTTTAGTTAGAAACCAGAAGTGGTCACTTAGTTTGGAAGAACTAGTTACGGTATAATTGTCACAAGGTAAGAGTTGTTAGTGACGTATATAGATGTCACTAAATTACAACGTTTCATGTTTCAGTGACACGAAATATTGGTGATAAGTTGGGGGAGCTAAGTAAATTTTATTCTATACCATAAAGTTATCTCACATGTTTAGACATTACTTGAAACAACAATCATTTGATTCAAAAGCATTCTCAAAGAAAATATGATCTATTAGACTACAAGTCGTTAGGTAAAATTCCTATTATTTACCCACATGCCACAAAATGGATTTACATGCAATGTAGTTTAGTCATTGTTGACGCGCTACATCAAATATCAACACAAGATCTTTCACATGATGCACTAGCTTATAAACTAAAAAGTGCAAAAAATGGAATTTTCGATGCCGACGAAAAGCATATCCTAAACGGGATTTACATACCATCTAATACACAGACACTTGGCTCCATTTGAAATGTGATGTTGCTTATCTTCATGAATGTATTAAAATGCATTTAATACATAAAGTTAGAGTCGGCAAGAAAGTTTATACGTCAATAGCGACTCTTAAGATCTAGACTAGTGACACAATATGAGCCGTAACGACTTACGTATACCTTCGATGTGTATCTTGCTATGAACCCCCAAGAATTCCGTCGAAACAACTTTTAGACCACAAAGTATTTGCATACATCTCGGACACATTGAAAATAAGGGGATATAGGATGCCACATTCAGATAACTAATAATACATATGGACTTACATGCCAAATAACTGGTACCAAGTTTGGTCATAAACGAAAGTTAGGAGAAAACGATTTTTTTACACAAATTTTGTATATGAAGAAAAATCAACACATATACTCAACATCTGATCGAGTTATACATTCTTGTATAAAGTACACATTAGTTTTCTACAAAACTTGAAATCACAATCACTTAGCTGCAATCAGATGAACACACTTGTTGGTTCTTTCTTCTTCTATTATTTGATTTAGAACAATGGCAGTACGTGTGTTACTAATAAGTTGTAAGTATTCGATCAATGCGTTACTAGAAGAAACAATATTGGAACTTTTTTAGTAACTATGACACAATAAGCATACCCTTTACCATAATATGATGCAATGATGTATAATGCATGACATTTCCAGAATTTGTTCATTAGGCTATTTTGGTTAGATCTTAAGCACTGTAGACACTTTTGGTTTGCCTTTTTTGGGCTGAGGTGTGGGATTCACCCGCATCCGTTGTACTTAATCGTTTTCTTGGAGTACTAATATTTTACCAGGGTACCCTTTTACCCAATAAATAAGTATAATTTCCAAAAATAAAATAAAGATTAGACTCGGCAAAACATAAAAGATGTATTAGAGTTATTGAATTGTTCGAACTTTGACCAGTTCCACTCGTAAAGGTGTTGATGATGTTCTTGAAAACGGACCGTGGATGATTAGGAATGTGCCAATTATTCTTAAAACTTGGACGTTGAATACTAATCTGCTTAAAGAGGATTTGACTAATATTCCGGTATGGGTTAAATTCCATGATATGCCCCTTGCTATGTTTTCTGATGATGGTCTCAGCCTCCTAGCCACATTGATTGGTACGCCAAAAATATTAGATTCTTACACTAGTCAAATGTGCTTGGAATCATGGGGTCGAAGTAGTTTTGCTAGGTGCTTGATTGAAGTTAAGGCGGATCAGGTTCATAGGTAGAGCATCACGGTTGAGATACCATTACTTGATGGGACATGTTCTACTATTGAAAAGATTCGGGTTGAATACGAATGGAAACCGCCTCGGTGTGATACGTGTAAGCTGTTTGGTCATACGCTGCTTGATTGTCCTAAATCTGTTCCACCTTCTACTCACCTAAGCAGTTGTTAATGATGGTTTCAAGCGTCAATAACAAGAATAAGGGTAGAATGGTGGTCCAAGTGTTCAGTAAGGAGGTTTTACTAAACACGGTGTGGGTCCTAAGTTTAGGTATCAACCTAAAGCGCCTCCTCCGAACCTAAGAAGGTGGATAATACAAAGAAGAAAGACACTGAAGTGGCTAGTATGAGTGGGACGAAGATTGCTACATCTAATCCTTTTTCTGCACTTAACATGATCGATACTGATGAATGTGGCACTCCTACTGATGTAGTGGATTCCGGTAGTACAATGGAAGCAAAGGAGGTTGGGTCTCTTAAGACCGATAATGTATCACAAGAACCGCTTGTGAGTGATTCAATGGAAGCTAAAGAGGTTGGTCCTACCCCAATTGTTGAGAAAATTGGGGAGTTTGAAAAGCTTCTTATTGATGGGAAAGCTACTCTTGTTGATGATGATGGTAATCATATTAAAAAGGTTGATTATCCTGATTTTCCGTCTACTTCTTCTACTAAGAGGGTTAACCCATTCTCTAAGGTGGGAGAGATTATTGACTCCGATAGTGAAGAGGAGGTTGTGAACACTTTTGATGAGTCAATGAACATATTTGGTGGTGGTCATGATCTTGAAGATGATTATGATGACTATGCGGATCAGGTCTACGATCTTCCAGGGAATTTGGATGCTTATTATGACACGTATAGTATCAAGCTCCAAGGCCTTGATAGGAAGTAATTTTGTATCCATAGGAGTCTAATGTTATCTTTTGAGCAGTGGTTTATTTTCTTGTAGAAATAATAGGAAGTATCTTGTTATGTAAGCTTTCCGCTTATGTAACGGGCTGAGATATGAGATTCCCCCATATCATTTGTACTTAAACGTTTTTTGAAGTAATATATTTACCGGGTCTTTGACCTTTTACCCAAAAAAATAATTCAAGAGATATTCTAGACGTTTGAGTATGTTAAGTTAGTTGAGTCTTTCTAGCGTAAGTTTATTTATTTCCGTTGTAAGTTTTGCCTATTTAAAGGCTACTAGTCAAGTTAATAAAGGTAGAAAAGTATCAGTAGTTATTTTCTACGACAAAAGCAAGTTTTGTTTGTCAACTTACCCATTAAGAATAACCGACAGGATTTTTTTTTGGTAAGCATGGTATTCGAACTTTTTGCTTCTTAATCCACGTGATTTGAACTTACCGCTATACAAACTCAGACCAAGAATATCTTTTTGTTTTTCAAGAGGTTGACGTGACCACTTCAGGTTGTTTGCACTTATTATGAATTGAACTTGAGACCTCAACCATTTTCGTGTGATAGTCTCAAGTCTTTATGACCTGAGTGGCATCGTTAATGAAATGGTTAATGACTTAACGGATAGGATATTGTGGTCCTTCCAAATCCAGGAAATGACATTTAATTTGATGATGCCTTGGATAAGAGGTAACCTAAAAGAACCGAAACTCTATCAAGATTGTAAGCGGTCGGTGATCGGTATGGATCATTTATGAGGATTGTATAAAAGTGGAAAAGCGACCGCGTTGATCCTATTTGTTATATCTGAGAAAAATGTAGCCATTGGCTGCAGGACAATGTCATGAAATTTCACCTTAATATAGGGGAAAATGTAGCTATACTCTCCGGTATATAATATTTGTGATCTTATGCTCTACAGTCAGTATTGTTGGATCATTTTTGAAATACCTACAACTCTTTTCCCAAACGGCTGCAAGAAAAATCCCTATTAGTTAGGGACTAATTTAGGTGAACAGGTTACTAATAAGTAGTAAGTATTCGTTCGCATGCAGGTAAAAATTGTTTTCAGCGATAAGTCATGACTACATAGTGACGACCGGGAGAAGTTAGTGACGAATGCAGGGTCGACGCTAGGTAGGAGTTATTACTGACTAAATATACAATAGTCCCTAATTGACAAAGATCATGGTCTGTAGAACTTATTCCTTGTTTCAACAAATCAGCTTGAAGGGACACCATTGCGGATGACATAATGCTCTATTAATTTTTCACACTCTTGCAAAACTAATAGGAATAGCAAATTCACCCGTCGTGGTTGGATTGGATATATACGATCCTATTTTAGCTTGTAAGAACTTGATATGTAATCACTCTTTATTCTAGCTTCTTGCAAGTGTTAATAGAACATGCCCTTCAAATTAAAATAAAGCTAGTTGGTAAAATAGGTGGGTATCAATAGTAACCAAAATTGATGTAAAAGTACCTCTCAAATTAAACCCAGTTATGTATAACCTAGTTCTTCTGTGTTAGTATCAACAAATATTAGACACAAACCATTCACGTACATTTCTTTTGGGACTTAACTTAGATCAGGGTGCTTTAGTGAAAACTAAACGTAAAGGAGTTCAACATGTTATGCATAGTAATATTTATGACACCTAGATCAATAGATGTAGTTTTCAAAAGGATTAGTTTTGTCATAAATCTACTTTTCTAAATAATATTCTTTAAAAAAAAGCGTAAAACATCATTCAAAGCCCAAAGGCACACATCTAAACCACTGAACTGATAGATGAAATGTATGGTGCTAATTGCTTAACCTTTAAAGCTTTTATTCGGTGGGGCTAATTCAGTAACATGAAAATTACATGACCGAATAAAATAATCGTCACAAGATTATGATTAGTGAAGCATTGCCACATAATTCACTTATAATACTGAGAATGATCGCTTTTACAACAAGAAACTTCGATCAGATTTTAATTTACACTGCGGGTTTAAAAGTAATTTCGCTAATTAAGTCAAATTAGCAGTCTGACAATTATTACAATAACCTCAAGAAGAGGGTAGGTAGCATAAAAATATATTATTAGATCCCTCAATCGAAGTTTCAAGGAAGATCATCCAAAATACAAAGGGTGAAGCCATGAAGCTGAAGCTAAACCCGACGACACCACCTCAAAAGTTCCCATAAAATACTTATATATCTCTACTGACTCACTTGACCAGTCACTAAACAATAGTAAAGAAATACTAATTACTTCTCTGAGCACACTGAAACTTATCAAAATTCGTGGACATGTTTTTCGGCATTTGACCTAAGCATGTCGACCTATTGGACATCAAAATAGAAGCTGCAACTTCTTTCATGCCTTTATTACTGACATTGGTTTCTTCTTCGTAGATTGTTTCTAGGATCCTAGAAGCTTGGAGTCTCGAGATATGCAAAAAACGAGATGTTGCAACGGCAGAGAAGGGAGTCCGGTGTTGTGTTTGTTTGATTTTGGGGTTGGATTTAGGTAGCGACGCAAAGAGAAGCCTTGTTGCCATGTTTTTGGTATATGTTTATAGGGTAAGTTTAATGTTTGAGGAATTGAGTAGAGGATAGAGCACAGGATGAGATGGATATATGAATATTTCACAAGTGTTCTTGATCATTTATAGGGCTCAAAACAGATAAATAACCACCTATAGGCATATTTTTTCTATTGTCATCAGTCATCATAAATACGTAATGATGCGTCATCCTTAACTATTGTTTCGGAGTGTTGTTTCCCTAAACAAATTTTGCACTCTCAAAAAGTTAAATCTACTTCAAAATATAAGTGACAATGTATATACTTTTGCTAGTAAATTAGATTCATTTTCAATTGGAGTAAATAAAAATAATCCATACGTGTTATTAACTAGTTATGTTTAATTTTGAGTATGTGTGCATGTCAAAATCTTTTTGATAGCATAAAAAAAGTTAAGCTTTACAAATAAACTGCGAGTAGCTTTTAACAAGTTCCTCTTCTAAAGTTATACCTTTTTAGGTAACTACGGTTTTTAACTTTTTTTGTCGGCTTATTCACGGGTTTGAATCCATCATTACACATACTCAAACCGGGTAAAGTCTTATTCTTTTAGGTTGTTGGTGTGCTCACTTCAAGTTTGTTTGCATTTAGCATGAATTGAACCTAAGAAATCTTCACATTATATGATGATATTCAAAAGCCTTAATTTTATTTCTCATTTGATCCTAACTATTATTTATATCTTCTTAATTAACTTGTGTCAATCATATAGGAATTTCCTTTTATGTGTCTTAGTCAAAAACTACATATCATGAAGAAATATTTGCAAAGGAATCATATTGATCTTGTAGTAACAAAGCGTGCTAGCTTCTTTTTCTTTTTTTTTTTTTTTTTTTCTTTTAATTCTACTGACTCAACATAGACAAAAATGGGCGACGCGAATAGCCCATACAATTCCAAAATTGTGCTTTATGGAGTGAATGAATTTCATGCATACACATTGATCTCCTTATGCCCTTTTTTACACGGCAATTGTATTGTTTCCGATTTTGATAACGGGTAAGCACAACTGATGACTTGGTCCTGGTGTTTCCATGGGTTGTGATCATGGAATAACGCGTTTTCCAGAGTGATAATTTCACACGCAATCAAAACCAATGATCGGAGGAAAAGAGGAAGTATGTGAACTAAAGAAAGCACCAATTTGTAAATTTTTCATATGATTTATATATCTTGCAGTATTCGCTTTAGTTATCTAAAAATGTTTCCTTAGGAGCCAGAAAGCTATGAACGTTGATCAAAAAAGAATTAAAGCTATGAACGTAAAGTCAAACCAGATAAAGCAAAGTTCATGCGCAAAACTGAAAATGATAAAGAGAAAACAAATAGTCAAATAGATATTGCATGTCATCCATGTATAGACACATAATTTGTTTGTTCAGTAAATGTTAATACTCAAACTGGCCAAGAAATCTTTAGTTAGAAACCGGAGTGGTCACTTAGTTTGGAAGAACTAGTTATGGTATAATTGTCACAAGGTAAGAGTTGTTAGCGATGTATATAGATGTCACTAAATTACAACGTTTCATGTTTCAGTGACACGAAATATTGGTGATAAGTTGGGAGCTAAATAAATTTTCTTCTATACCATAAAGTAATCTCACATGTGTTAGACATTACTTGAACCAACAATCATTTAGTTGAAAAGCATTATAAAAAAAAATGTGATCTGTTAGACTACGAGTCGTTAGGTAAAATTCTTATTATTTACCCACACACCACAAAAGGGTTTTACGTACCATGTAGTTTAGTCATTGTTGGTGCGCTACATCAAATATCAATGCAAGATCTTTCACATGATGCACTAGCTTATAAACTAAAAAGTGCAAAAAATGGAATTTTCGATGCCGACTAAAAGCATATCATAAATGGGATTTACATACCATCTAATACAGAGAGACTTGGCTCCATTTAAAATGTCATGTTGCTTATCTTCAAAAATGTATTAAAATGCATTTAATACATAAAGTTAGTGTCGGCAAGAAAGTTTAAACGTCAATAGCGACTTTTAAGATCTAGACCAGTGACACAATATGAGCCATAATGACTTACGTATATCTTCGATGTGTATCTTGCTATGAACCCCATAGAATTCCGTCGAAACAACTTTTAGACCACAAAATATTTGCATACATCTTGGACATATTGAAAATAAGGGGATATAGGATGCCACATTCAGAAAACTAATAATACATATGGACTTACATGCCAAATAACTGGTACCAAGTTTGGTCATAAACTAATGTTAGGAGAAAACGATTTTTTACACAAATTTTGTATAAGAAGAAAAATCAACACATATATACTCCACATCTGATCGAGTTATACATTCTTGTATAAAGTACACATTAGTTTTCTACAAAACTTGAAATCACAATCACTTAGCTGCAATCAGATGAACACACTTGTTGGTTCTTTCTTCTTATGTTATTTGATTTAGAACAATGGCCGTACGTGTGTTACTAATAATTGGTAAGTATTCTATCAATGTGTTACTAGAAGAAACAATATTGGAACTTTTTTAGTAACTATGACACAATAAGCATATCCTTTACCATAATATGAAGCAATGATGTATAATGCATGACATTTCCAGAATTTGTTCATTTAGGCTATTTAAAAGTATTTACGTCATTTAGTTTTTTTATTTTTTATTTAATCTTTATTTTTTTTTCTCTTGTTTTTTTGGGTAAAAGGGGATCACCCTGGTAAAATATATTACGCCAAAAAACGTTTAAGTACAACGGATGAGAGTGTATCTCTCATCTCGGCCCGTTACATGGGCAAAAAACAAGCACCTAAAATGCAACAACTAAATCACTACATAAGAAAGACATGTCAATCTTATGACCTACCAAACAATATAATTACTTCCTGCCATGTCCTCGGAGCTTGATATCATACTGGTCACATAAATCATCAAAGTGCTCTGGTAAATCATAGATTTGAGCCGCATAATCATCAGAGAAGTAGTCTTCAAGCTCGTAACTGCCGTCTGCTGATGCAAGATATTTAGCCATCGGGTTATCCGACTCAAGAACCTCATCCTCATCACTATCAGAACAAACCACATCCCCTACTTTAGAGAATGGGTTAACCACCTTTTTTGCAGAAATACATGGAGAAGAAGAAGAACTAGGCTTAACATACGGAGAAGAAGAGGAACTAGGTTTCGAAGCCGCAACCTGCTCTTTTGAATCATTACCAGTATTTTGAGACCTATCAACCTTAGCTTCCTTTTTATTACCCGGATAATCAATCTTCTTAAGAGGATGGCCATCATCATCTATAAGAGTAGCTTTCCTATCAATAATTAACTTTTCAAGCTTCCTAATTTTTTCAACAATAGGAGTAGGACAAGGAATACCACTCTCATCAGTATCATCCATAGCAAGAGCATCAAATGGGTTTGATGTAGCAACTTTCTTCCCACTCGTACTTGCCTCATTATTAATTTTCTCCTTATTATCATTCGGCTTCTTTGACACAGCTACATACACCTGCTTAGGCTTAGAAGGCCTAAAATTAACCCTTTACCAACCACAATGCCACGAAACGGCTGTTTCTGCGGCATTTAAACCCCAACCTTTTTCCCTTTAGCCTTACGATTATTTACCTCTGTAAAACCATCATCCGTCTTTTCCATAGTAGTAGAAGCTTCCGCTGCCATATTAATGTCATTTCGAATCGCCTCCTTAACACCTTTAGGACAACTAATAAGGTCATGGTCGAACACTTTACACTCCTCACAATGAGGAGGCTTCCATTCATATTCGACCTTGATGCACGCAGTAATAAAACCACTATCATCTTTGGGGATAGCCATAATAACTTCACGTTTTAATTCAGAATCCGATGATAATTCCACTAAAGCACGAGCAAAGCTAATGCGTCCCCATGAATCAACACACATTGAGCTTGTAAAAGCATCTAATATTATCGGTTTACCAACTTGTGTAGCTATCAAGCTCAAACCATCTTCAGAATATGCAAGTAAAGGCACATTATGCAATTTAATCCAAATAGGAACTTTGGTTACCTCACTTTTGGTTAGCGACACATCAGGAGTCCATTTAGTAAGAATGAGAAGCAAATTGCGGATTAACCAAGGGCCCCGTTGAAGCACATTTTCCACTCCCTCTTTAGAATCGAATTTAAAGAGGAAGACACCCGCATCATTTTTCATAAGTTTCTTTAAACCAAACTTACCCCATGTATTAGTGACATAGTTTTGAAAAATCGGGAAGGCAATATTCTTGCCAACAAAGAAACCCACGAGGGTGTTATCATAATGGTTCAAAACCTTCTCCATAGCAGCCTTTGGTAACAGAGTGTCATGATTTTCAATACGATTCTCATTCACCAAAGGTCAAAAATTAAACTTCCTAGTGACACGTTTCGGACTTAAGACATTAGGAAAAGTGGTAGATCCTATCTCGTCCATGTTAGTGGTTTTAGGCACATTATCACTATCATTCACATTAGGATTTGAAGCATTCTCCGCATTCTTATTAGCAACCTCTTGTATTGCTTCCTCAAACGTCTTGCTAGCATCCAATACCACCTGATTAATACCATTCTTATTACCCACCACACAAGAGTATGATTTGCTAACAATGGGATCATTAGAGTACGCTAAATCAAAAATCGGATTAGACGGATCAGCCATATGGTATACGACTGCTGACACACCAATAGGGGATGCTTGCTTAACAAGAGCATCACCACCATTACCACTCCCAATACCACCATCAATAACACCACTAACACCAGAAGTGGCGGTAACCCCATGTGCAAGACTAGGACCAGTATCATGCATGTTAGAAGGACATATGAGAACATATGAGCTAACCGATTGACCCTCTTCCTGCTTGCAAGCGTGGAATCCACGTGCAGTTTGTAGAAGCTCTTGTTCTGCTTGTTGGGAGAACATAGACTTCAACTCCTGAAGCATGTCATAAGCACCAAGATGAGTTAGATTTCGTTGGATCTCTAACTCCATGGTCATGAGCATGAAGGAAGCTATGTCCTTTGAACCTTTGACACAAGCAGTATGAGATGCAAGAGCCTCGAGTAGAGACGGGGTGGCGGGTAGTAGCAGTGCTTGGTATGGGATGCTCTAGATAAGCTTCCTTATCTTGGTGATAGTATAATGCGGTGGCGATACCAATCAATGAAATTAGGTCCGGTGAGTTTTGTTTCTCAAAGAAACTCCTAAGTACCGAACTGTTTCGATTGAAGTAGTCATCTACAATTGAAAAGTTTAAATAATTAGTGTTTTCGATAATTACATTCTTAAAAGAATTAACTACCCAATTAATTACTAATAAGACTAAGATCCATCTTGCATCCCCATTTAATTACCATAGGTCGACCGATGTATGCAACCCCATTTACTACTAATAGGACAAGAGGTAGCGACGGCGTTAATTGTAATGCAACTCTTAGACTTTATGAGGCTGTTTAAGGCATTAGTATCAAGTAATAATGTCAAAAGCATGTTTAGTTCTAATCTTATGCCTCGGGTTCAAGGTCGACCAAGTTAACTCGAGATAAGTCAACCAAGTATGAGCGTGTAAAATAACCATAGGTCGACAAGTGAGAAATAATTACCATGGGTTGGAAAGGCCCTTAGGTCCGACAAGAGAAGTCAATCAAGTGCAGTACATGTTCATAGTTGGATGGCATAGACTTAAAATTAACAAATAGGTATGCACACATAAATGTGGTAAAAGTCATGTACAAAGAAGCATGCAAAACAACTTTGTAACACTAATTTTTAAAACCTTTTGGTAATGACACTGTAGTGATCATCATGGTTCACGGTAGCTCTAATCGAACGCACGGGGAGGCGGAGGACCGGTAAGCCTAAAGCATAACCTTAGACATCCTTTCGGTGTGATGCGTGTCGCACTTCTTTGAACCCCTTTGAGTTTGTTCTAGTGGGTGAGCCGTACATCCCAAGTATCCATAGCGTCTAGTTTTTAAATTCTTGAAAACGTGTTTCATATATTAGGTCACTTTATTTTACAAAAACAATTTTCCACGAATCAAATAGCAGGTCACAATGAGCATGGTATTTAGGCGTGTAAATAAAGACTAATATTAATGTTAGGGTTACGATATGTAATATTCCATATTGCATACAATTAGGTGTCAAAGCAAGTAATAATGCACATATAGGAATCACAAACATATAAGCATAAACATCAACAAAAATAAGCACATATTGTTCCGAGTTCTCTTGCGAGTCTTCCCCAAACAGAGAACCATAAGACCGTCACTAGGATGTAATACCTAGATCGCCCCATACATCACTTAGAAAAGCAATTGAGTGGGTCTTGTGCCCGAAAAACACATAAAATAGCATGGCAATCTCAATTATCAAGTAATAACGCAATTTTATGTATTTATAAACCAATATGTAATTCTAATTATCACAATAATTCTAATTAACAATTAATAAATTCAAATTAGCTTTTAATTCTAATTAGCAAGTAATTTTAATTAACATGTTATATATTCTTAATTAACAATTTAATTTCAATTAACAAATTACTTCTAATTATCAATATAATTAACAAGGTAATTATAATTAACATGTAAATTAAATTCTAATTAACAAGTAATTCCAATTAACAAATTAATTCTAATTATCAATATAATTTTAATTTGTGTGTGACTAGTTATTATTTATTAAAAATTGACAAGTATTGCATGTAATTGTCAAAATTAAAATAAAACAAAATAACTAAACTAGGTTTTATGCAGCCTTTTAAAACATGTTTATTAATTTAGAAACGTGTAACCCATAATCGCAAAACGAGTTGACTCGTGATGCCTTTGTTGGGATTTTAGAACCGGTTAACCATTAACCTCACGAGCAGTGCTGCGGATATTGGATCTAGTTAACGCAATTATGTTAAGCACGTAATTAATAAACAAATAATTAATACAATATTAATTAATTAAAGGGATATCGAAAAGCTAACCTTGCTTGGCACATGATCTCTAATAACGGAACAAGAAACCAAAGCGAAAACTTAAGTATCTAAAATAGATACCTCGAAGAGTATCACACACAAACCGATTCACGTATCGTTCGATTAACGCTAGTCGAGCGTAAACAATAAAACCAAACAACCCTTGTATCTTGAATGAAACACCACGTACAGAAACCCCAAGGAAATCACTTCACTCTCTGTCCGAGATATACAAGCTGGAAAACAGCTTTAAGCTTTACCCGATATCGGACACGCCTTGTCCGATATCCTCCTAATACTGTCCGAGAACAAAAGTAACAAGCAGGAGCAGTTAACACTTTTTTTTCAGCTGTTGTGTGTCGATAAGGAAACAAGAAACAAACAACAAACCAATTAGTCTAAACACTTGTCTCCTTTACAAGTTTAGAATTCAATAAATCTTATAACCCTTAGTCGATTAGAGAAAGAAAACGACTAAGAGCAGAAGCAGAAGTATATCAATCGGTTTAGGGATTAGGAGAGTATGTTATGCGTGAGTTTTTGTGTAGGGTGTGTTTGCTTATATAGTCGAGCAACTCAACTCCTAGAAGGAGTCCTTTACTTGGTCGACAAGTCATAAACAAACCCACTTCAACCCACACTCTTCTGTTTTGCCCGTTCACAGGATGTACAGGCCCAAGGAAATCCTTAACACTCAACCCAAGTCCAAACAATAACAGTCCATTGGTCATAAAAGTGATCGGGTCAAAAACAAGCATAACGGGTACAATATAATTCAAGTATTAGTTTACGTTCAACACGTATACTCGTGTTTATCGATTGTGCTCCCATCGGCTCATACACAATTAGTCGTCTTGTCGTGTTTTAAGACTCCCACAAACCAACAGTAAACATATCGATTGTTTTTATTTAAGAGTTGTCATATGCCTCCGCCATAAACTTAAGAAATGAAATGACAAATAATGACGACGCATGTATTAGTTATTTTTCCTTCTGGGTGTTTAATAATCTTTTACAAGGTGCCAGAAAAACATGAAGATAGTTAATGAATACTGTCTTTGAAAATGCTATAATCTACTATCTATTGGATGATAAATAAGCCAAAGCCTATTTGTGGGTTTAGGGTTTCTAGGATTACCTTTATATATTGTGACTCAATGAAAATCATATCATACGGGGTTTACATTATTCAACGCTATCTTTAGTCATGATTTTCTTATTTTATAAACATGACTAGCTAGTACTTGTTTGCAAGTGCTTGAAGTTATAATCATTCTCATGCATGTATTATTGTTTCGATCAAAACGTACCATTGTTAGAGTGAGTTATAAATATCATCCGATCCTTTGATCATTGCTGTATCACAAGTTTAGCGCACTGGCCAGCTATTTTCGCATGTATAACTCGTATTTGGTTATGAAATTGCTGCAGTTAACAAAAATCCGTGTAGCTAAAACAAACAAAAATTTGTCAAAGTCGATCAGTGTGCATCACATGTGCTAAAGAAAGACATTCTTAGGCTCTATGGATATGGTTTAGCTACAACCAAGCCACTTGGTTGATAGAGCAACTTTGATACACTTTGGAAGCGTTTAAGACAAAACCCGTGTTATAAGTGTAGCAGCTCCTAATGACATAATCGTACTTGACAAGGTGTCATCTAGTTACGATATTAATAAGCTAACTGCTACCGTTTGAATTAAATTATGAGTGAGCCATATATAGGTTGGATAAAACTTGCACGGAAACAAATCCAAATTTGTGCTTTATGATATGTATGAAAATGTTGACATACATTGCTTTTTGTTGGAAGTTCTGACACCATTTAGTATACGGCAATTGTTTCTGATTTTGAAAGCGAACGAGCAGGACCTAGCACTTGGTCAAGGGCGGAGCCAGGAAAAAATCGAGGGGCAAAATTTTTTATGACCTCGTAAATAGAGTTAAAAAAGATTGACACTAGAAGTTTTTTATGACCCTGAAAATATGTCCTATGTTCAACAGAAGTAAGAGAATACAATTTATAAACAAAAAAGTTAATACAGTAGTATATAAAATAAAATCTATAGAAGAAACACCCTATTGTACTTGTCAACCTAGTCCCACGTGACTGCATTTCACTACAAAACAAACAAAAACTGCTTTACTCCTTTTTTGTACAAGTACTCTTTCTTTTTCGTTTACTACTTTGCTACTGTATTAAAACTCCCTTCCATGGCTTCTATCTTCACCATTCTAACAAATAATATCAGCTCCACATTCGAAAATGCCTAAAATTGATGTTGACTTTCAATTTAGATACTACAGGCGCTTTTCTAGGGGGCAAATTACAAAATATCTCAAAACTCAAAAATTACACTACAAATTTTTTGGGCGAGGGCACGTGACCACCCGGACCCCACAGCTCGCCTCTGCACTTGGTCGACACTTTTCGATTTAAAAAGTGTACAACTTGTGTCATTATAAATAGACTTTTACCTACTTTACACCTAAAGCGTTTAGTGACTCTCTTTTCCAACTTTTTCATCACTTTTATACCTTTAATGACCCGTTATTTTTAAATTTTGGTGAGCTTTTTATGTAATTGCATTAATTCTAAGATTAATTTATAGCTTTAATATCCTAGTAGTTATTTAACATTTTGAAGTTGTTTTCATATATAATCTAGTTTTTACGCACTTTCTAATTGTTTCAGATATCAATGTAACAGTTTTATTTTCATTTTAATATTGATCCTATTTATTTTCTTTATTAATTAGTTTTATTAAAGTCTTCATATTTTGGTATCAAAATTTTAAGTTTAATTGAACTTACAATTCATTTAATACTTTTGTATAGTAAATCTCTTAATTCTTTGAGTTACAGTGAATTATATATCTATTAACTTGTATAAGATCAGTCATATTTATATAATATTGCAGGTATTTGAATTTTAGTAAAAGCTGCTAGCTTTCAATCTTAATGCTTTTAATAGGCGCATTAAAGTCTATCTCATAAAATGGCTCAATTGATAAATTAACATGTGCTTTTGTATGTTTACATTACGTTCCTGTTATTCTGGTTACGACAGTGCGTCAATGTTTTGATCAGTGATAACGGTCATGTTTCCGGTTTTCATGGATTGTGACTGAATACTTTTCAGAGGAAATACTAGCTTTTAACAAATGTGTTTGTAGATTCACTGTAATTAATGTTTCTAGCAGAAATCTAAACTTTGTATCGAAAAAGAAAGTTAATTTAACTAAAGAAATGCTACAATTGTAAAGTACTTTAATATGCGTATATCGTAGCTAAAGTTCATGAATAAGAAAGATAATTGAATGATATCATTAATGTAAACACATAATAGTTGTCTAAGTAAAATGCTATTGAAAACCAAATGGTCAAACAATTTAAGAATACGATTGTCACTGTGTATAATATCGTAAAGTTGTATAATAAGAGTCATAAATTACTATAACTTCATTTTCAGTAGAAGTAAATTGTGTATTGAGCTAAGTAAATTTATTATACAAAAGTTACTCATGTAACATTTATTAAAAACAATTCATTGATTTAAACTATTCAGAAATATATCGTATGATACAAAGTTGTAGCTATTATTAACCACATCTACAATGATTTACAGTCACATGGTACATATTAACAGTTTATGTGACAGCTCAATCAAAATATTCTGATACTAAGCTATCACATAGATCATTTTAACAAAGGATCACAATGTGTACATCGATCGTACTCAATACATCAAATGATCATCATGATCTGATTTAAATAACATATGAATAAAGACATTTATTATACGGATTTCATCTAACATGACTTTACATGCAATGTATTATAGTTACATACATTGTTAGAATCAAGAGTATCGCAGAATCAGATTAGCAATAGCTATTAAACAGACTGACAATAGGCGATTACGATCCTGAAAGGTATCAACCAACGATGACACTATTCATAAGACTAATTTCATAAACACTGGACTAAAATTAAGGATATAGATGAATTCAGATATAATATACATATACTTACATCTAATACTGTACAATTTGATATAAAGTAAGTTCTGAGAAATAATTGTTATATAGACAATATATTTCTACTATGACATTGAATAAATATCACATTATCACATTAGAATACTTCTTATATAGTACATTGTTTACAAGGATTCTGTGATACTATCATAGTTGATGATATGTTGACACATTGAATATAATGAGTTCCATTAATTACTTAATAAATATCATATGATTCGACTGTATAATAAGTGTCATAGTATCATGTTCAAATACGAGTGAGATGATGCAATTCAATTTGTGCTTGACTATATGCAGACTTAAGATACTAATTTGATATGTTATCTACATTGATTCTCATACGTTTTACTTAATGCATCGAGACACACTTTTGTCCTTAAATTCATAATTGTAAATTTGAAAATGAAGATACTGTTACAGACTTAAGATCAATGAACTTATGAAGAAATTTACTATTAAAGTGTTGACTATGCAACAAGCCAGTAAAGTGTAAATTATTATGTATCAACTTGGTTGATCTAATGTTACATTCTTCAAAACGTTGGTATCAACCTAAATCATTGTAATGATTTAGACTTAAATATATGCTAAACTTTGTTTCGTATGGTTAACACTGATTGATCCTATTTATCGTAATGGTAGTCTAATGCTAGCTAGATTGAGCTTCGTAAAGACGATAGTTAAGTGCATCAGATTAAGATCATCTTGATTGAGCAGTCTACTATGTAAAATGATTGAATAAGAGGACGCATCGTTTGACGGACATACTTGATACTTCACGTGCATTAAGACTAAAGTTGTTATAATTCGTTGAATACGATATGGGATTAATGTCGATGCATAGGATAGTCTCTAACTGTGAGTAGTTCTACATCTAAACGATGTGATTTCAAGATAATCAGATTAACGTACACTGGTGTATAATTCATGAATACTAAGCTTGTCAATTGATGAGTTCCATGCTAACATTGTGGCACTACTGATGATTCAGATGACATGGATCAAAGGATAGTCTTTTGTAGCATTACGATGAAGCATAATGTCTGTAAGCTCACTACGTGATGGATTTGAATTGAGCTAAATTGAGGTATGTAGATTAAATATCCATGAACTATTGTATGATAATAAGTTTGGATAAATTGGTTCCTAACTCGAAATTAGTCTGAGTAAGTTATGATTTTCGTATACGTTCATATGAGTTACCATTTATAAGGATATGGAATAGTGATATGATGTAGGTTTCTAAACAGTTTTGTGTCATTAGGTACATTTGAGCCTGATTTAAAGCATGATTGTACAGTTTATGGTATTGACTATTAGCAATTTTGATATTTGATATGTACATCTGAGTCACTATGATTGAGTTATTCATGATCGTGATAGTCAAGTAAGTATGCTTTAGAAGTATGTTTATTCATTAGAGATAATGTTATAAATCTTACTAAGTTAATTGGTAATTTATGAAGCCTAAGTAGTACTAGTAGAAATGTACATATATTTGTACGTACAAGCTTTTATAGAAGTATATTAGTAAAGTGAACATGCATGCATTTTTTTCACTTATTTGGTTTGTTATTCTTTTCTCTAGTGGAAATTAGCTTCATTTATAATAATTTGACTAGATGTGAATGTATAAAGCTTTCAAGAGTTCAAGAAAATAGTCGTCAATTGATACTAATTTGCTTAATCAGTATTCATACTTTACTAGTTTTGATTCTCGTTTTGGTGTGTTATAAAAATGTTACACTTTATTCTCGAAAATTTTTGCCCCCCCCCCTCCAATCAAGACGGTCAAGCTTCGCCACTGAGCACAACTGATGACTTGGTCATGGTGTGTCCAGGGTTTGTGATCATGGAATCACGCGTTATCCAGAGTGATACATGACGTTTTGTTTTTGTAACAAAGGCTGCTTGTCGTCAGTTTTAATTTCACACGCAATCAAAACCAATGATCGGAGGAAAAGAGGAAGTATGTTAACTAAATAAAGCACCAATTTGTAAATGTTTCATATGATTTATCTTGCAGTATTCACTCTAGTTATCTAAAGTTTCCTTAAGAGCAAGAAAGCTATGAACGTTGTTCAAAAAAGAAAGCTATGAACGTAAAGTCAAACCGGATAAAGCAAAGTTCATGCACAAAACTGAAAATGATAAAGAGAAAAGAAATAGTCAAATCGATATTGCATATCATCCATGTATAGACACATAATTTGTTTGTTCAGTAAATGTTAATACTCAAACTGGCCAAGAAATCTTTAGTTAGAAACCGGAAGTGGTCACTTAGTTAGGAAGAACTAGTTACGGTATAATTGTCACAAGGTAAGAGTTGTTAGTGACGTATATAGATGTCACTAAATTACAACGTTTCATGTTTCAGTGACACGAAATATTGGTGATAAGTTGGGGGAGCTAAGTAAATTTTATTCTATACCATAAAGTTATCTCACATGTTTAGACATTACTTGAAACAACAATCATTTGATTCAAAAGCATTCTCAAAGAAAATATGATCTATTAGACTACAAGTCGTTAGGTAAAATTCCTATTATTTACCCACATGCCACAAAATGGATTTACATGCAATGTAGTTTAGTCATTGTTGAGGCGCTACATCAAATATCAACACAAGATCTTTCACATGATGCACTAGCTTATAAACTAAAAAGTGCAAAAAATGGAATTTTCGATGCCGACGAAAAGCATATCATAAACGGGATTTACATACCATCTAATACACAGACACTTGGCTCCATTTGAAATGTGATGTTGCTTATCTTCATGAATGTATTAAATGCATTTAATACATAAAGTTAGAGTCGGCAAGAAAGTTTATACGTCAATAGCGACTCTTAAGATCTAGACTAGTGACACAATATGAGCCGTAACGACTTACGATACCTTCGATGTGTATCTTGCTATGAACCCCAAGAATTCCATCGAAACAACTTTTAGACCACAAAATATTTGCATACATCTCGGACACATTGAAAATAAGGGGATATAGGATGCCACATTCAGATAACTAATAATACATATGGACGTACATGCCAAATAACTGGTACCAAGTTTGGTCATAAACGAAAGTTAGGAGAAAACGATTTTTTTACACAAGTTTTGTATATGAAGAAAAATCAACACATATACTCCACATCTGATCGAGTTATACATTCTTGTATAAAGTACACATTAGTTTTCTACAAAACTTGAAATCACAATCACTTAGCTGCAATCAGATGAACACACTTGTTGGTTCTTTCTTCTTCTATTATTTGATTTAGAACAATGGCAGTACGTGTGTTACTAATAAGTTGTAAGTATTCGATCAATGCGTTACTAGAAGAAACAATATTGGAACTTTTTTAGTAACTATGACACAATAAGCATACCCTTTACCATAATATGATGCAATGATGTATAATGCATGACATTTCCAGAATTTGTTCATTTAGGCTATTTTGGTTAGATCTTAAGCACTGTAGACACTTTTGGTTTGCCTTTTTTGGGCTGAGGTGTGAGATTCACCCGCATCCGTTGTACTTAATCGTTTTCTTGGAGTACTAATATTTTACCGGGGTACCCTTTTACCCAATAAATAAGTATAATTTCCAAAAATAAAATAAAGATTAGACTCGGCAAAACATAAAAGATGTATTAGAGTTATTGAATTGTTCGAACTTTGACCGCCCACTCGTAAAGGTGTTGATGATGTTCTTGAAAACGGACCGTGGATGATTAGGAATGTGCCAATTATTCTTAAAACTTGGACGTTGAATACTAACTGCTTAAAGAGGATTTGACTAATATTCGGTATGGGTTAAATTCCATGATGTGCCCCTTGCTATGTTTTCTCGATGATGGTCTCACCTCCTAGCCACATTGATTGGTACGCCAAAATATTAGATTCTTACACTAGTCAAATGTGCTTGGAATCATGGGGTCAAGTAGTTTTGCTAGGTGCTTGATTGAAGTTAAGGCGGATCAGTTCTTAGGAGAGCATCACGGTTGAGATACCATTACTTGATGGGACCTGGTTCTACTATTGAAAAGATTCGGGTTGAATATGAATGGAAACCGCCTCGGTGTGATACGTGTAAGTCGTTTGGTCATATCGCTTGATTGCCCTAAACTGCTCCACCTTCTACTCACCTAAACAGTGTTAATGATGGTTTTCAAACCGTCAATAACAAGAATAAGGGTAGGAATGGTGGTCCAAGTGTTCCGTGTAAGGAGGTTTTACTAAACTGGTGTGGGTCCTAAGTTTAGGTATCAACCTAAAGCGCCTCCTCCCGAACCCATGAAGGTGGATAATACAGCAAGAAAGACAATGGTGGCTAGTACGAGTGGGACGAAGATTGCTACATCTAATCCTTTTTCTGCACTTAACATGATCGATACTGATGAATGTGGCACTCCTACTGATGTAGTGGATTCCGGTAGTACAATGGAAGCAAAGGAGGTTGGGTCTCTTAAGACCGGTAATGTATCACAAGAACAGCTTGTGAGTGATTCAATGGAAGCTAACGAGGTTGGTCCTACCCCTATTGTTGAGAAAATTGGGGAGTTTGAAAAGCTTCTTATTGATGGAAAAGCTACTCTTGTTGATGATGATGGTAATCCTATTAAAAAGGTTGATTATCCTGATTTTCCGTCTACTTCTTCTACTAAGAGGGTTAACCCATTCTCTAAGGTGGGAGAGATTGTTGACTCCGATAGTGAAGAGGAGGTTGTGAACACTTTTGATGAGTCAATGAACATATTTGGTGGTGGTCATGATCTTGAAGATGATTATGATGACTATGCGGATCGTGTCACGATCTTCCGTGAATTTGGATGCTTATTATGACACGATAGTATCAAGCTCCAAGGCCTTGGTAGGAAGTAATTTTGTATCCATAGGAGTCTAATGTTATCTTTTGAGCAAAGGGTTTATTTTCTTGTAGAAATAATAGGAAGTATCTTGTTATGTAAGCTTTCCGCTTATGTAACGTGCTGAGATATGGGATTCACCCATATCATTTGTAGTTAAACGTTTTTTGGAGTAATATATTTACCGGGTATTTGACCTTTTACCCAAAAAAATAATTCAAGAGATATTCTAGACGTTTGAGTATGTTAAGTTAGTTGAGTCTTTCTAGCCTAAGTTTATTTATTTCCGTTGTAAGTTTTGCCTATTTAAAGGCTACTAGTCAAGTTAATAAAGGTAGAAAAGTATTAGTAGTTATTTTCTACGACAAAAGCAAGTTTTGTTTGTCAACTTACCCATTAAGAATAACCGAATAGATTTTTTTTTGGTAAGCATGGTATTCGAACTTTTTGCTTCTTAATCCACGTGATTTGAACTTACCGCTATACAAACTCAGACCAAGTAAATCTTTTTGTTTTTCAAGAGGTTGACGTGACCACTTCAGGTTGTTTGCACTTATTATGAATTGAACTTGAGACCTCAACCATTTTCGTGTGATAGTCTCAAGTCTTTATGACCTGAGTGGCATCGTTAATGACATGGTTAATGACTTAACGGATAGGATATTGTGGTCCTTCCAAATCCATGAAATGACATTTAATTTGATGATGCCTTGGATAAGAGGTAACCTAAAAAAGAACCAGAAACTCTATCAAGATTGTAAGCAGTCAGGTGATCGGTATGGATCATTTATGAGGATTGTATAAAAGTGGAAAACTGACCGCGTTGATCCTATTTGTTATATACAGAAAAATGTAGCCATTGGCTGCAGGACAATGTCATGAAATTTCACCAAAATATAGGGGAAAATGTAGCCATACTCTCCGGTATATAATATTTGTGATCTTATGCTCTACAGTCAGTATTGTTGGATCATTTTTGAAATACCTACAACTCTTTTCCCAAACGGCTGCAAGAAAAATCCCTATTAGTTAGGGACTAATTTAGGTGAACAGGTTACTAATAAGTGGTAAGTATTCGTTCGCATGCAGGTAAAAATTGTTTTCAGCGATAAGTCATGACTACATAGTGACGACCGGGAGAAGTTAGTGACGAATGCAGGGTCGACGCTAGGTAGGAGTTATTACTGACTAAATATACAATAGTCCCTAATTGACAAAGATCATGGTCTGTAGAACTTATTCCTTGTTTCAACAAATCAGCTTGAAGGGACACCATTGCGGATGACATAATGCTCTATTAATTTTTCACACTCTTGCAAAACTAATAGGAATAGCAAATTCACCCGTCGTGGTTGGATTGGATATATACGATCCTATTTTAGCTTGTAAGAACTTGATCTGTAATCACTCTTTATTCTAGCTTCTTGCTAGTGTTAATAGAACATGCCCTTCAAATTAAAATAAAGCTAGTTGGTAAAATAGGTGGGTATCAATAGTAACCAAAATTGATGTAAAAGTACCTCTCAAATTAAACCCAGTTATGTATAACCTAGTTCTTCTGTGTTAGTATCAACAAATATTAGACACAAACCATTCACGTACGTTTCTTTTGGGACTTAACTTAGATCAGGGTGCTTTAGTGAAAACTAAACGTAAAGGAGTTCAACATGTTATGCATAGTAATATTTATGACACCTAGATCAATAGATGTAGTTTTCAAAAGGATTAGTTTTGTCATAAATCTACTTTTCTAAATAATATTCTTTAAAAAAGCGTAAAACATCATTCAAAGCCCAAAGGCACACATCTAAACCACTGAACTGATAGATGAAATGTATGGTGCTAATTGCTTAACCTTTAAAGCTTTTATTCGTGGGGCTAATTCAAGAATATGAAAATTACATGACCGAATAAAATAATCGTCACAGATTATGATTAGTGAAGTATTGCCACATAATTCACTTATAATACTGAGAATGATCGCTTTTACAACAAGAAACTTCGATCAGATTTTAATTTACACTGCGGGTTTAAAAGTAATTTCGCTAATTAAGTCAAATTAGCAGTCTGACAATTATTACAATAACCTCAAGAAGAGGGTAGGTAGCATAAAAATATATTATTAGATCCCTCAAATCAGAAGTTTCAAGGAAGATCATCCAAAATACAAAGGAGTGAAGCCATGAAGCTAGAAGCTAAACCCGACGACACCACCTCAAAAAATTCCCATAAAATACTTATATATCTCTACTGACTCACTTGACCAGTCACTAAACAATAGTAAAGAAATACTAATTACTTCTCTGAGCACACTGAAACTTATCAAAATTCGTGGACATGTTTTTCGGCATTTGACCTAAGCATGTCGACCTATTGGACATCAAAAAAGAAGCTGCAACTTCTTTCATGCCTTCATTACTGACATTGGTTTCTTCTTCGTAGATTGTTTCTAGGATCCTAGAAGCTTGGAGTCTCGAGATATGCAAAACGAGATGTTGCAATGGCGCAGGCGGAGTCCGTGTTGTGTTTGTTTGGTTGTGGGGTTGGATTTAGGTAGCGACGCAAAGAGAAGCCTTGTTGCCATGTTTTTGGTATATGTTTATAGGGTAAGTTTAATGTTTGAGGAATTGAGTAGAGTGATGACGTATAGTCTGGAGCCGGGTCATAAACCCGACTACAACCCAATACTCACAAGCCCGGCACGAACTGGGCCAATATCAATAAGTGTTTGGGCCCACGATAGCCCAAGCCCAAATCTATTTACGGAATAGATATCCGATATCTTCTAAAATAAGGAGATAATCATTCCCAACCGACTTAGGCGGGATACGCCGAAGGTTGGGGAACACGGAACCAACAAGGATTCCGTGCGTATATAAAGGGAATCATATCCCTCGTTTAAGGTACGATCTCATAACCCTAAAACTCCTTAAACCCTAAACCGATTACTCACTCACGCGGAGGATAATCGGGAGACAATCCCACGGTAAGCCTAACGGTGTTTCTTGTCTCTTAGTGCGCAGGTTTCAAGCAGCAATTCTCAATTGGTACGAGAACCGGAGCTCCAAACCACGAACGTCCAACTTTTGTATCATCATAGAGGATAGAGCACAGGATGAGATGGATATATGAATATTTCACATGTGTTCTTGATCATTTATAGGGCTCAAAACACATAAATAACCACCTATAGGCATATTTTTTCTATTGTCATTAGTCATCATAAATACGTTATGATGCGTCATCCTTAACTATTGTTTCGGAGTGTTGTTTCCCTAAACAAATTTTGCACTCTCAAAAAGTTAAATCTACTTCAAAATATAAGTGACAATGTATATACTTTTGCTAGTAAATTAGATTCATTTTCAATTGGAGTAAATAAAAATAATCCATACGTGTTATTAACTAGTTATGTTTAATTTTGAGTATGTGTGCATGTCAAAATCTTTTGATAGCATAAAAAGTTAAGCTTTACAAATAAACTCATGAGTAGCTTTTAACAAGTTCCTCTTCTAAAGTTATACTTTTTTAGGTAACTACGGTTTTCAACTTTTTTGTCGGCTTATTCACGGGTTTGTATCCATCATTACACATACTCAAACCGGGTAAAGTCTTATTCTTTTAGGTTGTTGGTGTGCTCACTTCAAGTTTGTTTGCACTTAGCATGAATTGAACCTAAGAAATCTTCACATTATATGATGATATTCAAAAGCCTTAATTTTATTTCTCATTTGATCCTAACTATTATTTATATCTTCTTAATTAACTTGTGTCAATCATATAGGAATTTCCTTTTATGTGTCTTAGTCAAAAACTACATATCATGAAGAAATATTTGCAAAGGAATCATATTGATCTTGTAGTAACAAAGCGTGCTAGCTTCTTTTTTCTTTTTTCTTTTTTTTTTTTTTTTTTTTTTTTTTTTAATTCTAGTGACTCAGCATAGACAAAAATGGGCCGGCACGGAATAGCCCATACAATTCCAAAATTGTGCTTTATGGAGTGAATGAATTTCATGCATACACATTGATCTCCTTATGCCCTTTTTTACACGGCAATTGTATTGTTTCCGATTTTGATAACGGGTAAGCACAACTGATGACTTGGTCCTGGTGTTTCCATGGGATGTGATCATGGAATAACGCGTTTTCCAGAGTGATAATTTCACACGCAATCAAAACCAATGATCGGAGGAAAAGAGGAAATATGTGAACTAAAGAAAGCACCAATTTGTAAATTTTTCATATGATTTATATATCTCGCAGTATTCGCTTTAGTTATCTAAAAATGTTTCCTTAGGAGCCAGAAAGCTATGAACGTTGATCAAAAAAGAATTAAAACTATGAACGTAAAGTCAAACCAGATAAAGCAAAGTTCATGCGCAAAACTGAAAATGATAAAGAGAAAACAAATAGTCAAATAGATATTGCATGTCATCCGTGTATAGACACATAATTTGTTTGTTCAGTAAATGTTAATACTCAAACTGGCCAAGAAATCTTTAGTTAGAAACCGGAGTGGTCACTTAGTTTGGAAGAACTAATTATGGTATAATTGTCACAAGGTAAGAGTTGTTAGCGATGTATATAGATGTCACTAAATTACAACGTTTCATGTTTCACTGACACGAAATATTGGTGGTAAGTTGGGAGCTAAATAAATTTTCTTCTATACCATAAAGTAATCTCACATGTGTTAGACATTACTTGAACCAACAATCATTTAGTTGAAAAGCATTCTAAAAAAAATGTGATCTGTTAGACTACGAGTCGTTAGGTAAAATTCTTATTATTTACCCACACACCACAAAAGGGTTTTACGTACCATGTAGTTTAGTCAGTGTTGGTGCGCTACATCAAATATCAATGCAAGATCTTTCACATGATGCACTAGCTTATAAACTAAAAAGTGCAAAAAATAGAATTTTCGATGCCGACGAAAAGCATATCATAAATGGGATTTACATACCATCTAATACACAGACACTTGGCTCCATTTAAAATGTCATGTTGCTTATCTTCAAAAATGTATTAAAATGCATTTAATACATAAAGTTAGTGTCGGCAAGAAAGTTTAAACGTCAATAGCGACTTTTAAGATCTAGACCAGTGACACAATATGAGCCATAATGACTTACGTATATCTTCGATGTGTATCTTGCTATGAACCCCATAGAATTCCGTCGAAACAACTTTTAGACCACAAAATATTTGCATACATCTTGGACACATTGAAAATAAGGGGATATAGGATGCCACATTCAGAAAACTAATAATACATATGGACTTACATGCCAAATAACTGGTACCAAGTTGGGTCATAAACTAATGTTAGGAGAAAACGATTTTTTACACAAATTTTGTATAAGAAGAAAAATCAACACATATATACTCCACATATGATCGAGTTATACATTCTTGTATAAAGTACACATTAGTTTTCTACAAAACTTGAAATCACAATCACTTAGCTGCAATCAGATGAACACACTTGTTGGTTCTTTCTTCTTATGTTATTTGATTTAGAACAATGGCCGTACGTGTGTTACTAATAATTGGTAAGTATTCTATCAATGTGTTACTAGAAGAAACAATATTGGAACTTTTTTAGTAACTATGACACAATAAGCATATCCTTTACCATAATATGAAGCAATGATGTATAATGCATGACATTTCCAGAATTTGTTCATTTAGGCTATTTAAAAGTATTTAGTGGGCGTTTGGTTGGGGTAATTTGAAATTCCGGAATTTAAAATACCTTCTCATGTTTGGTTCACAGAAATTTATAAATATTTTTTATTTTTTATTATAAATTTCATAAATATTCTATTTAAAAGTTTATAAAAAATTATAAAAAGTTTAGAAAAATTTATAAAAAAGTTTATAAAAAGTTTATAAAAAAGTTTATAAATAATTTATGAAAAAGTTTATAAAAATTTATTAAAAAGTTTATAAAAATTTATAAGAAATTTATTAAAAAAATTATAAAAAGTTTTATAAAAATTTATAAAAGTTTATAAAAAGTTTATAAAAATTTATAAGAAATTTACAAAAATTTATAAAAAAAGTTTATAAAAATTTATAATAAAAGTTTAATAAAATCTATAAAAAAGTTAATAAAAATTTATAAAAAAATCATAAATGTTCTATTTAAAAGATTATAAAAACAATAAGAAAAAGTTTATAAATTTTTTTCTAGTAAATTAAAATTACTCACTTTTTTTGAGGATTCGATTCTCTCCATTCCTGCAATTTGCGAATTGTAAATTACTCAAATGCCCCATTTGAGTTACCAAACAGACGTTTGAAGGATTTAAATGCAAACGCCTCCAATATCCCCCAAATTGCCCCAACCAAACACTCCCTTACGTCATTTAGTTTTTTTATTTTTTATTTTATCTTTTATTTTTTTTTCTCTTGTTTTTTTGGGTAAAAGGGGATCACCCTGGTAAAATATATTACGCCAAAAAACGTTTAAGTTCAACGGATGAGAGTGTGTCTCTCATCTCGGCCCGTTACATGGGCAAAAAACAAGCACCTAAAATGCAACAACTAAATCACTACATAAGAAAGACATGTCAATCTTATGACATATCAAACAATATAATTACTTCCTGCCATGTCTTCGGAGCATGATATCATACTGGTCACATAAATCATCAAAGTGCTCTGGTAAATCATAGATTTGAGCCGCATAATCATCAGAGAAGTAGTCTTCAAGCTCGTAACTGCCGTCTGCTGATGCAAGATACTTAGCCATCGGGTTATCCGACTCAAGAACCTCATCCTCATCACTATCAGAACAAACCACATCCCCTACTTTAGAGAATGGGTTAACCACCTTTTTTGCAGAAATACATGGAGAAGAAGAAGAACTAGGCTTAACATATGGAGAAGAAGAGGAACTAGGTTTCGAAGCCGCAGGCTGCTCTTTTGAATCATTACCAGTATTTTGAGACCTATCAACCTTAGCTTCCTTTTTATTACCCGGATAATCAACCTTCTTAAGAGGATGGCCATCATCATCCATAAGAGTAGCTTTCCCATCAATAATTAACTTTTCAAGCTTCCTAATTTTTTCAACAATAGGAGTAGGACAAGGAATACCACTCTCATCAGTATCATCCATAGCAAGAGCATCAAATGGGTTTGATGTAGCAACTTTCTTCCCACTCGTACTTGCCTCATTATTAATTTTCTCCTTATTATCATTCGGCTTTTGACACGCCTACATACACCGCTTAGGCTTAGAAGGCCTAAAATTAACCCTTTATTAACCACAATGCCACGAAACCAACAAGCTTTTCATGCATTTAAACCCCAAAATTTTTCCCTTTAGCCTTACGATTATTTACCTCAGAAACCATCATCCGCTCTTTTCCATAGTAGTAGAAGCTTCACGCCATATTAATGTCATTTCAATCGCCTCCTTAACACCTTTAGGACAACTAATAAGGTCATGGTCGAACACTTTACACTCCTCACAATGAGGAGGCTTCCATTCATATTCGACCTTGATGCACGCAGTAATAAAACCACTATCATCTTTGGGGATAGCCATAATAACTTCACGTTTTAATTCAGAATCCGATGATAATTCCACTAAAGCACGAGCAAAGCTAATGCGTCCCCATGAATCAACACACATTGAGCTTGTAAAAGCATCTAATATAATCGGTTTACCAACTTGTGTTGCTATCAAGCTCAAACCATCTTCAGAATATGCAAGTAAAGGCACATTATGCAATTTAATCCAAATAGGAACTTTGGTTACCTCACTTTTGGTTAGCGACACATCAGGAGTCCATTTAGTAAGAATGAGAAGCGAATTGCGGATTAACCAAGGGCCCCGTTGAAGCACATTTTCCACTCCCTCTTTAGAATCGAATTTAAAGAGAAAGACACCCGCATCATTTTTCATAAGTTTCTTTAAACCAAACTTACCCCATGTATTAGTGACATAGTTTTGAAAAATCGGGAAGGCAATATTCTTGCCAACAAAGAAACCCACGAGGGTGTTATCATAACGGTTCAAAACCTTCTCCATAGCAGCCTTTGGTAACAGAGTGTCATGATTTTCAATACGATTCTCATTCACCAAAGGTAGAAAATTAAACTTCCTAGTGACACGTTTCGGACTTAAGACATTAGGAAAAGTGGTAGATCCTATCTCGTCCATGTTAGTGGTTTTAGGCACATTATCACTATCATTCACATTAGGATTTGAAGCATTCTCCGCATTCTTATTAGCAACCTCTTGTATTGCTTCCTCAAACGTCTTGCTAGCATCCAATACCACCTGATTAATACCATTCTTATTACCCACCACACAAGAGTCTGATTTGCTAACAATGGGATCATTAGAGTACGCTAAATCAAAAATCGGATTAGACGGATCAGCCATAGGGTATACGACTGCTGACACACCAATAGGGGATGCTTGCTTAACAAGAGCATCACCACCATTACCACTCCCAATACCACCATCAATAACACCACTAACACCAGAAGTGGCGGTAACCCCATGTGCAAGACTAGGACCAGTATCATGCATGTTAGAAGGACATATGAGAACATATGAGCTAACCGATTGACCCTCTTCCTGCTTGCAAGCGTGGAATCCACGTGCAGTTTGTAGAAGCTCGTGTTCTGCTTGTTGGGAGAACATAGACTTCAACTCCTGAAGCATGTCATAAGCACCAAGATGAGTTAGATTTCGCTGGATCTCTAACCCATGGTCATGAGCATGAAGGCGCTATGTCCTTTGAACCTTTGACCCAAGCAAGATGAGTGCAAGAGCCTCAGTAGGACGGGGTGCTGTGAGTAGCAACAGTGCTTCTGTATGGGATGCTCTAGATAAGCTTCCTTATCTTCACCGATAGTATAATGCGGTCGGCGATACCAATCAATGAAATTAGGTCCAGTGAGTTTTTGTTTCTCAAAGAAACTCCTAAGTACCGAACTGTTTCCGATTGAAGTAGTCATCTACAATTGAAAAGTTCAAATAATTAGTATTTTCGATAATTACATTCTTAAAAGAATTAACTACCCAATTAATTACTAATAAGACTAAGATCCATCTTGCAACCCCATTTAATTATCATAGGTCTGACCAGTGTATGCAACCCCATTTACTACTAATAGGACAAGAGGTAAGCGACGAGCGTTAATTGCTTAATGCAACTCTTAGACTTTATGAGACTGTTTAAGGCATTAGTATCAAGTAATAATGTCAAAAGCATGTTTAGTTCTCATCTTATGCCTCGGGTTCAAGGTCTGACCAAGTTAACTCGAGATAAGTCAACCAAGTATGAACGTGTAAAAATAACCATAGGTCTGACAAGTGAGAAATAATTACCATGGGTTGGAAAGGCCCTTAGGTCTGACCAGAGAAGTCAATCCAAGTGCAGTACATGTTCATAGTTGGATGGCATAGACTTAAAATTAACAAATAGGTATGCACACATAAATGTGGTAAAAGTCATGTACAAAGAAGCATGCAAAACAACTTTGTAACACTAATTTTTAAAACCTTTTGGTAATGACACTGTAGTGATCATCATGGTTCACGGTAGCTCCAATCGAACGCACAGGGAGGCAGAGGACCAGGTAAGCCCTAAAGCATAACCTTAGACATCCTTTCGCGCGATCAGGCGCACTTCTTTGAACCCCTTTGAGTTTGTTCTAGTGGGTGAGCCAGACATCCCAAGTGTCCATAGCGCCTAGTTTTAAATTCTTGAAAACGTGTTTCATATATTAGGTCACTTTATTTTACAAAAACAATTTTCCACGAATCAAATAGCAGGTCACAATGAGCATGGTATTTAGGCGTGTAAATAAAGACTAATATTAATGTTAGGGTTACGATATGTATTATTCCATATTGCATACAATTAGGTGTCAAAGCAAGTAATAATGCACATATAGGAATCACAAACATATAAGCATAAACATCAACAAAAATAAGCACATATTGTTCCGAGTTCTCTTGCGAGTCTTCCCCAAACAGAGAACCATAAGACCGTCACTAGGATGTAATACCTAGATCGCCCCATACATCACTTAGAAAAGCAATTGAGTGGGTCTTGTGCCCGAAAAACACATAAAATAGCATGGCAATCTCAATTATCAAGTAATAACGCAATTTTATGTATTTATAAACCAATATGTAATTCTAATTATCACAATAATTCTAATTAACAATTAATAAATTCAAATTAGCTTTTAATTCTAATTAGCAAGTAATTTTAATTAACATGTTATTCTTAATTAACAATTTAATTTCAATTAACAAATTAATTCTAATTATCAATATAATTAACAAGGTAATTATAATTAACATGTAAATTAAATTCTAATTAACAAGTAATTCCAATTAACAAATTAATTCTAATTATCAATATAATTTTAATTTGTGTGTGACTAGTTATTATTTATTAAAAATTGACAAGTATTGCATGTAATTGTCAAAATTAAAATAAAACAAAATAACTAAACTAGGTTTTATGCAGCCTTTTAAAACATGTTTATTAATTTAGAAACGTGTAACCCATAATCGCAAAAACGAGTTGACTCGTGATGCCACTATTGGGATTTTAGAACCAGTTAACCATTAACCTCTACGAGTACGCAGCGGATATTGGATCTAGTTAACGCAATTATGTTAAGCACGTAATTAATAAACAAATAATTAATACAATATTAATTAATTAAAGGGATATCGAAAAGCTAACCTTGCTTGGCACATGATCTCTAGTAACGGAACAAGAAACCAAAACGAAAACTTAAGTATCTAAAATAGATACCTCGAAGAGTATCACACACAAACCCGATTCACGTATACGTTCGATTAACGCTAGTCGAGAACGTAAACAATAAAACCAAACAACCCTTGTATCTTGAATGAAACACCACGTACAGAAACCCCAAGGAAATCACTTCACTCTGTCCGAGATATACAAGCTGGAAAACAGCTTTGAAAGCTTTACCGATATCGGACACGCCTTGTCCGATATCCTCCTAATACTGTCCGAGAACAAAAGTAACAAGCAGGAGCAGTTAACACTTTTTTCAGCTGTTGTGTGTCGATAAGGAAACAAGAAACAAACAACAAACCAATTAGTCTAAACACTTGTCTCCTTTACAAGTTTAGAATTCAATAAATCTTATAACCCTTAGTCGATTAGAGAAAGAAACGACTAAGAGCAGAAGCAGAAGTATATCAATCGGTTTAGGATTAGGAGAGTATGTTATGCGTGAGTTTTTGTGTAGGGTGTGTTTGCTTATATAGTCGAGCAACTCAACTCCTAGAAGGAGTCCTTTACTTGGTCGACAAGTCATAAACAAACCCACTTCAACCCACACTCTTCTGTTTTGCCCGTTCACATGATGTACAGGCCCAAGGAAATCCTTAACACTCAACCCAAGTCCAAACAATAACAGTCCATTGGTCATAAAAGTGATCGGGTCAAAACAAGCATAACGGGTACAATATAATTCAAGTATTAGTTTACGCTCAACACGTATACTCGTGTTTATCGATTGTGCTCCCATCGGCTCATACACAATTAGTCGTCTTGTCGTGTTTTAAGACTCCCACAAACCAACAGTAAACATATCGATTGTTTTTATTTAAGAGTTGTCATATGCCTCCGCCATAAACTTAAGAAATGAAATGACAAATAATGACGACGCATGTATTAGTTATTTTTCCTTCTGGGTGTTTAATAATCTTTACAAGGTGCCAGAAAACATGAAGATAGTTAATGAATACTGTCTTTGAAAATGCTATAATCTACTATCTATTGGATGATAAATAAGCCAAAGCCTATTTGTGGGTTTAGGGTTTCTAGGATTACCTTTATATATTGTGACTCAATGAAAATCATATCATACGGGGTTTACATTATTCAACGCTATCTTTAGTCATGATTTTCTTATTTTATAAACATGACTAGCTAGTACTTGTTTGCAAGTGCTTGAAGTTATAATCATTCTCATGCATGTATTATTGTTTCGATCAAAACGTACCATTGTTAGAGTGAGTTATAAATATCATCCGATCCTTTGATCATTGCTGTATCACAAGTTTAGCGCACTGGCCAGCTATTTTCGCATGTATAACTCGTATTTGGTTATGAAATTGCTGCAGTTAACAAAAATCCGTGTAGCTAAAACAAACAAAAATTTGTCAAAGTCGATCGAGTGTGCATCACATGTGCTAAAAGAAAGACATTCTTAGGCTCTATGGATATGGTTTTAGCTACAACCAAGCCACTTGGTTGATAGAGCAACTTTGATACACTTTGGAAACGTTTAAGACAAAACCCGTGTTATAAGTGTAGCAGCTCCTAATGATATAATCGTACTTGACAAGGTGTCATCTAGTTACGATATTAATAAGCTAACTGCTACCTTTTCGAATTAAATTATGAGTGAGCCATATATAGGTTGGATAAAACTTGCACGGGAAACAAATCCAAATTTGTGCTTTATGATATGTATGAAAATGTTGACATACATTGCTTTTTGTTGGAAGTTCTGACACCATTTAGTATACGGCAATTGTTTCTGATTTTGATAACGAACGAGCAGGACCTAGCACTTGGTCGCATGGAGCCAGAAAAATCGAGGGGGGCAAAAAATTTTATGACCTCGTAAATAGAGTTAAAAAAGATTGACACTAGAAGTTTTTTTTTTATGACCCTGAAAATATGTCCTATGTTCAACAGAAGTAAGAGAATACAATTTATAAACAAAAAAAAAAAGTTAATACAGTAGTATATAAAATAAAATCTATAGAAGAAACACCCCTATTGTACTTGTCAACCTAGTCCCACGTGATTGCATTTGACTACAAAACAAACAAAACTGCTTTACTCCTTTTTTTGTACAAGTACTCTTTCTTCTTCGTTTACTACTTTGCTACAGATTAAAACTCCTTCCATGGCTTCTATCTTCACCATTCTAACAAATAATATCACCCACATTCGAAAAATGCCTAAAATTGATGTTGACTTTCAATTTAGATACTATGACGCTTTTAGGGGCAAATTACAAAATATCTCAAAACTCAAAAATTACACTACAAATTTTTGGGCGAGGGCACGTGACCACCCGGACCCCAGTAGCTCCGCCTCTGACTTGGTCGACACTTTTCGATTTAAAAGTGTACAACTTGTGTCATTATAAATAGACTTTTACCTACTTTACACCTAAAACGTTTAGTGACTCTCTTTTCCAACTTTTTCTGTCACTTTTATACCTTTAATGACCCGTTATTTTTAAATTTTGGTGAGCTTTTTATGTCACTAAATCTAGTGATACAACGCCATTTAATTTTGTAACAAAGACTAGTTGTAATAAAATCTTACGCCCATTAAATCCAATAATCGGATGGACACACTTGTTGGTTATTTCTTCTTCTATTATTTGATTTGGAACAATGGAAGTATTCGATCAATGTGTTACTAGAAGAAACAATACTGGAACTTTTTTAGTAACTATGACACTACCCATGCGCATATACTTGGCCATAATATAATGCAATGAATCTAATGCATGACATTTCCAGAATTTGTTCATTTAGGATATTTAAAAGTATTTTTTTTAAAGAAATAAAAACAAAGATTAGACTTGGCGAAACAGAAGAGAATAGAGCGAGAATTATTAGAGTCATTGAATTATTCGAACTTGGACTAGTTCATAGTCAGTTAGATGAATAAGTCTAGAGATATTCTAGACGTTTGAGTATGTTAAGTTAGTTGAGTCTTTTTTAGCCTATAAGTTTATTTATTTCCGTTGTAAGTCTTGCCTATTTAAAGGCTACAAGTCAAGTTAATAAAGGTAGAAAAGCAGTAGTTCTTTTCCACTGCAAAAGCAAGTTTTGTTGGTCAATTTACCCAACTAGAATAATGGATAGGGTTTTATTTTCTTTAGTAAGCTAGCATGGTTTTCGACCTTTAGGCTTACTAATCCACGTGGTTTGAACCTATCGCCATACAAACTCAAATCAGGTAAACCTTTTCCTTTTTCAGGAGGTTGACGTGACCACTTCAAAGTTGTTTGCACTTAGCAGAAATTGAACATGAAACTTCAAATATTTTAGTGTGATAGTCACAAGTTTTTTTGACCCGAGCGACATGGTTAACGGATAGGATATTGTGGTCCTTCCGAATCCAGGAAATGGCATTTAATATGATCATGCCTTGGATAAGAGGTCGCTTAAAAATGGAATAAGAAACTCTATCAAGATTGTAAGTAGACGGATCGGTATGGATCTTATATGAGGATTTTATAAAAGTGGAAAACCTACCACGTTGATCCTATTTGTAATATACAGAAAAATGTAGCCGTAGGCTACATGCAGTGTCATGAAGTTTCACCTTAATATACAGACCACGTACACTCTCTGAGTCTCCAGTTTTGTATATTTGTAATCTATTGCTCTACATTCAATATTCAGAGTAATTTATTGGATCATTTATGAAGAAATAATTAAAGCTCCTTTTTTCAAACGGCTGCAAGAAAAATCCTATTAGATAGGGGCTAAATTTTAGAGAGCGCTTTACTAATAAGTGGTAAGTATTTGATCTCATGTCAGGAGTAAGTCATGACTACATTGTGATGGTTGGGAGAAGTAGTGACGAATGCAGGGTCGCCGCTAGGTAGGAGATGATACTGACTGAATATATAACAGTCTCTAATTGACAAAGATTATGGTCTGTAGAACCTTTTTCTTGTTTCAACAAACCGGCTTGAATAGACACCATTGTGGATGACTTAATGCTCTTTCCACACTCTTGAATTTATAGCTAATAGGAATAGCAATCACCCGTCTTGGATTGGATATATATGATCCTATTTTAGCTTGTAACAACTCTGTAGTCTCTCTTTATTCTAGCTGGTTGCTAGTGTCAATAAAACTCACCGTTCAAGAAAAGCATGGTTAGTAAAGTAGTTGGAACCAAAATTGATGTAAATTACATATCAAACTCCAATTATATATTACCTGGCTCTTTCGTATTAGTTTCAACAAATATAGACACAAACCATTCACGTACGTTCTTTTGGGACGTACATAGTTAAAACAAAACATAAAAACATCATTCAGGGCGACCACTGAACTAATGAAGTGGGTGGTGCTTAACCTTGATGGCTTTTATTTCGTAGGGCTATTTCAGTAACATGAAAACTACATGGTGAAAACAAAAGGATCGTCACGAGATTACATGAGTAAAAAAGAATACGCCACATGATTCACTTATAACATTACAATGATTGCTTTTACAACAAGAAACTTGATCAAATTTTACACTGCAGATTGAAAAAATTAATCTGAAGTCAAACTAGCAGTTTGACAATACGATTACCTGATCTTAAACAGGTAAAGTAGCATAGAACATATTATTAGATCCATCAAAACCAGAAGTTTCAAGAAAGATCGATATACAAAGGAGTGAAGCCATGAAGCTAGAAGCTAAAACCGACGACTGCACCACCTCAAAAAGTTCCCATAAAATACTTAATTATCTCTACTGACAAACTTGATCAGTCACTAAACAACAGTAAAACAAAGTACTAATTACTTCTTTGAGCACACTGGAACTTATCAAAATTCTTGGACATGTTTTTCGGCATTTGACCTAAGCATGTTGACCTATTGGACATCAAAAAAGATGTTGCAACTTCTTTTATGCCTTCATTACTGACATTGGTTTCTTCTTCGTAGATTGTTTCTAGGATCCTAGAAGCTTGGAGTCTCGAGATATGCAAAAAGCGAGATGTCGCTACAGCAGAGAAGGGAGTCCGGTATTGTGACTGTTTGGTTGTGGGGTTGGATTTAGGTACTGAAGCAAAGAGAAGCCTAGTTGCCATGTTTTTGGTATATGTTTATAGGGTAAACTTAATATTTGAGGAATTGAGGAGAGGATATAGAGCACAGGATGAGATGGATATATGAATATTTCACAAGTGTTTTTTTTTGGTTAAAATATTTATAGGGTAAAATATTTCACAAGTGTTTTTGATCATTTATAGGGCTCAAAACAGATCAATAACCACCTATAGCCATATTTTTTCTATTGTCATCATAAATACGTATTGATGCGTCATCCTTAATTATTGTTTCGGAGAGTTGTGTTTCACTTAACAAATTTTGCACTTTCAAAAAGTTAAATCTACTTCAAAATATAAGTAACAATGTACTCCTATATACTTTTGCTAGTAAATTAGATTCATTTTCAAGTGTACATGTAAAAATAATCCATACATATTATTAACTAGTTATGTTTAATTTTGAGTATGTGTGCATGTGAAAATCTTTTTGACAGCTTAACTTAAGCTTTTCAAATAAACTGCGAGTAGCTTTTAACATGTTGAACTCTTCTAAAGTTAATTTTTTTTAGGTAACCACGGTTTTCATTGTTTTTCGCCGATTTATTCATGGGGTTTGAATTTACCGTCACACATACTCAAACCGAGTAAAGTCTTATTATTATTTTTTTTTTGAAAGTTGGTGTGCCCATTTCAAGGTTGTTTGCACTTATTATTAATTGAACTTGAGAAATCTTCACATTTTATAGTGATAGTCACAAGCCTTAATTTTACTTCTTATTTGATCCTAACTCTAGCTTATTTATATCTTCTTAATTAATTTGTGTCAATCATATAAGAATTTCCTTTTATATGTCTTAGTTGAAAACTAAATATCATGAAGAAATATTTGCAAAGGAGTCATCTTGATCTTGTAGTGATAAGGCGCTAGCTTTTTTATTTAAATTCTAGTTACTCAGCTTAGACAAAAATGGGCCGGCGCATACCTCATACAAATCCAAAATTGTGCTTTATGGAGTGAATGAATTTAAAGTCTACACGCATCTCCTTTTTAGTATGCCCTTTTTACACGGCGATTGCAAAGTTTCGATTTTGATAACGGTAAGCACAATCGATGACTTGGTCCTGGTGTTTCCAGGGTTGTGATCATGGAATCACGCTTTTCCAGAGTGACAAATGACGTTTTGTTTTTGTAACAAAGGCTGTTTGTGGTCAGTTTTACTTTCACATGCAATCAAAACCAATGATCGGAGGAAAAGAGGAAGTATTTGAACTAAAGAAAGCACCAATTTGTAAATGTTTATATGATTTAGACTAAAATACACCGTTGGTCCCTAAACTTGTAGTGGAGGATCGCGATGGGACGAAACCGGGCATAATCATCGCCACGGGTCCAAACAGTACCGATTAAATGCCAAATCAATCCCTTGACCAATAACGGCGTTGTCAACGTTCCGTTATACCCAAAATAAACCCGTAATCATGGTACTGCTGGGGTAGAATAGTCATTATGTGGTATACATTTGATAACTGTCTTGTCCAATTTCCGCCATATTGTACAATATAACAAAACCGGTACTCATTGCTCATCCCCAAACTTGTTTTGGAAATGTCTATCATAAAATCAAATAATCGAGTAAGAAAATAACAAACAACCACCTTGGATTTACTCGTGGCGAGTAAGGGAATATCCTTTATATGATGATCGTGAAACGGAGGAAAGATCTGCAATGTGAGATATTGTAAGTCTTTTTGGTTAGAGCCTATTACAATCATATGTTAGTACAGTGATTAAGTTATTCCCTTTAGGTAACTTTAGCTTAACAAAGTTTTTGTACATTTTTTTATATGGGTGAACTCGGATCGTTTAGCATGATGTTCCATTATGAAGGTACATTCAAATACTTTCCGTAGGATATATCAAGGAGGCAAGAAATGCCTTGTTGATCTTGTTGAAATAAAAGAGGTATCTCGTTGATGAAATGGATGCTCTCATGACCCAAATCGGTTATGAGTCCGACAAACCAATTATTTCTACTTTCTTAAGCTCGGTTGTACATTAGACGACGGTTTGTTTTCTTTCCGTGAACTCGCTAATCTAGACTTGTTGAAAGATGTTGTTATACAACATAAGTCGATAGACGTGTATGTTGAAATAGGAAGACTAGATTAGAATTTTGTGAAATGTCCCCACAATCAATTAAGACCGTGTTTTGGGAGATGGATGAAGATAGGAGAAAAGTTGCTATCTGCGGCTATTCAATCATGTTGTAGACGGTTGGTGTTAGATGATATAGATAATTAACACGCCCTAGATCGGTTTATCCAACTTACACAATTGCTCGTGGACGCCAATGATATTGGTGAAGCTAGCAATTTGCCAAACATTGAGCCACTCTTTTCCACCTTAGATCGCTCATTTGCTAGCCAACCTGTTCAAAACAAAGTGAGCGTGCTTTAGTAGTTGTTGATGAGGACAATGCTCTAAAGGAGCTCGATAATGTTGAGGTTAATCATTTAGAGTGATTCAGGAAGGACTTTGACAACGGTGGAACAAAGACTAGTTGATGTCAATAACACCTTTGAGGAGCCCGAAAATTTTGAGGTTAATCTGTTTCAATTGACACAGACAAGCATTTACACAAAGCAGTGCACCACTACTTGATGTGAATAATGACTTTGAGGAGCTCGATGTGGATGTAAGTCTGTTTCAACCGACTCGAGATAACATGGAAGAGGATCCTGTTGTTGATCTTAGTCATTACAAGCGAGTGACACTAGTGAATTTGCAATGCGGTTGAACCAAATCAAGATAACACTTGTCAAGAGAATGATGCACGACTTGGTATGCTACAAGTAGGTCGACTCTCGATTCGGTGAAGAAGGAACAACATGTTATATAAGTGATGATGCGGTTGGTAAATGATTTACCGTGATGGTTGATGAAGTATTTTGCGGTGACCATGTTAGTTTCAACACGCACACTTTGCTAATGGCGTTTATACCACTTTTTCTATACTTGGTCGAGTTTGCTACTGCAGGGAAGTAAAAAGCTAGTAAGAGAGCATTCACTAGAAACTAGGAGGAGTTGTTTTTTGAATAATGACAAAACAAGAATAAGGGTCGGTGTAGGGTTGTGTTCAGTTTCGAGCCCAAGTGAAGGTCCTGGACCGAATATTGGCCCATCTAGAAGTCCATTAGCGAGAAGGGTATAAGAGCATTGCTTTCGCCAAAAGACCCTTCGAAATACTCGCCCATGGCTATTGTTTGTCGGCAGGAATGGTGAGGCAGTATCCGGTCGGTCGAACATATAATGAGCAACACACTTGTTTGCAATCAAGGAAGTCGAGCTTTTGACCTTCGCTATATCTCACGTAAAATTACAAAGACAAGTTGAAACAAATCCGAGCTTCTGTCGGTCGGTGCATAATCAACTTACCAACCAATACGACCTTCAAGTGTCCTTGCGAAGGTATTAAGGGCCAAAACCTAGCTATAAAAGCCATGGGGGTCAATTCAAGCTTCAATTTACCATGTTGAGAGATTATGTTCAAGAGTTGCGAAGACAAACCCTAATACGACGGTGGAGATGAATGTGGAACGACCTCCGGATGAGTCTCTTCCAACCGGAGAATTCAAGAGAGTGTATGTTTGTTTAGGTGCATCAAGCAAGGATTTAAAGATTGTGGGAGATCGTTGTTGGGTGGTGCTTTTCAATTCGTGGTCCTTTCAATGGTCAATGATGACGGTTGTGGAATTGATAGCAACAATGGTATATACCCTTTCGCTTATGCTTTTGTTGATTCAGATAACATAGGATCATGGACTTGGTTTCTTCATTGTTTATCCGATGATTTAGCACTGGGCCAATTTCAAGCATCACTTTTATTCTCGACATGAATAAGGTACTCTCTTACTCTGTTCATGAATTTAAGTCTCACTGCTTTGAAACAGATAAGAAAGATATTTGATTTTGTGCAGGATATAAGTAGAGTTGTAGAGAAGTTTTGAAAGTGCGAACACAGATTACGTATTAAAAGCATACATGAGAAAATGAAATTGCAATGGAAAGGTAGGGCCTATAAAGACCATCTCGTGGAAATGTGCAATGACCTCAATCTGCAGTGCGGTTTAAAGCTATGGTCGATCTCAAGAAACTTAATCAACCAGCCCATGATTGGTTAAGTAAGATACCACCGATCCATTGGTCAAGGTCACATTTTTCATGTAAGTGATCTATTTGTTTCACTTACTTTGTCATCGTAAATGCAGATAAGCAGATTACAATTAATACATGTTTATTACTTGTCATCTTTAGGGAGAGCTACTTCGATGTGTTACTTAATAACATGTGTCAAGTGTTTCATGAGAAAATTAAAGAGGGTTAAGCAAACCTATTATTACGACCTTAGAATACATCGTGGAATATTGTATGAAGAGGATAATGCATGTTCTTATGGTGATTCGGAAGAGTGATGGGCCATTAACACCAACCGCACAACACATGCTAGAGGCTATTAAGAAAGAGGTGTTAAGTATAATGTGTTATGGAATGGGGATCTAAGTTTCGTGTTAGTGGACCATGGGGTGACCAATGTGTAGTTAATGTTGTACACAAGTCTTGTACTTGCGTAAGATGGGAGATAACGGGTTTACCATGTAAACATGTTGTTGCTACCAATTGAATATGGCTTTAAATGGCCAACAAGTCGGAGTCAGAGAAACATGGGCTCATCCTTGTTACTATCTTCTCACTTGGGAGGCTACCTACAAACACCATGTCCAAATTTATAACTAGCAAAGTGTACATTGGGAAAAATCAACTATGCCAACAACAATTGTTCCACGAAACCGAAACAAACCCTTTGCCGCAAAAGGTAGAAAAGAGTTAGGATAGCACCAAATCGAAGAGATTGTGAAGGATGGTAAGTCGTCAAGGGCTTGGAAGAGTGTCGGTGTAGTATTTGTGGCATTCTTGGACACAACCGGTAACATGCCTAGGGTATGGTGGAGCTCAACATAGTGGAAATGCCAATAAGGTAAATGTCAAAAGGTGCCTACTAAAGTCTGCAAGAAAAGAAGACATCCTAAATGTAAAAGGTAGTAGCAGATAAACAAGTCAAGGTACGGGTGTTGTTCTAGAAAGCCAAGTTAGTGCGTTCAAGGAAGTGGTGTTCAATCTACAAATCAAGAGCCGAGGCGAAGATCCCATCATACATGATGCATCCTGTCACAATCCCAAAGAACTTCAAGTCGAACCGGTTGCCGATCCCATCATGCATGAGCAATCCCATCGTGATTGGTCAAGTGATGTTCAAGCGGTTTACTTCAACCCACTGCTACGAAGAATGACTAGAAGCGGTGCATTGGAAAGAATGATGGCCTCACCATAGGTCAAATCATATGCTAATTATCTAGACAATGTTTCATCTAGTTTACTATTTATTTTCTATGGACAAGTTATGTAATCTAAAAACATATTTGTGTGTGGGTGTAATGTAGCGCTCATGCTTTGAAAAGTATGCAATTTTATGCACCGAATTATATCCATTTGCATTAACTATGGAACCATGTCATTATTGTGTATTTTTGAAATTGACTAAGCTTGATGTGTGAATTGTTTGCGTCAAAAGTAACCAAAGCTAAAATAGAACATCATAAGAATGTTGACATTTAAAAGTCAACCCCTAAACACATTGCAAACCATCTGATAGCCATGAGGCATAGAAAATCGAAACAAACAAAGCGAATACTTCATAACAAGGTTACTACAATTCAAGATACACAACATTAACCAACTAGCCTCATTACATAAAAGGTTAAAACGTTATCCCAATGCATAAACAATGAAGAACAACATCCAACTTAGCACCATGTAAATCTTCCACTTCACACATCACCTGAGCACTACTAATCTTGCCTCAAGCTCATTTCTCCCCCTCAAAAGTCCTGGTATGATCATTCTTGAACGAGCACAGATTTCAGGATCATACCATCTTATCCACCGACAAGAAGACCCCTATTGTTGGTTATGACAAGTCATTAAACAACCACCATTGTTACAAACTTACACAAGAAATATTAAGACGCACTTACTTGAACAGGACAAGCAAAGAATCGACGCCCTGGGTTGGCAGAGGTCCACGAAGTACGAATAATAGCTTGCTTACCACACCAGCAACGTACCATCCTGAAACAATTATCTTTTTGAAGAGGACGGGTTTTGAAGGATAGTTTAGGGATGGGTCATAAATGTAGATCAAACCTTGTTACACACATATACTAGCTACATTCACTGTAGAACGGTTTTATTTAGTACGCTACAGTGAAAGACGGTTTTGCCCTCAGCAAAATAACGTTGACAACGGCAGGATTGGTCAAGGGACTGATTTGGCATTTAATCGGTACTGTTTGGACCCGTGGCGATGATTATGCCCGGTTTCGTCCCATCGCGATCCTCCACTACAAGTTTAGGGACCAACGGTGTATTTTAGTCTATGATTTATCTCGCAGTATTCACTTTAGTTATCTAAAAATGTTTCCTTAAGGGCCAGAAAGCTATGAACGTAAAGTCAAACCGGATAAAGCAAAGTTCATGCAGAAAACTGAAAATGATAAAGAGAAAAGAAATAGTCAAATCGATATTGCATATCATCCATGTATAGACACATAATTTGTTTGTTCAGTAAATGTTAATACTCAAACTGGCCAAGAAATCTTTAGTTAGAAACCGGAAGTGGTCACTTAGTTTGGAAGAACTAGTTACGGTATAATTTTCACAAGGTAAGAGTTGTTAGTGACGTATATAGATGTCACTAAATTACAACGTTTCATGTTTCAGTGACACGAAATATTGGTGATAAGTTGGGGGAGCTAAGTAAATTTTATTCTATACCATAAAGTTATCTCACATGTTTAGACATTACTTGAAACAACAATCATTTGATTCAAAAGCATTCTCAAAGAAAATATGATCTATTAGACTAAAAGTCGTTAGGTAAAATTCCTATTATTTACCCACATGCCACAAAATGGATTTACATGCAATGTAGTTTAGTCATTGTTGACGCGCTACATCAAATATCAACACAAGATCTTTCACATGATGCACTAGCTTATAAACTAAAAAGTGCAAAAAATGGAATTTTCGATGCCGACGAAAAGCATATCATAAACGGGATTTACATACCATCTAATACACAGACACTTGGCTCCATTTGAAATGTGATGTTGCTTATCTTCATGAATGTATTAAAATGCATTTAATACATAAAGTTAGAGTCGGCAAGAAAGTTTATACGTCAATAGCGACTCTTAAGATCTAGACTAGTGACACAATATGAGCCGTAACGACTTACGTATACCTTCGATGTGTATCTTGCTATGAACCCCCAAGAATTCCGTCGAAACAACTTTTAGACCACAAAATATTTGCATACATCTCGGACACATTGAAAATAAGGGGATATAGGATGCCACATTCAGATAACTAATAATACATATGGACTTACATGCCAAATAACTGGTACCAAGTTTGGTCATAAACGAAAGTTAGGAGAAAACGATTTTTTTACACAAATTTTGTATATGAAGAAAAATCAACACATATACTCCACATCTGATCGAGTTATACATTCTTGTATAAAGTACACATTAGTTTTCTACAAAACTTGAAATCACAATCACTTAGTTGCAATCAGATGAACACACTTGTTGGTTCTTTCTTCTTCTATTATTTGATTTAGAACAATGGCAGTACGTGTGTTACTAATAAGTTGTAAGTATTCGATCAATGCGTTACTAGAAGAAACAATATTGGAACTTTTTTAGTAACTATGACACAATAAGCATACCCTTTACCATAATATGATGCAATGATGTATAATGCATGACATTTCCAGAATTTGTTCATTTAGGCTATTTTGGTTAGATCTTAAGCACTGTAGAAACTTTTGGTTTGCCTTTTTTGGGCTGAGGTGTGGGATTCACCCGCATCCGTTGTACTTAATCGTTTTCTTGGAGTACTAATATTTTACCAGGGTACCCTTTTACCCAATAAATAAGTATAATTTCCAAAAATAAAATAAAGATTAGACTCGGCAAAACATAAAAGATGTATTAGAGTTATTGAATTGTTCGAACTTTGACCAGTTCCACTCGTAAAGGTGTTGATGATGTTCTTGAAAACGGACCGTGGATGATTAGGAATGTGCCAATTATTCTTAAAACTTGGACGTTGAATACTAATCTGCTTAAAGAGGATTTGACTAATATTCCGGTATGGGTTAAATTCCATGATGTGCCCCTTGCTATGTTTTCTGATGATGGTCTCAGCCTCCTAGCCACATTGATTGTTACGCCAAAAATATTAGATTCTTACACTAGTCAAATGTGCTTGGAATCATGGGGTCGAAGTATTTTTGCTAGGTGCTTGATTGAAGTTAAGGCGGATCAGGTTCTTAGGGAGAGCATCACGGTTGAGATACCATTACTTGATGGGACAGGTTCTACTATTGAAAAGATTCGGGTTGAATACGAATGGAAACCGCCTCGGTGTGATACGTGTAAGTTGTTTGGTCATACGCTGCTTGATTGTCCTAAATCTGTTCGACCTTCTACTCAGCCTAAACAGAGTGTTAATGATGGTTTTCAAACTGTCAATAACAAGAATAAGGGTAGGAATGGTGGTCCAAGTGTTCCAGGTAAGGGAGGTTTTACTAAACCTGGTGTGGGTCCTAAGTTTAGGTATCAACCTAAAGCGCCTCCTCCTGAACCCAAGAAGGTGGATAATACAAAGAAGAAAGACACTGAAGTGGCTAGTACGAGTGGGACGAAGATTGCTACATCTAATCCTTTTTCTGCACTTAACATGATCGATACTGATGAATGTGGCACTCCTACTGATGTAGTGGATTCCGGTAGTACAATGGAAGCAAAGGAGGTTGGGTCTCTTAAGACCGGTAATGTATCACAAGAACCGCATGAGTGATTCAACTGAGCTAACGAGGTTGGTCCTACCCCTATTGTTGAGAAAATTGGGGAGTTTGAAAAGCTTCTTATTGATGGAAAGCTACTCTTGTTGATGATGATGGTAATCCTATTAAAAAGGTTGATTATCCTGATTTTCCGTCTACTTCTTCTACTAAGAGGGTTAACCCATTCTCTAAGGTGGGAGAGATTGTTGACTCCGATAGTGAAGAGGAGGTTGTGAACACTTTTGATGAGTCAATGAACATATTTGGTGGTGGTCATGATCTTGAAGATGATTATGATGACTATGCGGATCAGGTCTACGATCTTCCAGGGAATTTGGATTCTTATTATGACACGTATAGTATCAAGCTCCAAGGCCTTGGTAGGAAGTAATTTTGTATCCATAGGAGTCTAATGTTATCTTTTGAGCAGTGGTTTATTTTCTTGTAGAAATAATAGGAAGTATCTTGTTATGTAAGCTTTCCGCTTATGTAACGGGCTGAGATATGGGATTCACCCATATCATTTGTAGTTAAACGTTTTTTGGAGTAATATATTTACCGGGTCTTTGACCTTTTACCAAAAAAAATAATTCAAGAGATATTCTAGACGTTTGAGTATGTTAAGTTAGTTGAGTCTTTCTAGCCTAAGTTTATTTATTTCCGTTGTAAGTTTTGCCTATTTAAAGGCTACTAGTCAAGTTAATAAAGGTAGAAAAGTATTAGTAGTTATTTTCTACGACAAAAGCAAGTTTTGTTTGTCAACTTACCCATTAAGAATAACCGACAGGATTTTTTTTTGGTAAGCATGGTATTCGAACTTTTTGCTTCTTAATCCACGTGATTTAAACTTACCGCTATACAAACTCAGACCAAGTAAATCTTTTTGTTTTTCAAGAGGTTGACGTGACCACTTCAGGTTGTTTGCACTTATTATGCATTGAACTTGAGACCTCAACCATTTTCGTGTGATAGTCTCAAGTCTTTATGACCTGAGTGGCATCGTTAATGACATGGTTAATGACTTAACGGATAGGATATTGTGGTCCTTCCAAATCCAGGAAATGACATTTAATTTGATGATGCCTTGGATAAGAGGTAACCTAAAAAGAACCGTAAACTCTATCAAGATTGTAAGCGATCAGGTGATCGGTATGGATCACTTATGAGGATTGTATAAAAGTGGAAAACTGGCCGCGTTGATCCTATTTGTTATATACAGAAAAATGTAGCCATTGGCTGCAGGACAATGTCATGAAATTTCACCTTAATATAGGGGAAAATGTAGCCATACTCTCCGGTATATAATATTTGTGATCTTATGCTCTACAATCAGTATTGTTGGATCATTTTTGAAATACCTACAACTCTTTTCCCAAACGGCTGCAAGAAAAATCCCTATTAGTTAGGGACTAATTTAGGTGAACAGGTTACTAATAAGTGGTAAGTATTCGTTCGCATGCAGGTAAAAATTGTTTTCAGCGATAAGTCATGACTACATAGTGACGACCGGGAGAAGTTAGTGACGAATGCAGGGTCGACGCTAGGTAGGAGTTATTACTGACTAAATATACAATAGTCCCTAATTGACAAAGATCATGGTCTGTAGAACTTATTCCTTGTTTCAACAAATCAGCTTGAAGGGACACCATTGCGGATGACATAATGCTCTTTTAATTTTTCACACTCTTGCAAAACTAATAGGAACAGCAAATTCACCCGTCGTGGTTGGATTGGATATATACGATCCTATTTTAGCTTGTAAGAACTTGATCTGTAATCACTCTTTATTCTAGCTTCTTGCTAGTGTTAATAGAACATGCCCTTCAAATTAAAATAAAGCTAGTTGGTAAAATAGGTGGGTATCAATAGTAACCAAAATTGATGTAAAAGTACCTCTCAAATTAAACCCAGTTATGTATAACCTAGTTCTTCTGTGTTAGTATTAACAAATATTAGACACAAACCATTCACGTACGTTTCTTTTGGGACTTAACTTAGATCAGGGTGCTTTAGTGAAAACTAAACGTAAAGGAGTTCAACATGTTATGCATAGTAATATTTATGACACCTAGATCAATAGATGTAGTTTTCAAAAGGATTAGTTTTGTCATAAATCTACTTTTCTAAATAATATTCTTTAAAAAAAAGCGTAAAACATCATTCAAAGCCCAAAGGCACACATCTAAACCACTGAACTGATAGATGAAATGTATGGTGCTAATTGCTTAACCTTTAAAGCTTTTATTCGGTGGGGCTAATTCAAGAATATGAAAATTACATGACCGAATAAAATAATCGTCACAAGATTATGATTAGTGAAGTATTGCCACATAATTCACTTATAATCTCGAGAATGATCGCTTTTACAACAAGAAACTTGATCGATTTTAATTTACATGCGGGTTTAAAGTAATTTCGCTAATTAAGTCAAATTAGCGATCGACAATTATTACAATAACCTCAAGAAGAGGGTAGGTAGCATAAAATATATTATTAGATCCCTCAAATCAAGTTTCAAGGAAGATCATCCAAAATACAAAGGAGTGAAGCCATGAAGCTAGAAGCTAAACCCGACGACACCACCTCAAAAATTCCCATAAAATACTTATATATCTCTCATCGACTCACTTGACGGTCACTAAACAATAGTAAAGAAATACTAATTACTTCTCTGAGCACACTGAAACTTATCAAAATTCGTGGACATGTTTTTCGGCATTTGACCTAAGCATGTCGACCTATTGGACATCAAAAAAGAAGCTGCAACTTCTTTCATGCCTTCATTACTGACATTGGTTTCTTCTTCGTAGATTGTTTCTAGGATCCTAGAAGCTTGGAGTCTCGAGATATGCAAAAAACGAGATGTTGCAACGGCAGAGAAGGGAGTCCGGTGTTGTGTTTGTTTGGTTGTGGGGTTGGATTTAGGTAGCGACGCAAAGAGAAGCCTTGTTGCCATGTTTTTGGTATATGTTTATAGGGTAAGTTTAATGTTTGAGGAATTGAGTAGAGGATAGAGCACAGGATGAGATGGACATATGAATATTTCACAAGTGTTCTTGATCATTTATAGGGCTCAAAACAGATAAATAACCACCTATAGGCATATTTTTCCTATTGTCATCAGTCATCATAAATACGTAATGATGCGTCATCCTTAACTATTGTTTCGGAGTGTTGTTTCCCTAAACAAATTTTGCACTCTCAAAAAGTTAAATCTACTTCAAAATATAAGTGACAATGTATATACTTTTGCTAGTAAATTAGATTCATTTTCAATTGGTGTAAATAAAAATAATCCATACGTGTTATTAACTAGTTATGTTTAATTTTGAGTATGTGTGCATGTCAAAATCTTTTTGATAGCATAAAAAAAGTTAAGCTTTACAAATAAACTGCGAGTAGCTTTTAACAAGTTCCTCTTCTAAAGTTATACTTTTTTAGGTAACTACGGTTTTCAACTTTTTTGTCGGCTTATTCACGGGTTTGAATCCATCATTACACATACTCAAACCGGGTAAAGTCTTATTCTTTTAGGTTGTTGGTGTGCTCACTTCAAGTTTGTTTGCACTTAGCATGAATTGAACCTAAGAAATCTTCACATTATATGATGATATTCAAAATCCTTAATTTTATTTCTCATTTGATCCTAACTATTATTTATATCTTCTTAATTAACTTGTGTCAATCATATAGGAATTTCCTTTTATGTGTCTTAGTCAAAAACTACATATCATGAAGAAATATTTGCAAAGGAATCATCTTGATCTTGTAGTAACAAAGCGTGCTAGCTTTTTTTTTTTTTTTTTTTTTTTTTTTTTTTTTTAATTTAGTGACTCAAAGATAGACATAAATGGGCGTGCACGGCATAGCCCATACAATTCCAAAATTGTGCTTTATGGAGTGAATGAATTTCATGCCTACACATTGATCTCCTTATGCCCTTTTACACGGCAATTGTATTGTTTCCGATTTTGATAACGGGTAAGCACAACTGATGACTTGATCCTGGTGTTTCCAGGGGTTGTGATCATGGAATAACGCGTTTTCCAGAGTGATAATTTCACACGCAATCAAAACCAATGATCGGAGGAAAAGAGGAAGTATGTGAACTAAAGAAAGCACCAATTTGTAAATTTTTCATATGATTTATATATCTCGCAGTATTCGCTTTAGTTATCTAAAAATGTTTCCTTAGGAGCAAGAAAGCTATGAACATTGATCAAAAAAGAATTAAAGCTTTGTGTGGCGACAAAAGAGAAAAAAACGATACCCTTACACCCTTAATAAAATAATCGATCCTCCTACTTGCTCTAATCCTACTTTCTTCTGCTTGAGTCTGGTCATTCTTCCAGGTTCTTGCATGTTGATTTGAAGTTTAGGGTCTCCTAGCTGGTTCTGTTTTTTTCTCTCTAGGGTTTCGTTTAAATTAAATTCCAAATCTGCTGCTATGGAGTTCGGTTAGTGATGATATTATGTTCTTTTAATGCATGCCTAAGCTTTGCTTAGGACCTCGTTGTGAAGATTGGACGATTGCTCTTCGTGTTTTTTTGTTAATTTTGGTTTTCTCAGTTAGGGTTTGTTACTTCTTGTTTGTTGATTCTGTTTTGTATAACTATTATGGGTGATAGTAATGAGCAAGATTCGGGTATTAATGATACGTCTCAGCCACCTAATGATTGTCTTGATTCTTCTCGTACTGAAGGACAAGTGGAGCCGATTTCACTTGGTTCGAGCCCTTGTCATGATGCACCTAGTCATGACTCGCCTGACGGTCATGATACTTTACTGAAAATTCGTGCTATTGAAAAACGAATATTTGAGGGAAAACTTGTTCTTGTGGGTGATGATGGGCAACCATTAAAACCAGCTGTGAAAGTGGATGCTACTACTTCTACTGGGGCTAATCCATTCGAGCATCTTAAGGTGCCGCAGTCACAGAAGGAGCTACAGGAGATGCTTGCTGCTATTGGTTATTATTCGAAACCTCCTCAAGATACGAGGGTTCCTATGGCTTCTAATGTTGATAAGGTTGATACGAATGCACATGGGGCTGTTGGTATTGAGAAGGTTGATGGTTTGAAACAACCTTCTACATCGTATGTTGGTGTTACATCTACTAAACCTAAGAAACACACGTCAAACTTTCGTAGGTTGGAGTGTAATAAGAAAGCTAATGGTATGGATCTTTCTGTCCCGATGAAAGTGGTTGAAGAGGTGAACACTTGGTTTGAGAATACATTGTATGGGTATTTTCTTAGTCAACGACTTGCTTTTCCTGTTGTTGATTACTTTGTACGCAATGCGTGGTCTAAGTTTGGTATACAAAAGGTAATGATGAATGCAAATGGATTCTTCTTTTTTAAGTTCAATTCGAAGAAAGGTGTTGATGATGTTCTTGAAAACGGTCCTTGGTTGATTAGAAATGTACCTATTATTCTTAAACCATGGACATTGAACACCAACTTACTTAAAGAGGATTTGACCAATATACCGGTGTGGGTTAAATTCCATGATGTTCCTCTGGCTATGTTTTCTGATGATGGCCTTAGTCTCCTTGCCACATTGATACGCACGCCCAGAAGGTTAGATGCTTTCACTAGCCAAATGTGCAAGGACTCGTGGGGCCGTAGTAGTTTTGCTAGATGCATGATTGAAGTGAAGTCGGATGAGGTGCTTAGGGACTACCTTACTGTTGAGATACCGTTACTTGATGGGTCGGGTTCGACTATTGAGAAGATACGGGTTGAATATGAGTGGAAACCACCTCATTGTGATAAATGTAAGATTTTTGGTCATACTCTTATTGAATGTCCTAAAGTTGTTGAACCTCTGCTCGACCTACTAAGCGTGTTAATGATGGTTTCAAGACGGTTAATAACAAGAAGAAGGAAAGCAAGGTGGGTCTACTATTCCGGTCAAGGTGGTTTACTAAACTTTGTTGTGGGTAAGCGTTTCAATATCAACCCAAAAGACTCCTCCGAACCTAAGAAAGTGGAAGTCAATAAGAAGAATGCTTCTGATGTGGCTAGTTCGAGTGGAACAACGATCTCTACATCTAACCAGTTTGATGCTCTTAATACGGATGCGTTTGGTATTCCTTCTAATGACACCAACAAGGATGTGGATTCTGGTCGTACAATGGAAGGTAATGAAGATACGTCTACTAAGACAGGTACTGCATCACAAGAACCCCTTGTGAGTGATTTGAAAGAGATGGAGTCGGATGTGGCTCCTAAAACTAGTGATTCTTGTATTCCGCCCGCCTCTTCTACTAAGAGAGTTAACCCTTTTTCTAAAGTGGGAGAGATCGAGGTGTCAGATTCTGAAGATGAGGTGGTTGCTAACCCATTTGATGAGTCTGCTAATATATTCGGTGGTGGCCAAGAGTTTGAAGATGAGTATGATGACTATGACTACGATGACTATGCGAAGCAGGTTTCCGATCTTCCTGGGAATTTGGATGCCTTTAATGCCATGTATGGCACCAAGCTTCAAGGTCCTAGGAAGTAAATTTTTCTTTCGTTATGTCCTATGTTATCATTTGAGTAGTGGTTTGTTTTCTTGTTTAGAAAATAGGAAGTATCTTGTTATGTAAGCTTTATGCCTATGTAACGGGCTGAGATATGGGATTTCACTCATATCCATTGTACTTAAACGTTCTTTTGGTTAATATATTTACCAGGGTGCAGGATTACTCCCCTTTACCAAAAAAAAAAGAATTAAAGCTATGAACGTAAAGTCAAACCAGATAAAGCAAAGTTCATGCGCAAAACTGAAAATGATAAAAGATAAAACAAATAGTCTAATAGATATTGCATGTCATCCATTGTATTGACACATAATTTGTTTGTTCCGTAAATGTTAATACTCAAACTGGCCAAGAAATCTTTAGTTAGAGACCGGAAGTGGTCACTTAGTTCGGAAGAACTAGTTACGGTATAATCGTCACAAGGTAAGAGTTGTTAGCGATGTATATAGATGTCACTAAATTATAACGTTTCATGTTTCAGTGACACGGAATATTGGTGATAAGTTGGGAGCTAAATAAATTTTCTTCTATACCATAAAGTTATCTCACATGTGTTAGACATTACTTGAACCAACAATCATTTAGTTAAAAAGCATTCTCAAAGAAAATGTGATCTATTAGACTACGAGTCGTTAGGTAAAATTCTTATTATTTACCCACACACCACAAAAGGGTTTTACGTACCATGTAGTTTAGTCATTGTTAGTGTGTTGCATCAGATATCAACGCAAGATCTTTCACATGATGGACTAGCTTATAAACTAAAAAGTGCAAAAAATGGACTTTTCGATGCCAACGAAAACCATATCATAAATGGGCTTCATTTGAAATGTCATGTTGCTTATCTTCATGAATGTATTAAAATGCATTTAATACATAAAGTTAGGGTCGGCAAGAAAGTTTAAACGTCAATAACGACTTTTAAATTCTAGACTAGTGACACAATATGAGCCATAACGACTTATGTATATCTTCGGTGTGTATCTTGCTATGAACTGAAAGGTTTATGGATAATTATTAATATAAGTATGACCGGATTCGAACTCGAGACTTCGGGATTGCACACATTACGTATGAGAATCAATGTTATAATAATTAATATATAAAATGTTATATTTAATTATTATTCACAAATAAACACTTAACGAGAGTTATTATTTAACGGTGTTTGGTTAACGGTCGTTAAATATAATGTTAAGGGACTAGAGATGAAAATAGAAGTCGAGAATGTTCTAGAACCCTTTTGGGTTGGATGGCCGGTTGTGGATGGGTTTCCATAACCCATTCATGCCCTAACTTGGTCATCAAGTTTTGATTAGTATAAATACAAACCCCTTGTATTCAATTCTAATTAATCTTGGATCACAAAAGAACCCTAACTTCTTCTCCTCTCCTCCCCTTGTGCTTTGGCCGATCGTCCCACATCCCTAACCCCTAGGGATACGATTTTCCATAGCTCAAGTATTAGTGTTTGGTTATTTGTGATTCAAGAACCTAGCTTTTTTCTCATTGATTCGCTACTAATACGTGTGTACAAGAACGAAGAGCAAATACACTTGTGTTTGCATATCTTTGTGGGTCGACAAGGGTTTTGGTCGACATTCATAAACCCTAATTTATTAGGGTTTAGGGTTTCTTGGTTGTTGATCTTAATTGGGGGTTTTCATAAACCCTAATTGCATTGATTCGTAAAAGGTACGCATATACTTTTAATTCGGTTAATTAAATTTACAAGTATTATTCCTATTACTTCCGCTGCATGCTTTGATGATGTTTACTTGTTTTATATAATTGTTATGATTAGTAAAACCCAACAGTGGCATCACGAGCCGTTAATATGTTGTAATTAATTACCGAAACACATAAAAAAAATTGAATCTTTTTGATTATTACATGCTTTTATTGGTTTCTAGGGTTTTTGAAAATTGGAACCCTAATTGTTTATTATAAGGGTCGATTACCCTTTAATTTTTAATTAGGTTTTATTTTTTGTAAAACTTGTAGAAACCATAGGATTGCATGTATATTTTATGTGGTTTTAATGAATAATTGTTATGTGTCATGTATTATGCGTATCTTGGGTTATAATTGTTATGAGGAATTCATGGTGGAACATGCATGTTTTGCCATGGATTATTGTTTTGATTAAATTGTTTAGTGATATACACATGTTTATTTGTTTGATAATTATTAAATTGGGGAAGACCTCAATTATACTAATAAAAATTCGTTATGTGCTATTTGGTATACTATTGACTTTGGCTTACGCAATCGACTTGTCGATGTATGTGGCTCATCTACCTTGTACTTGAAAGCCCTAGTTGATGTATGCGTTATTTAACGCCTAGAATTGTTTATTAGCGTTTATCGAAATAATTATGCATGTGGCAAATTGTTTTTACATATGTTAAATTGTTTAGTTATATGTTTATATTATTTGAGTTTGTTTAATTTATATTAAAATGCTTTTTTTTTGTTTATATATTGTATGACATGTTAGTAAGCAAAAAAGGGTTTTTTATGAATAGAAAATTAAATGGACTAAATAATGGTGAAATTGATTTGGTTTTCTAAGTATTAAATCTTGAACTTTTAATCGATTGATGCGACTGTACTAAATGGTTAGAACGGCTCACCCACTAGAACAAACTATAAAGGGGTTAAAAGAAGTGCGCACAGTCACACTGAAAGGATGTCTAAGGTTATGCTTCTGCGCTTACCTGGTCCTCTGCCCTCTGTGAGTTTGATTGGAGCTACCTAGTATAACCATTCTATGTACGAAGCATCTTAGTGCAAAGTTGTAAGTTTCTCAACGCATCGATTAAAACTTTGTAGAATTTAATCTTAGCAATTAAAATATTATGTAAGTTTTTTTCGAAAATGTTATGCTATAAAGTTGTATGCATGCTTCTTTATACATAGGTTTTGATTACACGTCAAAAATTGTACCCTTTAAATTTAAGTTTATGTCATCTAATGATATGAAACACTTGAAGTTGTAATTTAGTTATGTGAGACCTTGAGTTAGATTACGATAACAAGGTGAATCTTTATGTTGTGTGAGACCTCAGCTTAATAATTTGCAGTTTCTAAATTAGACAACTTAATTAAGTTAGTTAGTGAGACCTATAACTTAAGGCATAAGATGGGATAAAACATGCTTACATTTTGCATTAATTGTTTTGGCAAAATTGTAAATCCCATATTTACTAGGAATTGAAAACTTGTTTGTCAATTATTGTTCTTCGACAATTACCTATTCTATACTTTCATCACTAGCAGATCAACTGATGTGGTGAAACTATGATAATGAGGGTCCTAGATTCAAGGAAAATTCTATGGTTAATATGAATATTGACCTAAGGGTATTTTATTGAAAGATTTAATTATCGAAAATGCTAAAAATTGAATTTTGTTAATTCTTTTGATTGTATTAATGCAACATTAAACCGTAAACGTGGTTTGGGCTTTGGTAAATTGATCTAGTTCTGTTTTCAAACAAATGTTTGATCAAGAAATATTTACTAAAAGACAAACATAAACTCTTTTCCATGGAAGAAGAGTGAGACTCAATCCTATTCTTTTTCATGATTGAGAAAGGTATGTTAGGAACATTAGAATTGTCTAAATTCTAATATAACTCATAGCAACTTTAATAGTTAAGAAAATTGCACACCATGTTTTCCTTAAGAGATTTCATTACCCTTTGTTGGTGATTGAATTCTTATATGACATTTTGGTCAACTAGAAAACATGTTTGACATTTTATGAGTTATTCAATTAGAAGCTAGACTAATTACCGCAAAATTGGTAAAAGACAAACTAGTATAGTTTATCTAGTTGTTTTGCTTTGACCAATTAAAAGTGCTACACACCATTGTGGGGATAGTAGACCTATTAAGGAAGAAACTGCATGCTCAATTTTTCAAGTTAATAGCATGATGGATGATCCATCATCTACAGAGTAGAATACACTCTTTTAGTACCTAAGTAATTGTTACGAATGGTCCTACAAAGGGGTAGCAATGTAATAGCACGCTATTTTCACTGGTTAATGAAACACTTACAATGTTGTCAAATCCAGTGAGAGTATGGTGTATTACTGAATAAGACATTATTGTAACGTTGTCTAATTCAGTGGGAGTTACAAGATTTATTATCTTGGTAGTAACTCAGATTATTTCTAGATTTTCTTGAAATAATACATTACGTTCAAAAATGTAGACATTCATATTCTCAAGGATAGTCATGAACATTTCCATAATAATTAAGTGGTCCTACATCTACTTGTAATGCTTATATATCTATGACACTATCATATTGCTCACATAAACAAACGAATGTCATGGTGTTTATCTACTATATGATGTTGTTCTATACACAAGTGGGAGAAGTATTCTTTGTGTGCAAAGGAACAAGACATATAAATATGATTAATACATTCTCTTGATCGTAAGATAAGAGATTAACGTTCTAATAAGATTGACTTGTTTAGAACATGTGTCAAGATTATAGCATAGACTACTTTTATGTCTTATGTCATTCAAATTATAGAAACACTTGAAGTTACATTTTAGGTTAAGTGAGATCTTGGCTAGATTGTAATCTCAAGGTAAATCTCCACTTGTTGTGAGATCGGGCGTGGATGCTTTACAGTTTCTTAAGTTGGACACTTCTTGGAATGACATAAATAAATAAAGTAATATTATCTTAAATATTTATGTATTTTTAGAATGACATAAATAGATAGAGTAGTATATTAACTTGAAAATTAATTAATTAAAACCATGGCGTGGTGCTCATAATAACTTTAAATTATACATGGTTATGTGTTTCTGTATAAACTCACAAACATGAAGTCTTTTAAAGACTTATAATATAAAGTAAGATATTATAACTGTTATGTCTTTTGACTTTGTCAAAGAATACTTATGTAAGTCAAAGAATACTTATGTTATAAAACATGCAATTGGCTTGAATATTCTATTATACCATTAAGTTGACTTAGTTGGTAAATAGGTAGACCAAAAGGAATAAGTTTATCTTAGATATTGTTAGATTGTCTTACAATATTAATTCTAATGAAATACTGTATGTATATGGTATGTTCAGTTAGAAGAATCAAACATTTGTTATATTGTTTGATTCAAGATAACTATATCTTCTTTTCTTCCAAAAGTTACCAAGGTTAGAAAATCGAGTATTGATTGGATATATTTAATAAAACTCAAAAACCTAGAAGATTAGTAACACACCATTTTAGTATGGAATGTGATGAATCACATTGAGTCTTATATATTGAAGTTCTGATTTGTTAAAACTACTTATGGAGTAGGTTATTAACGAACAAGATTTACGAACTGTCAATGTGTTTTGTAATATCCCAAAAGAAAACAATTTAGTGTTGTTCTAATTGCTAAAGTATTTATAAATAGTCTTTAAATTACAAAAACAAGTGGGAGTTTTGTTTAGATCTTGAAAAGATTAAATTACAATTACAAAACACATAATCTTCTAAAACATACTAGTGAATATCATGATGAGGTCAAATCAGATAGACCTCAAGATGATGGAATTCTCATTCATAGATCCGCAAGGATATCTCAGATATTTGATATGATGAAAAATATGAATTGCAGGATCATGGTAAACCTGTTAATCATAATGATATATTACCTAATATTGAATTGTGGAAAATTATTCATACTATGAATGTTAAGATGCTGTCCAAAAAGGTAATCAACTTTGGAAACTTGGTTTATCTTAATAAAAGATGAGTTTCTTCAAAAGGAAGGAAAACCCTAGTGGTTTAAATCTTTGTGTAGAAATCATATGGACAAAATTGTACATGTGTTTAATGCATGACTTGTGACAAGATTATTAATTAAACTTAAGCGATTAACTGTGATTGAATATTCTTTCCTTGGCACATTAAATATATAATGATTATAATTGTCATACTTATTTTCATTGATATGAAAAATGACAATGGAATATTAAAACTCTTTCTTGTGTGATTGCTTTTGCGAGGACGATAAGTAATACAAAAGAGTTTTATGTATTCACATAATCTTTGGAAATGTACAAACGGCAAGAATCCATGAATGGATATATGCATGCATCTAGGAGATGATTCTTATGTTTAACTATTAAATCCAAGTTTTGGTTTAAAATTAAAATAAGATAATTTCTAAGTATTTCTAAAAGCTAGTGGGAGTATTATATGTTTATTTTCTTTAAATCTTAATTGTTGTGAGTAGTAACATTCCATCTAAGATAAATATTAGTTTAATTCGGAATGGAACTTCACTTGAAATATTTAGAAAATAAGACATACAACCTTGGAGTATATGTTTATTGTTAGTAAACATGTGCGGTATTAAAAATAAATGAGTCTAATAGAACATGATATATCATTTGGAAAATGGATATGTATAACATGTATTAAATCTTTGTTTGACACAAGGATTTTTCATGTACATCATGTTGTTGTTGTATCATGCTTGAATGCAAGATGATTTGATAACATTGATATCTAATGAAGTTATTAGATAACTGGTGTAATGAATATTCTAATAGAATATGTTTTGAATCTAGAATTACATTCCTCAGCCTGGAATTGCTCTCAAAATTCTATGGATGAGCAATACAGCAATTGTTGCGTAATTGTCATAGCCAACAAACTTAAAAGTTTTGGAAGGCATCAAACATTACACTGTAGATATTGAAGTTTACGAAAATTTTAAAGAGCATATTGTTGTTTGTATACAATGATGCTAGTTTAATTGAGATGACACTCAATACTAGTCATGGAAGGATTTCATCCTTGTAAATGGCCATGTGAACTAGTTGTGCTCAACTAAGAGCATAGTTGCATTATATAATAAAGAATTAGAATACTTTAAACTTTAAAATGTTTGAAAGTTTGATTGTCATAAATTGGTGGTTGAGGATGTCACATACTTTATGAAATATTATGTGGCAATATCAAGATATTTTGAATGCACACATACAAAGAACTTCACTAGTTGAATTCTTGAAATAAGCATTCTCAAAATTCTGATAGATCAAAGTTAGTTGAAATTATGTCTTGTCAACAAGTATGATTGTCATCACTTGAGACATAATTCATTAACAAATATTATCATGCATTGATCTATTTAGTATTTGGATAAGGGATGTTTTGAACAAATATTATTTAAATGAAATAAAATATTGGTTATGTTTATTTTTCATTTTCTTAATATTATATCCTATATTTGCATGTTTAATCCGTGAATAACTTATGTTATTCTAAAAGTCCGTTGTCGATCAATGATGTGGGAATGTCATTGAATTAAGACAAATCGATTTTGGTAGAATATACTTTAAGTATATTGATGCGTGGGACATGCCAATTCACATGATATTCAATGAATTGAATATAGGATGAGATCAACTTAACATGATTGTACTTATGGATCCTTGTCATTAAGTAAATCATGTATATTTATCCTCGGACTTGAGATACCGGATAAATGTTACGAATGTAGTACACTTGTGTGAAATAGTCTAACGCTATCCGTAAAGGTGGTTATAAGGGCTATTTCGGAAGTGTTGCAAAGTTCATGAGTTATGTCTTGTAGTCAAGAGAATTTGCTCCTTTGAATTTGTTTCAAAGCATATCTTATTTGGGCCCTCGTAGGGTTGACAAGATGTTTGTAAGGCCTTACCCAAGATCTATCTCGGAATACGTTCGAGATGATTTGGTAATCTTGTTCAATCGGATATAACGAAACAAAAATATTAACTTGTGAAATGACTCGATCCATATTCACAGTTAATGAAGTATTAGAAGTAAAAGGATAAGTATTAATGATGAATCATTAAAACGGTTTTTCCAGGGAAACCACACTCGGTTCGATCTGGGGGCATTGGCGGGTTAGGCTAGACTAAACCAATGTCATTACTATATTAAGTAATATCCAAGTGGGAGCTGAAAGGTTTATGGATAATTATTAATATAAGTATGACCGGATTCGAACTCGAGACTTCGGGATTGCACACATTACGTACGAGAATCAATGTTATAATAATTAATATATAAAATGTTATATTTAATTATTATTCACAAATAAACACTTCACGAGAGTTATTATTTAACGGTGTTTGGTTAACGGTCGTTAAATATAATGTTAAGGGACTAGAGATGAAAATAGAAGTCGGGAATGTTCTAGAACCCTTTTGGGTTGGATGGCCGGTTGTGGATGGGTTTCCATAACCCATTCATGCCCTAACTTGGTCATCAAGTTTTGATTAGTATAAATACAAACCCCTTGTATTCAATTCTAATTAATCTTGGATCACCAAAGAACCCTAACTTCTTCTCCTCTCCTCCCCTTGTGCTTTGGCCGATCGTCCCACATCCCTAACCCCTAGGGATTCGATTTTCCATAGCTCAAGTATTAGTGTTTGGTTATTTGTGATTCAAGAACCTAGCTTTTTTCTCATTGATTCGCTACTAATACGTGTGTACAAGAACGAAGAGCAAATACACTTGTGTTTGCATATCTTGGTGGGTCGACAAGGGTTTTGGTCGACATTCATAAACCCTAATTTATTAGGGTTTAGGGTTTCTTGGTTGTTGATCTTAATTGAGGGTTTTCATAAACCCTAATTGCATTGATTCGTAAAAGGTACGCATATACTTTTAATTCGGTTAATTAAATTTACAAGTATTATTCCTATTACTTCCGCTGCATGCTTTGATGATGTTTACTTGTTTTATATAATTGTTATGATTAGTAAAACCCAACATGAACCCCTTAGAATTCCGTCGAAACAACTTTTAGACCACAAAATATTTGCATACATCTTGGACACATTGAGAATAAGGGGATATAGGATGCCACATTCAGAAAACTAATAATACATATGGACTTACATGCCAAATAACTGGTACCAAGTTTGGTCATAAACTAATGTTAGGAGAAAACGATTTTTTTTAAACAAATTTTGTATAAGAAGAAAAATCAACACATATATACTCCACATCTGATCGAGTTATACATTCTTGTATAAAGTACACATTAGTTTTCTACAAAACTTGAAATCACAATCACTTAGCTGCAATCAGATGAACACACTTGTTGGTTCTTTCTTCTTCTATTATTTGATTTAGAACAATGGCTGTGTTACTAATAAGTGGTAAGTATTCGATCAATGTGTTACTAGAAGAAACAATATTGGAACTTTTTTAGTAACTATGACACAATAAGCATATCCTTTACCATATATTTCCAGAATTTGTTCATTTAGGCTATTTAAAAGTATTTAGGTCATGTAGTTTTTTTATTTTTTATTTTCTTTTGTTTTGCATAAGTATGGCATGCAATTTCTTATGCATGTTTGTTTAGATCTTAAGCACTGTAGAGGCTTTTGGTTTGCCTTCTTTGGGCTGAAGTGTTGATTCACCCGCATCCATTGTACTTAATTATTCTCTTGGAGTACTAACATTTTACCGGGGTAACCCTTTTACCCAATAAATAAGTATTTTTTCAAAAAATAAAATAAAGATTAGACTCGGCGAAACATAAAAGAATAGAGAGAAGTATTAGAGTTATTGAATTGTTCAAACTTTGACCAGTTCATAGTCAGTTAGAGCTAATAATTCTAGAGATATTCTAGACGTTTGAGTATGTTAAGTTAGTCGAGTCTTTTTAGCCTAAGTTTATTTATTTCCGTTGTAAGTCTTGCATATTTAAAGGCTACTAGTCAAGTTAATAAAGGTAGAAAAGTATTAGTTATTTTCTACTACAAAAGCAAGTTTTGTTTGTCAACTTACCCAACAAGAATAACGAACAGGATTTTTATTTTTTTGTAAGCATGGTATTCGAACTTTTTGCTTCTTAATCCACGTGATTTGAACTTACCGCTATACAAACTCAAACCAAGTAAACCTTTTTTTTCAAGAGATTGCCGTGACCACCTCAGGTTGTTTGCACTTATTATGAATTGAACTTGAGACCTCAACCATTTTCGTGTGATAGTCTCAAGTCTTTATGACCTGAGTGGCATGGTTAATGACTTAACGAATAGGATATTGTGGTCCTTCCAAATCCAGGAAATGGCATTTAATTTGATGATGCCTTGGATAAGAGGTAACTTAAAAAAGAACCAGAAACTTTATCAAGATTGTAAGCAGTCAGGTGATCAGTATGGATCATTTATGAGGATTGTATAAAAGTGGAAAACTGACCGCGTTGATCCTATTTGTAATATACAGAAAAATGTAGCCATTGGCTTTCACCTTAATATAGGGGAAAATGTAGCCATAGTCTCTAGTTTATAATATTTGTGATCTTACGCTCTACAGTCAGTATTCTTGGATCATTTATTAAATACCTACAACTCTTTTCCCAAACGGCTGCAAGAAAAATCCTTATTAGTTAGGGACTAATTTAGGCGACACGTTACTAATAAGTGGTAAGTATTCGTTCGCATGCAGGGAAAAATTGTTTTCAGCGAGTTGTGAGGAGTAAGTCATGACTACATAGTGACGACCGGGAGAAGTTAGGGACGAATGCAAGGTCGACGCTAGGTAGGAGTTATTACTGACTAAATATATAATAGTCCCTAATTGACAAAGATCATGGTATGTAGAATTTATTCCTTGTTTTAACAAATCAGCTTGAAGGGACACCATTGCGGATGACATAATGCTCTTTTCAGTTTTCACACTCTTGCAAAACTAATAGGAATAGCAAATTTATTGGGTTAATCCCAATCGACCCAAGTCAACACCCCATATGACCCGGTCAACCCAAAGTCAAAGAAGAAAGTCAACCAAGCAGTTTTATGACAGTTACAAAATAACTGCTAAATGGCAGTTACATCCCCAAAACCGACATACATGTTGGTTCCTTTGAACCAACATGTCTTTTCATTGTACCCATTCGATTATTATAAATAGATAACATTTGTACACAAACAAATTGATGACATATTGATTAATACAAAAGCATTTATAGAATCTTTGTTTCATTTGTTACTTGGTATATTTTGACTTAAGTTAGAAAGACCATTTCCACCCATTGAGGCCAACAATTGGTATCAGAGTAGTTTGGTCATAGTAACCAAAAATCATCACTTACCAATCCATATATCGTTTTAGTTTCAGAATGAAAAGAACAGGAAACTGTTTTGGATTTTTTTTCCTGCAAAAGTAATTCGAACACAAAATCAAAACATTATTTTTTGTGTTTCTGCTTCTGTCACAACAAGGGAACAATCACAATTGTGATTACTCAAACCCGGCATCAGAAAACAACTCGTAAGAAAAAAAAATCTTAACATCGAAAACAGTTCTTTTTTTTTTATCCAATCCAAAAGGATCAGAATTGATTAAAAATCGTATACCCTTTGATTCATAACAAAACAAATAACTCAGTCATCAATTAGGGCATAAATTAAAACGATTCAACATAGAACAAACACACTTGTTCAATCAACGAATCAAGCCCAAAAGTTTTTAATTGAGTCACCAATCGACTCAATTTCAGTCTCCAATCATCCATATCTCTCACGGAATTAAAACCCCCCAAAATTCATCGAAACCCTAAAGTTTCAATTGAGGGAATCCTGTGCTCGCGAAGAACACTACACACCGGAGAAGAAAGGAAGAAAACCAAGCCTTATCAAAGGCAGGTCTGACCATAAAGATCAGGAGAAAAGGAGAACAGATCAAATCCCAGAAAGAAGAGAGACGAAATATCCAGTCTCTCACAAGAGACGCGTTTTATTTATTTTTATCCCAACCCCTCCAGGTTCCAAAATTTACAAAACCACCATTTTATTTTTTTTATATATAGTATATATTTCATTTTGATATATATTTTTTTAATAAGTTACTTTTATTTACAAAAATAGTACTTCATCAAACTTTTTTTTATAGAGTAACCTAGTGATTACACTGCTTATTATATTAGAAATAACTTTTAAGGAGTAATTAACCTTAGGATATTTCATTTAAGAATTTAATCTCCCAGGATAGTTTTTCAAAACTAGACCTATAAAAGTTTTATATACCTTTAAGGAAAATAAAACATTAGAGCTCACTAAAAAAAATAAGAAATTTCAACACACCTCGTGTTAAAATTCTCTTGGAGATTTATTGTCAATATCTTTAAGATATGACGAAAGACGGTGGAAGTATGGTATCTAGTACTAATATTACAAATAGTACACCCCAATTTCAATGCCCAATCCTAAAGCTTGCAAATTACTCATTATGGGCAATTCGCATGCAAATCATTCTCGAAGCAAATGGTTTATGGGAAACAATAGAGCTGACTGAGTCGACTCAATCCAATAAGAAAAAAGACAAAACCGCTATTGCATTTCTTTACCAAGCCTTACCCGAAGAACAATTACTTCAAATAACAAAGCACAAAACCGCAAAAGACATTTGGAATGCTTTGAAAACTAAACACGTTGGCGAAGACAGAGTTCAACAAGCAAGACTTCAAACACTCAAATCCGACTTTGAGATGTTATATATGAAGGAAGACGAGACAATCGACACCTTCACTACAAAACTTACAACTCTCGTAAACAAAGCCGCTAGTCTAGGACACACAATAGAAGATCAAACCTTAGTACGGAAACTACTAAATGTTGTATCCGATAGGTATCTACAAATAGTCGCATCTATAGAACAATATTCCGACCTAAGCAAAATGACAATGGAAGAAGCAATTAGAAGACTTAAGACTTACGAAGAAAGAATTAAGTTCAAAAAGTAAAAAACAAGTGGACAATCAAGAAAAATTGATGTTCACACGGCATGACAATAGAGGAAAACACTTTAGAAGACGTGGACGTGGGAAGTATAAATTTTTACACGGAAAAAACAACGAAAAATTTAAGGAAGAAAAGAAAGACGAAGAAAACTCTCACAACAACTTCAACAAATAACATATTGATCTTAGCAAAGTAAAATGTTACAAATGCAATAAAATGGGTCATTATGCAACTAAGTGTTATTCAAAACCAAACACTAGTATGCAATCTAATCTTGTCAAGGAGGACTTAGAACCTACCTTACTAATGGCAATATTAGAAGACCCACCTGTAACAAAACTTAAAGATCAAACTGCCTCGCTACACGAAGAAGATGTAGGATATAAAGAGACAAATGTAGATAGTCTATAGTACTTAGACAATGGAGCCATCAATCATATGACTGGAATGAGAGAACACTTCAAAGAGCTAGATGAGAACGTTAGTGGAAAAGTAAGATTCGGAGATAAATCTCACATAGAGATTAAAGGAAAAGGTTCAATTCTAATAGAATGTGATGACGAAAAACAAAGAATCATATCACACGTATATTACATTCCCAGCCTAAATGCAACTTATTGAGCCTTTGACAATTTACCGAAATCGGTTGTAAAGTAGTAATGGAAGATGATGAATTACGACTTTATAACATGGACAACAAAATCTTTATGAAAGTCACAAGACAAAGAAATCGTCTATACAAAGCAAGTCTGAAGATAGGCACACATGTTTGCTTACTAGCAAACTTGAAGGACAACACTTGGTTATGGCACGCATGACTAGGACATCTAAACTTTGAATCACTAAAATCAATGACTCAAATAGAGTTAGTTCAAGGAATACCTGCCATTAAACATACAACACAAATCTGTGATGTTTGTTTAGTTGGTAAACACAGCAGAGCACCATTTCCCAAGAAAGCAAAAACTAGATCAACCTCACCTTTAGATTAGTGTACGGAGATTTATGTGGACCAATTACACCACCAACACCATTTGGAAAAAGATACATATTCTTACTAGTAGATGACTATTCAGGAATACAAGAATACGATAGAGAAAGAGCTAAGGACAACATTGAAAATGTTAAGAACCAATCGTGGAGGAGAATTCACATCTAACAAATTCACTCAATACCTCTATTGTAAAATTGGCCCAGGCGGCCGATTAATCTCCGCATAACCGCTGATTGTTGGAACAGTCCCAGATAGATCTTAAGAGCCTTAATGAACGTATAGTAAACCTTTTTAATCACAAGGAAACTATGGAGAACCTTTATTAGACTTATGTCCACGCGGAATATGAACACAAGAATTAAGAAGACAGTAAACACAAAAGACTTGATCCTCTATGGATCTATATTGAATTACTAACAATGTTGTTGACAAGCGTACGTAAACCCTAGCCGCAGGTTTCTTTTATACTACAAGAAACCCTAATTTTGTAGCTTACAAAACACGTAAAAGATATGCATTATCTATTCCTAATTTAACTCATGCATATCCTAACTAAATACTAATAATACGGAAACTACATATCCGCATGAAACAATAATAACTATCGTGATGGCGCACTATCCATGATAGCGCACTATCAGCAGGAATACTAAAACTATCAGCAGGAACCCACTATCACAATAATTCCTAACAATCCTCCCCTAAACTTGAATTTGACCACGTTAACTTCAAGTTTCCAGATAGATCTTGAACGTGCAAGAGGATTGAGGACCACAGCAACTGAAGCAAGAAAATGAACCAGCAGCAACTCCTAGAACCACCAGTATCAGCATTAACTAACATAGATCCATCAGCAGCTCCTATGCACCAACATCAGAATCCAACAACAACAGTAACCTGAGTAGATTTGATGAGCCTTTACCAAGTAGCTACTCACTCTTGGGCTAGCTGGTTCTTCAGTGGAATCATGACATCACCCTGGTGAACCAATAATCAGTCCAACACTCAGAACGTGAATCAACGGTGTGTTGGAAAACCCTAATGGTTTTTGGCAAACCATCACAGCCATCAACGGATTTGACTTGTCTTTACCTGAAGCCGTTAACTCAAGACTAGTCATGGTATTCCACTGCCTTTACCACAAGCCATGAACTTGTGGGCTAGTCAACTCTTCATCTATGAGGACATGGTGAGTTGAGCACCATACAATTTATTGGCAAATTGCCAACCATCCAACGGATTTGATATCTCTTTACCAGAGCCGTTTGCTCATAGAGTAGCCAATGTTTGGTGTGTGAGACCAGTGTACATTGATAACCCTCTGATTTTTAGTAAATCAGCAACTATCAACGGATTTGAGGAATGCTCACCAGATCCCGTACCCCTATGGTGAGTCAACTCTTTCTTGTCAAAGACATGGTGATTTGATTACCATATATGGTACACAACTATACAACATGATCCTCAGAGATGAAAGTTAGTAAACACACAATATATACAAAACATTTTTTTTAACCACAAAACAAAGAAAGAATTTACAACAGAAATACCAGTCTTAAGATGTGGTAGCAGCATTGGCAGTACGAATTCTATCCTTGATAAGTCTGACCAACTGCTCTGCATGCAGCATATCATTGCCAACAGGTTCAGTAGTAAGCACCAGCTGATGCTTCAGCATTTGAGTCATAACCTGCACAGACAATGGATATTGCAAATCTGAGAACATATACACATAAAGACCACTTACAGTGTGTAACACATGCACATTAGCCAGTGGATAAAACATCCAGTCTCATACAATCCAATCACCTTGATTATCCCAAACAGAGAAACCTTTCCCATCCTGATAAGTGGAGTCAAACAAGACATGTAAATCACCCAGCAAGAGAAGACCAACACCAGATGCAGGATTAGTGTCAAAATAATTAGAGACCAATCCATACAAATGTATAAGATCTTGTCTATCCATTAGATGAAGTATCTGACTCAGAAAGATAAAATGCTTGAATGACCCATCTTTCCTATAAATTTTATTCACCTTGCCACCCATATAATCTGTAAGTTCCCATCTATCTAAACGAGACCACACAACTAGTTCTTCATCACTAGTATCAGTAACTGTGATGAATGAACTGTCAGGAACATTCAGATCAAGAATCCTTGAGCTCCTCTTCTTTGCAATACTCTTTCGTCTCCCACTCGTTGAGGAGGAAGGAGAAGGAATGTTAGAGCTTGGAGCATCTGGAGTAGGAATCACTGGGGTAACATCTGGTGATTTAACACCTTCCTTAGGATCAACAGACTCAGGCTGAGGTGTATCAGTGGAAACAGATGTATCCTTCTCAGTAGAACAAGGATGGACATCATCAAAAGGAACATTTGTATCAATATCAGTGGAAACAACCTGAGGCTTAGTAGAAGAATCCACACCTAGGTTATCAGTGGGAATGCTCTTAGGCTCAGCAGCAGGAACACCTTCAGAAGGATCAACCTTAGATGCATCAGTAGGAAGAGTTGGAGATGTAGTAGGCTTCTCAACAGGTGTAGAATGCTGCTTAGGAATCTCTTCAGCATGAATACCAACATCTGCTGTGCTAAGTAAGATCTCATCAGAAGGACCAGCAGCCTTCAATCTCTTGACTTCAGGTCCTTCCAATGAAGGCTAATGTCTCTTCATCCTTGCATGTGGATTAAGACCATCCTTTTCCAACTGTGTGAGAATTTTGTTATACTCCACCACCAACTGTTCATCTGTCAAAGATTTCACATAGGTTATAGACCATCCATTGTTGTATAAAGCAGAACTCGTATTCTTCACAAACTCCCTCATATGTTTTCGTTGTTCAGCTTGAGTGGGTGGTCTATCTCTCTTAGCCTTAGCTTTCCTTTCTGCATCTGCTTTCTTCTTCCTATTAGCCAGTGCCATCAAATCAGTAACAAAATTATATGAGTCAAAAGCACCTCCCAATATGGACTGAGCAAGTAATGTGTTAGTTGTAACTCCAGCCACAATGGATATCCAGGTGTCATCAGTGAAGTGCAAGGTAGCCTCATCCAGTTCTTTCATTCTCTCAGGTGTGATCTCAGGAACTGTGTGAGTTTGAATTTCTGCATCAAAGGAGGCTTGAACTTTCTCTGCTACTTCCCTATCACCCTTTTCAAGTTCATGAAGCCTAAAAAGTCTTTCCTCTTCAGCCTTGATAGCAGCAGGATCCACTTCCTCTTCAACCATTAGAGCCTTTCCTTTATCTACTGAAGAAACACCCACATGAACATCTTCAGAAGTAACCTTGGGATCAGAAGGAACGGATGCTGGTATCTCAGAAGCAATGGAGGAAGTAGCAGCAGGTATAGGTCTATCAGCAGGATCAATTACACTATCAGAGGGAACCGAAATCTCAACAGCATCAGAAGAAACCATATCCTCAGCACCCTTATTAGAAATGGGTTCTGATGGAAGTTGCACTTGATCAGCACCAACAGAAGTATCAGGAGAATCCACAGAACTAGTCTTGAGCACATTAAGGTTTAGATAATTTCTCTTTCTAGTCCTTCTTCTGTTAAACACTTGAACTTCTGGATCTTTCTAAGCTTGAGTCTCTCCCAATGAAACAGAGGCCAAAACATGTAGTGCCTCCAGATCAATGTTGGTCCTCTCAGTATCTTGTTCCTCCTCTGTATCTTAAACTACAACCCTGCTCCTCCTTTTGTTGAGCCTAACCTCCAAATCTGTCACCCTTTTAAGCAACTTAACCAGAGCACCACCCAGAGTCTGCTTGGTTTCCTTAAGCTCATTCCTTGTTTCTGTCAGCTGAGCCTCCAAATCATCAACCCTCTTAGAATACCTGTTAAGCAAGCTAGACATGTGCATTAGTACATCAGGATCCTCAGCTCCACCAACAGGTTTTCCTGAGGTATTAGGAGCTTCATTGGTCCTGGGAGGAGACACATAAAAATCATCACCAAAGATGGTGTCATCCTCAAAATTATGCCTAGGAGGACTAGAAGGTTGGACAAAAGGTTGATCAATATTGACCTCAGTCTCAATAGGAGTTTCAGAGGCAACAACTGGCTCCTCAGGAGCAACAACCCTTGGTGATGGTAGGGCAACAGGTGAAGGATATGGGGGTTGCTGGTTTTCAGTGGCAACTGATGCAGAGGCATCAGGAGCATTGGAGGCCCCGATATCAGCTGAAACTAATGCAGAAGCACCATCAGCATTGGGGTCTGCTGACATAGGGCCACCAGATGCCTCATCAATCATAGGCTCTAAACCACCAGCAGGAATGACTGAACGTTTGACCACTGTTTCCAAATCAAAGCTACCAACAGAAACCATTTCCCTCAGCAAAAATCATCATGTTACCAGCAGGAATAGAGAAAGAATAAATCCTTATGTACATATATGTGCATCTACAGACTCCATACATAACCTTTATTTATTCAATAACCAACCAATTAATTACAGCCATAAATTTTACCAACTAAAGATTCCACCGTTACTATGCCTATTTAACCAACCTCTTGCCTCACAACGTACATCAAACCAAATAACCCTAACATCAAAGTCGATTTCCTACCACACCACCATGAATAACTCTCCCAATCATCCCATTGAAATATCTTCAGACTCATCTGAGAGTGAGTCATCCAATGATGGATGGTTAAGCTACTTTCCTCGTGGTTACTCCAGTGTGACTTACATGTCCAAAGACCCTCCTCACAAATCACCATTTTCTTGCACTTCTTCAGAGGATGAAGATGGTGAGCGTGGTGGCTCTTATGGACCAGTGATGAATGTTGCTCCTCTTGCCATAGTACCACCTCCTTACATGCGATTGCGGGTCCTTGACTCAAGACCAGAAACCTGCACCTCAAACCCTGAGAAGAGAGCTACAGTGGTTGGTCTAGCTGCAAAGCCAGTGTGGTCGTTCATCAACAGGTGGGGAAAGGAGCATCAGAGGATGCCAGAGTGGGGAAAGAGGAGGCTTGAGTAGGTGCCTGGAAGATGGAAGCTGGAGTCTGGGGGAAACTTTGGTGAAGCTTGTTAGGATGGAGTCTTGATGTAATCAGCAGCAATGTTTTAAAAAGTCTTGTAAAGCTACACTATATCTAAGAATGTAGTGTGTTTATATGAATAAAAGACTTTTGTAGTTTAATTTTTTGCTATCTTTTGCCACTGATTGTGTGTTTGATACTAGATCTGCAAGAAGGTTAGTAGAACACAGAACATACAAAACAAATATATATACAAAAATATACATAATATACAACATAAATCCTCCCCTTAAACCAGAAACCTCCCCTTAGGCATAATTCTCCCCTCAAACGCAACAATCAGGGGTTGATCATGCCTATATGGACAACCAAAAATTGAAACCTTGGACCATCAAAAGCTTTAGTCAACAAATCAGCTACATTTTCATCTGTATGAATTTTAACCACTTGAATAAGGTGTTTTTCATTAGCATCTCTGATAAAGTGGTGTCGAATTTCTATGTGCTTAGTTCTTTGATGAAAAGCAGGATTTTTAACAATGCAAATTGTACTTTGGTTGTCTATATGGATCTTAGTGTTCATAAATTGAACCCATAATCCAATAAGCGATTTTGAATCCAAAGTACCGACCACAACAACTAGCGACAACAACATATTGACCTCGATGAAGATGTAGCCACTATGGTCCGCTTCTTGCATTGCAAGAGATTAATCTCCTTCGAAACCGACAACCCCGGTAGTAGATTTTCGATCAAAGTTGGCACCAAGCATAATCACTATCACTATATGCTTCCACTCAAATGGAGACTCTCTAGGATACCAAAGACCCAAATTAGGTTGACCTTTGAGATACTTGAAAATCTTCTTGACTGCAGTCAAATGGGAAGTCAAAGGAGTGACGATGATGCTGTAACAAGCTTGGCGCAAACATAATATCAGGCCTAGAAGCAGTCAAATACATGAGTGAACCAATCATAGATCTGTATAGATGAACATTGACAGCAGGATCTGGCTCATTATTTGACTTAGACTTTGGGGGTTCATAGGGAGTAGTTGCAGTCCTAACAAGTTCCATATCAAACTTCTTAAGGATGTCATGCACATATTTCTCCTGATGAATATGAGCCATCCTTCTATGCCATTTATTAGATTCATCCAAGGATGCCTTTGCCACCAAACAAGCTAAGTCACCTTCAGGCTAAACATCATTGAGGTTGAATGTATACAGATTATGTTTCCTAGGCACCTTCTGAACAACTTGACTGTCATCAGGTATCTGAAAGTCTTTTGAAAGTACAAGACATTCAATATCAATGAACAGAACACAATTTTTCTTGTCACAGATTTGAGACACAGAAAATAAGTTGAAGTTTCTTAGTTGTTCCACATAATAAACATTCTCAAAGTCCATCTTGGAAGTTCTTATGGTTCCCTTCCCTGTAATTTTACCATCTCCTCCTCCAAATGTAACAGTACCTCCTTGAATAGATACAAAATCATGCAATTTGTCTCTGTTCCCTGTCATACTCCTAGAACATCCACTATCAACAATACCCAAATCTTTATTTGTATGAGGATCATCCTACAAGTTAAGATAATACACAACAACATTAGTATACATGGAGACCCAAGTCATTACTGACTTGGGCCTGCCTTGTGGATCATATTTGAAAAACCTGCAGATTGATGAGATCCATGATTGTTCTTGGAACCCTTCACGAAGGATGGTCTATTTTGTGTCCAAGAGCAACCTGCTGAGGGCTTAACAACATTATCCCACCTTGCCCCCCTTTTATTCAATGGGTGATTATTAACAAGCCTATATCCATTTTGAAAATAAGTACCGGTAGGTCTGATTAATGGCCTAGGAACATTTTTCTCCAACATGATGAAGATGGTCTATCGGCGGCGGGTTACCGGCGAGGCGGTCTACCGGCGAAATTGGTTCGCCGGTCCTCACATGTGTTCAAGAGGAACAAATGGAGGAATTTTGGTCACATCATTCCATATTGGTCTATGTCTCTGTTGATTAGTACAAACACCCATTTGTTTCTCATAAAAATCACAATCTTTGATAAGATGAAATGTACTACCACAAACAAAACATGATTTCTTCTTAAAATGCTTGTTCATAACATTAGGAGTATTATCACAAACAAACTTATTCAAACCACAACCAAAATCAGAATTGTTTTTAACAGAATCAACAAAACAAGAAATGTTTTTAAAATAAGATGTCTTTGAAGATGATTCATTAACAGCAACTCTTGGGACAGGCAATGGCTTGGGAGAGGCAGACTTGAGCGTTGTTGATTCTTCACTTGAATCACTGGCGGCATAGTCTTTAGACTGGTCTCTGAAGTCCTATTCTTGGAAGAACAAGAGACAAAATCATTAGTTTCCTTGCCGGTCTCGGATAAGTCATTAGACTTTTGGCCATAGGTCATATGTGATTCATCCAAATCTAAGTCTGAGTCTGGGTTAGGAGGTCTAACAATACCATTGATAGAGGAAGGAACAATGTGCATTTCACCTGGTTTAACAAATTTAGAAGGTCGATATTTTTCTTCCTCTTCATCAGTGACAAGATTAAAAACACTATATTCTTTAGGGTCATAAACCTCATATGAATCAATGTAATCCTTGAAGCCCAACCCCATCTTAGTTTTAACAGACATAGAACGTTTTCTTAATTTGTCTAGATTTTTAGCTTGTTCTTGCCACTCTTTATGTCTAGCCACCTCTTTATCTAATTTAGCCTTAAGATCCTCCTTTTCTACATTAGCTTGAATATTTTCATTTTCAGTATATTTTAACACGTTAGTGGTGTTCTCCAAATCTCTTTCTAACACTCTAACTCTCTCTTCAAGGGCCAATTTATTTTGTTGGTACCAGGCCTTTTGTTTTTCTAAAGATTTAACAGTTTTCTTATATGCCTGGACCTAAATAAAATTTTCTTTATATTGGCCATTAACATCATCAAATTCACTTTTAAGAGCATCATATTTAGCATTACAACCAAAAATACAATTTTGTACCTGAGATGTGATGCCCATCAGTGCAAACTCATAGCGATGTCGACAACCAATCCAACCTGAGGATTTTCATCCTGAACTTCATCCAGATGAGTATCCTAGTCAACCCTCGAGTCCAGAGACATCAAAGCTTTAGGTTTCACATCCTCAGGTTCCTTGAGCTTGTAAGCTGTATACCTTATCATGTCACTTCCCTTCTTATCTGGTCATTCTCTGGCAAAGTAACCTACTTGGTTGCATTCAAAGCACCTGATCTTTTTCCTATCAAACTTGGCTGCCTCTCTTCCCTTGTAGCTGAATTTCCTCCTAGAACCCTTCTCAAACCTGTTGACTTTTACAGCAAGCATGGCCATCTGCCATTTGAGGTCCATCTCCTCCAAATCCTATTTATCTACTTGTTCAAAATCTTCATAGGCCAACTGTTGTTGGTCTCAGTCTCAGCAACAAATAAATAAAGCACATCCTCTATCACAGTATTGGACTTTGATTTCCTTGTAGAAGAAGTGTGTGTTATGGTTGCTGCTAATGAAGAAGTGGGACTCTCAGCATAAGACACCATTGTGTTAGCGCTGGTAGCAATATCAAAAGTTGAGTTTGATGGAGTTGGAGAATAGGTAGAATGACCCTTGATATCAATTTAAAGAGATCTAAGCTTATTGTAAAAGTCATCGAAGCTTAAATAATCAAGCCCGCCCTTTGCCTTGAGAGTGAGAGAGACCTGCCTCCAAGAAGAAGGTAAGGCACGCAGGAACTTGAGGTTGCACTCTTCATTGTCAGGTTTGGCCTTCATCTGATTGAGTTGGCTCAGGATTTTCTGAAACCTGTCATACCCCTTGTGTATGCCTTCCTCTTCAAAAATTGTAAACTCCTAAAAGCTCTGCTTGAGTATAGACTTCCTCATCTTCTTAGACTCTTCGTTACCACCAAACCTTGCCTTGATGGCCTTCCAGATCTCTTTTGCATCATCAAGATGATGAAAGTCGCTTATATGCTCATCTGGTAGTGCTTGGAGCAAGGTAGTCCTAGCCTTTGTTTCCCTCTGAAGGGCAATAGCTTCTTCAGTTGTTGCTGATGGAAGAATGATCACATTACCTTCTGTATCTCTACCAATCTTCTTCTTACTGTTGCCTTTTAGAACAATGTTCCAGAGATGGTAGTCATTGTTGGTGATGTAATTTTCCATCTTCATAGCCCATATGTCATATTTGTCCTTCTTCAGATAGGGACATTTTGCATTGTTGTTGGACATGGTAGTAATCACCTGCTGAATTGTAGACTGAGCATTGGATGACTCAGACTTCTCCTCATTGTCTGAGTCTGAATGTTTTGATGATGTCATTGTTAGAGTGAATCTAGGGTTTTGTGAAAGAGAGTAAGGATGTCTTCTTTAAAAGATTCTCACCAGGCTCTGATACCACTTGTTGGAACAGTCCCAGATAGATCTTAAGAGCCTTAATGAACGTATAGTAAACCTTTGTAATCACAAGTAAACTATGGAGAACCTTTATTAGACTTATGTCCACGTGGAATATGAACACAAGAATTAAGAAGACAATAAACACAAAAGACTTGATCCTCTATGGATCTATATTGAATTACTAACAATGTTGTTGACAAGCGTACGTAAACCCTAGCCGCAGGTTTCTTTTATACTACAAGAAACCCTAATTATGTAGCTTACAAAACACGTAAAAGATATGCATTATCTATTCCTAATTTAACTCATGCATATCCTAACTAAATACTAATAATACGGAAACTACATATCCGCAGAAACAATAATAACTATCAGCAGTAACTGCACTATCTGCAGTAACTACACTATCAGCAGGAATACTAAAACTATCAGCAGGAACCCTTATCAGTAGGAACCCACTATTACAATAATTCCTAACACTGATCGCTCAGTAAACGCCTTGATTTATCATAATCGGCCTATTTAATCGTTTGGTCAAAGATCGCTTAAAAATCGGCCAACAAACCGATTAATCGGACAAAATCGGTCTAATCGGACAAAATATATTATAACTCGGTCAACAAAATCGCTTAAAAATCAGACAAAACAGCTTAAAAATCGGTCAAAAAAGTGATTAATCGAACAAAATCAGCCAAAGCTCGCTTAAAAATAGTCAACAAACCGAGTAATATCTATGTTTGACTTTGAACTTTGAATAATTATGTATTATGTTTATATTTGAACTTTGATGCACTATGTTTATATCATACATATAATATAATACAATATCTAAAATTACAATTTTTTGCTTAAAAATTCTAATCCGATTAATCCCCACCTAACCGATTAATCGCTAGGCCCTACCCGACCACCTCACTAGCGCCTAGCAATTTTTACAACCATGCTCAATACTGCAAAGAAAACGGCATAGCACGACAACTTACCGCACCTTACTCACCGCAACAAAATGGAGTAGTTGAACAAAGAAATAGGACAATTATGTCTACAACAAGATGCATGATGAAAGCAACCAACATGCCTCAAAATTTTTGGGCTAAAGCTGTTAGACATTCAATATACTTTCTAAATAGCGTTCCTACAAAAGCCTCAGAAGACATCACTCCATATGAAGCGATCAAACAAAGAAAGCTAAACCTAAAAAATCTAAGAGTTTTTGGCTGCATAGCATATGCAAAGGTACCATCACAACATCTGACAAAGTTAGATGACATAAGCAACAAAATGGTATACGTAGGTAATGAACAAGGATCAAAAGCTTACCGTCTATTTGATCCAACAACACAAAGAATATTTGTTAGTAGAGATGTGAAGTTTAAAGAGGATGAAGCATGGGACTGGAAGGATTACTTGAATGAACACACCAACAATGAACCTGAATGGTTTGACTTCGAAGTCGAAAACCTTGAAGCCACAAATGAACATCAGGAACAAGAAATCCAACCAAATGAAGAAGACAACGATATCCCTAACAACGATGATGATGAAAATACAACATCAACAAAAAACTCACCCTTACAAGCATTTCACACACCATCTACAACTTCAACGCGAGTAAACGCTCAAATTACACCACCTTTCAGTACTATCAACCAATCAAAATAATTCAAATGCAACCAGGAATTTACATCCAAACTTTGATCATACACCATTACAATGTTTTAGAACATTAAATGATATATACGATAACACCGAGGAAGTATTACCCGAGCAATTATTACTGGCTGAAGATGAACCTAAGAATTACAAGGAAGCATCAAACGATCTAAAATGGATTAAAGCAATGAAGGTTGAATTAGATTCCATCAATAGAAACAATACATGGGAACTAACCACTCTACCCAAAGGACATAAAGCCATTGGATTAAAGTGGGTATTCAAGACCAAGGAAGATGCTAATGAAAATATAGTCAAACATAAAGGAAGACTAGTAGCCAATGGCTACATACAAGAGCATGGCATAGACTTTGAAAAAGTCTTTGCACCTGTAGCAAGAATGGAAATAGTCTGATTACTATTAGCCATACCTGCTAATAATAAATGGGAAGTACATCACCTTGACGTCAAATCTACATTTCTATAAAGACTTGAAAGAAGAAGTGTATGTTACACAAGGTTGTAAAAATCGTTAGGTGCTAGTGAGGCGGTCGGGTAGGGCCTAGCGATTAATCGGTTAGGCGGAGATTAATCGGGGATTAATCGAATTGGAACTTTTATGGACAAAATTGCAATTTTAGATATTATATTATATTATATGTATGAGATAAGCATAGTGCATCAAAGTTAAAATATTTTAAGTGTTCAAATATAAACATAATATATAATTCTTCAAAGTTCAAAGTCAAACATAGATATTACTCGGCTTGTTGACCATTTTTAAGCAATCTTTGACCGATTAATCGGTTTGTTGACCGATTCTTAAGCGATTTTGTTGAGCATTGTTTAAGCGATTTTGTCTGATTAAACCGATTTTGTCTGATTAATCGGTTTGTTGACCAATTTTTAAGCGATCTTTGACCCAACCGATTAAATAGGTCGATTATGATAAATCAAGGTGCTTAGTGAGCGATCAACGATTATGCGGGGATTAATCGGCCGCCTGGGCCGATTTTTACAACAGAGACAACTCACAGAAGCTCTATATGGTTTAAAACAAGCACCACGTGCTTGGAACATAAAATTAGACAACACCTTAAAGTCATTAGATTTCAAGAAATGCGCTTTGGAACAAGCTGTCTACACGAAGAAATCAAAGGACTCAATACTTCTAGTAGGAGTCTATGTAGATGATTTAATCATCACTGGCACACCTAAAGAAGAGATAGACAAGTTTAAAGCTCAAATGGAAGAAAATTTCGAGATGAGTGATTACTATCCTACTACTTAGGAATTGAAGTCACACAAACTGGAGGTGACATATCAATAAAGCAATCCGCCTACGCAAGCAAGATCCTAAAGGAAGTTGGAATGCTAGACTGCAAAGATACTCTAATACCTATGGATCCAGGAACAAGACTAACAAAGAACACTTAAGAAACAACGGTCAACTCAACTGAATATAGAAGTTTAATTGGATGCTTACGATATCTGCTATATACAAGACCCGACTTAAGTTATTACGTTGGATTACTTAGTCGTTTTATGCAAGAACCAAAGGAACAACATCTGAAAGCTATAAGACAAGTACTACGCTATGTAAAGGGAACAAAAGACTATGGAATCACCTACAAACACAATGGAGGAAATCAAATACAAGGTTATAGTGACAGTAGCTACGGAGTCAACACTCAAGAAGGAAAAGGGACTATTGGAATTATATTCTACTACGGTGAATCACCAATCAGCTGGAGTACACAAAAACAAGCCACAGTAGCTCTATCATCATGTGAATCCGAATTCATTGCAGCAACAGCAGCAGCAACACAAGCATTATGGTTAAAGAGATTACTAAGCAAGCTTACACATACCCAAGAAGAAAAGGTTACAATAATGGTCGACAACAAGTTTGCCATCGAACTAATGAAGAATCCTGTATTTCATGGAAGGAGTAAGCACATTGACATAAAATATCACTTTATATGAGAATGCATTGAAAGAGAAGATTTACAAGTCGAGTTTATAAGTGAAGAATTTCATAAGGCTGACAGGCTCACAAAAGCACTACCGAAGATCAGATTCCTAACAATGAGACAACTAATCGGAGTCAAAGATCTATAACAAAGTGATTGTGATTAAGAGGGAGAATATTGGGTTAATCCCAATCGACCCAAGTCAACACCCCATATGACCCGGTCAACCCAAAGTCAAAGAAGAAAGTCAACCAAGCAGTTTTATGACAGTTACAAAATAACTGCTAAATGGCAGTTACATCCCTAAAACCGACATACATGTTGGTTCCGTTGAACCAACATGTCTTTTCATTGAACCCATTCAATTATTATAAATAGATAGCATTTGTACACAAACAGAATGATGACATATTGATTAATACAAAAGCATTTACATAATCTTTGTTTCAATTGTTACTTGGTATATTTTGACTTAAGTTAGAAAGACCATTGATCCACCCATTGAGGCCAACAAAATTCACCCGTCGTGGTTGGATTGGATATATACGATCCTATTTTAGTTTGTAACAACTCGATCTGTAATCGCTCTTTATTCTAGCTTCTTGCTAGTGTTAAGAGATTATGCCGTTCAAATTAAAATAAAGCTAGTTGGTACAATAGCTGGATATCAATAGTAACCAAAATTGATGTAAAGTACCTCTCAAATTAAACTCCAGTTATGTATAACCTAGTTCTTCTGTGTTAGTATCAACAAGTTATAGACACAAACCATTCACGTACGTTTCTTTTGGGAGTTAACTTAGATCAAGGTGCTTTAGTGAAAACTAAACGTAAAAACATCATTCAAAGCCCAAAGGCACACATCTAAACCACTGAACTGATAGATGAAATGTATGCTGCTTATTGCTTGACCTTTAAAGCTTTTATTCGATGGGGCTAATTCAGTAACATGAAAATTACATGAGCCAATAAAATAGTCGTCACAAGATTATGATTAGTGAAGTATTGCCACATAATTCACTTATAATACTGAGAATGATCGCTTTTACAACAAGAAACTTCGATCAAATTTTAATTTACATTGCGGGTTTAAAAGTAATTTCGCTAATTAAGTCAAATTAGCAGGCTGACAATTAATACAATAACCTCAAGAAGAGGGTCGTAAGTAGCATAAAAATATATTATTAGATCCCTCAAACCAGAAGTTTCAAGGAAGATCATCCAAAGAACAAAGGAGTGAAGCCATGAAGCTAGAAGCTAAACCCGACGACACCACCTCAAAAAGTTCCCATAAAAGACTTTATTATCTCTACTGACTCACTTGATCAGTCACTAAAAAATAGTAAAGAAATACTAATTACTTATTTGAGCACACGGGAACTTGTCAAAATTCCTGGACATGTTTTTTGGCATTTGACCTAAGCATGTCGACCTGTTGGACATCAAAAAAGAAGCTGCAACTTCTTTCATGCCTTCATTACTGACATTGGTTTCTTCTTCGTAGATTGTTTCTAGGATCCTAGAAGCTTGGAGTTTCGAGATATGCAAAAAACGAGATGTTGCAACGGCAGAGAAGGGAGTCCGGTGTTGTGTTTGTTTGGTTGTGCAGTTGGATTTAGGTAGTGAAGCAAAGAGAAGCCTTGTTGCCATGTTTTGGTATATGTTTAAAGGGTAAGTGTAATATTTGGGGAATTGAGGAGAGGATGATGAGATGGATATATGAATATTTCACAAGTGTTCTTGGTCATTTATAGGGCTCAAAACAGATAAATAACCACCAATAGCCATATTTTTTCTATTGTCATCAGTCATCATAAATACGTAATGATGCGTCATCCTTAATTATTGTTTCGGAGAGTGTTGTTTCAGTTAACAAATTTTGCACTCTCAAAAAGTTAAATCTACCTCAAAATATAAGTCACACCGTATATACTTTTTCTAGTAAATTAGATTCATTTTCAAGTGGATTTAATAAAAATAATCCATGCATATCATTAACTAGTTATGTGTAATTTTGAGTCCATGTGTGCATGTGAAAATCTTTTGACAGCTTATAAAAACTTAAGCTTTACAAATCAATTAGGTACAAGTAGCTTTTAACACGTTCAACTCTTCTAAAGTTATATTTTTCTAGATAATTAATCTCGTGGTTTTCCATTTTTTCGTCGACTTATCTATGAGGTTTGAATCCACCGTCACAGATACCTAACCGAGTAAAATCTTCTTTTTTCAAGGAATTGGTATGGTCGCTTCAAGGTTGTTCGTACTTAGCATTAATTTTGAACTTGAGACATCTTCACAATTTAGAATGATAGTCATAAGCCATTTGCCATTAAAAGCTAAACATATATTTTAACTTATATAATTAACTTGTGTCAATCGTATAGAAATTTCCTTTTATATGTATAGTCGAAAACTACGTATCATCTTGATCTTGTAGTAATAAGGTGCTAGCTTTTTTATTTAAATTCTAGTGACTCATAGCTTAGAAAAAGAGGACCGGCCCTGCATACCTCATACAAATCCAAAATTGTGCTTTATGGAATGAATGAATTTAATGTCTACACACCTCCTTTTTAAGCATGCCCTTTTTTACACGGCGATGGTACTTTTCTGATTTTGATAACGAGTGAGCACAACTGATGACTTGGTCCTGGTGTTTCCAGGGGTTGTGATCAAGGAATCACGCGTTTTCCAGATTGATAAATGACGTTTTGTTTTTGTAACAAAGGCTGCTTGTCGTCAAATTTCACACGCAATCAAAACCAATGATCGGAGGAACAGAAAGCTTTAGTTGTAAATATTTCATATAATTTATCTCGCAGTATTCGCTTTAGTTGTCTAAAATTGTTTTCTCAAGAGCCAGAAAGCAATGAACGTTGTTCAAAAAAGAAAGCTATGAACGTAAAGTCAAACTGAAAATGATATAGAGAAAACAAATAGTCAAATAGATATTGCATGTCATCCATTGTATGGAGTGGACACATAATTTGTTTGTTCAGTAAATACTTAAACTGGCCAAAAAATCTTTAGTTAGAGACTGGAAGTGATCACTTATTTCGGAAGAACTAGTTACGGTATACTTGTCACAAGGTAAGAATTGTTAGCCATGTATACAGATGTCACTAAATTACAGCGTTTCATGTTTCAGTGACACGAAATATTGGTGATAAGCTGGGAGCGAAGTAAATTTTCTTCTATACCATAAAGTTATCTCACATGTGTTAGACATTACTTGAACCAATAATCATTTAGTTGAAAAGCATTCTCAAAGAAAATGTGATCTATTAGACTACGAGTCGTTAGGTAAAGTTCTTATTATTTACCCACACACCACAAAAGGGTTTTACGTACCATGGTTGGCGCGCTACATCAAATATCAACGCAAGATCTTTCACATGATGCACTAGCTAATAAACTAAAAAGTGCAAAAAATGGAATTTTCGATGCCAACGAAAACCATATCATAAATGGGATTTACATACCATCTAATACAAAGACACTTGGCTCCATTTGAAATGTCATGTTGCTTATCTTCATGAATGTATTAAAATGCATTTAATACATAAAGTTAGAGTCGTCAAGAAAGTTTAAACGTCAATAGCGACTCTTAAGATCAAGACTAGTGACACAATATGAGCCGTAACGAGTTACCTTCGATGTGTATCTTGCTATGAACCCCTTAGAATTCCTTTGAAACAACTTTTAGACCACAAAATATTTGCATACATCTCTTGAAAATAAGGGGATATAGGATGCCACATTCAGAAAACTAATAATACATATGGACTTGCATGCCAAATAATTGGTACCAAGTTTGGTCCTAAACCAAAGTTAGGAGAAAACGATTTTTTTACACAAATTTTGTATAAGAAGAAAAAATCAACACATATACTCCATCTGGTCGAGTTATACATTCTTGTATAAAATTACACATTTGTTATCTACAAAACTTGAAATCACAATCACTTAGCTACAATCAGATGAACACACTTGTTGGTTCTTTCTTCTATTATTTGATTTAGAACAATGGCAGTACGTGTGTTACTAATAAGTGGTAACTATTCGATCTATGTGTTACTAGAAGAAACAATATTGGAGCTTTTTTAGTAACTATGACACAATACGCATATACTTTACCATTATATGATGCAAGGATGTACAATGCATGACATTTCCAGAATTTGTTCATTTAGGCTATTTAAAAGTATTTAGGTATTTTTTTTTCCCTTGTTTTGCATAAGTATGACATGTCATTTCTTATGTTTGTTTAGGTCTTAAGCACTGTAGACGCTTTTGATTTGCCTTCTTTCGGCTAAGGTGTGGGATTCACCCACATTTATTGTACTTAATTGTTTTTTTGGAGTACTAATACTTTACTGGGGGTAACCATTTTACCCAATAAAAAAGAATTTTTTCAAAACAAAAATAAAGATTAGACTCGGCGAAACATAAAAGAATAAATAGAAGTATTCGAGTTATTGAATTGTTCGAACTTTGACCAGTTCATAGTCAGTTAGAGCTAATAATTCTAGAGATATTCTAGACGTTTGAGTATGTTAAGTTAGTTGAGTCTTTTTAGCCTAAGTTTATTTATTTCCGTTGTAAGTCTTGCCTATATAAAGGCTACTAGTCAAGTTAATAAAGGTAGAAAAGTATTAGTTATTTTCTACTACAAAAGCAAGTTTTGTTTGTCAACTTACCCAACAAGAATAACGGACAGGATTTTTTATTTTTTTGTAAGCATGGTATTTGAACTTTTTGCTTCTTAATCCACGTGATTTGAAGTTACCGCTATACAAACTCAAACCAAGTACCTCTCAAATTAAACTCCAGTTATGTATAACCTAGTTCTTCTGTGTTAGTATCAACAAGTTATAGACACAAACCATTCACGTACGTTTCTTTTGGGAGTTAACTTAGATCAAGGTGCTTTAGTGAAAACTAAACGTAAAAACATCATTCAAAGCCCAAAGGCACACATCTAAACCACTGAACTGATAGATGAAATGTATGCTGCTTATTGCTTGACCTTTAAAGCTTTTATTCGATGGGGCTAATTCAGTAACATGAAAATTACATGAGCCAATAAAATAGTCGTCACAAGATTATGATTAGTGAAGTATTGCCACATAATTCACTTATAATACTGAGAATGATCGCTTTTACAACAAGAAACTTCGATCAAATTTTAATTTACACAGCGGCTTTAAAAGTAATTTCGCTAATTAAGTCAAATTAGCAGTCTGACAATTAATACAATAACCAAAAGAAGAGGGTCGTAAGTAGCATAAAAATATATTATTAGATCCCTCAAACCAGAAGTTTCAAGGAAGATCATCCAAAATATAAAGGAGTGAAGCCATGAAGCTAGAAGCTAAAACCGACGACACCACCTCAAAAAGTTCCCATAAAAGATTTTATTATCTCTACTGACTCACTTGATCAGTCACTAAAAATTAGTAAAGAAATACTAATTACTTATTTTAGCACACTGGAACTTGTCAAAATTCCTGGACATGTTTTTTGGCATTTGACCTGAGCATGTCGACCTGTTGGACATCAAAAAAGAAGCTGCAACTTCATTCATGCCTTCATTACTGACATTGGTTTCTTCTTCGTAGATTGTTTCTAGGATCCTAGAAGCTTGGAGTTTCGAGATATGCAAAAAACGAGATGTTGCAACGGCAGAGAAGGGAGTCCGGTGTTGTGTTTGTTTGGTTGTGGGGTTGGATTTAGGTAGTGAAGCAAAGAGAAGCCTTGTTGCCATGTTTTGGTATATGTTTAAAGGGTAAGTTTAATAATTGGGGAATTGAGGACAGGATGATGAGATGGATATATGAATATTTCACAAGTGTTCTTGGTCATTTATAGGGCTCAAAACAGATAAATAACCACCAATAGCCATATTTTTTCTATTGTCATCAGTCATCATAAATACGTAATGATGCCTCATCCTTAATTATTGTTTCGGAGAGTGGTGTTTCAGTTAACAAATTTTGCACTCTCAAAAAGTTAAATCTACCTCAAAAATATAAGTCACACCGTATATACTTTTTCTAGTAAATTAGATTCATTTTCAAGTGGATTTAATAAAAACAATCCATGCATATCATTAACTAGTTATGTGTAATTTTGAGTACATGTGTGCATGTGAAAATCTTTTGACAGCTTATAAAAACTTAAGCTTTACAAATCAATTACGTACAAGTAGCTTTGTTGAAATATGAGTTGGGATACAAGCTCATGTTTGACTTTAAGTCAAAGGGCTTGTTATGCCAATATGTTCTAATGTTTGTATGTTTGGCTATTAGTAGCAGGTTTTATATCTTGAGGGGTTGATTTGTATTTTATGCTGATATATAAGCTGGTCTCTCTCTCTTGGCTGGAATAATCCTTCACATCGTTTCTCTCACAAAACATCTCGCATATCTTTCTCTTAAGTTTGGTGCGGTATTGTTGATATTGGTTATCTTTGATCATCTTGATCGAGTTCTGATTTGATAAGTGTTCTTGAGGGTTGTAGTGAGGTTCTATTGTATTACGATCTTTGTAGTGTGATAGATAGAATCCTTACGAAGGGACTATCTTTGTCTTGTGTATTTGTTTGGTGAGCACACGTTTTGTGGACTCATCTTCTTGACTATTCAGTTAATAAAAGATTTCACCAAGGGGTGGTTGGCTGGGTGAATTGATTGTGTTGTGGTTGATTTAAGAGAAGATCTGGTTATTTTAACATGGTATTAGAGCCACGGTTTTGATCTCCGTTGGTTCTTGATTTTAGGGTTTCTAGGGTTTGATCTCCAATTTGGGGGTTTCTTGATTTCTGAGCAATTGGGATCTTGTGAGGCTGTTTTCTTAACGGCCTTAGTGTTAATTGTTGTTTTTAGTAGTGGATCTTGAGTTTATCAATTGGGTTTTTTTGAAACCCTAATTGGTAAATTTGGGGATCTTAGTTACGTGATTCTGGTGGTGTTCTTGGGGTTCTTGGTTGGTTATTGACTTTCTTGACTTAAATCAAGAAGGTTGGTTATCTGGTTTCCGCTGCGTATCTTCTTGAAAGGTTTATCTCTCTTCTTTTAGTTCTCTGAGTATTTTAGTTTTTTACACTGCAAACTCTGTGGGTAACTTCTTGACCTGCCTCCTTGAGAGGTACGGAAACCTGCTCTTCCCACAGATAGGTGTAAGACTGGGTACTTCAGTAGAACTGGGTGTGAGTTTTAGTGTTCTTGGTATTAGTTGTTGTTTTTTAGTATTGTTAGTAGTATTGTTCTTTGTTTTTTGTTCGGTTTGTATTTAGTATTTATCGGTTTACATTATATCGGTTTTCTTTATTTCTTGGTTCATTATGGCTGAAGTTCTTATTAGTGCTTTGGATGCTGGTAATCCTCTCTACTTGCATTCTAGTGATAATTCTAATATTCCTATTGTGCATTTTAAACTCACTGGATCTGATAATTACAAAATGTGGTCTACTGCTATGAAAATTGCTTTGAAAGGCAAAAATAAAATGGGATTTGTTGATGGTACCTGTGTTAAACCTGTTACTAGTCTTGTTCTTTCCCAGCAGTGGGAAAGATGTAATGCTATAGTTCTTGGTTGGATTCTTGGGTCTTTGTCTTCTGAGTTGTACTTAGGACAGGTTTATTCTGAAATTGCATCTGAAGTTTGGGATGAATTACTGAAACTTATGATAAAATTGATGGTTCATTATTTTTAATGTGATTCATAAGACTAACTCTCTTAAGCAAGGAGAATTATCGTGCGATTATTATCATAAGTTGAATTCTCTTTGGAGAATTTGATACTTTAACTTTGTTGCTGCTTGTACTTGTCTTTGCTCATGAGGGCATTTTAAAACATAATCGACTTGTTAGACTTATGCGGTTTCTTATGGGCTTAAATGATGTATATCAACCTATTAGGAGTAATATTCTTGCTAGGGATCCTTTACGATGTTAAAGAAGCTTTTAATGTGGTTTCTAGAGAGAGTCTCATAGAGGACTTCACCCTAGTTCGGTCCTAATAGTAAGGCTCAACTCTTTGCTTTTGTTGCTAAGACTAATAACAATTCCAACTCAATAATAATTTTGTTAGGAGAAATGGTAATAGTAACAATAATAGTGGTAATAGGGGCCTAATCCTAATCTGGTTTGTAAACATTGTGGTCTTATTGGGCATACTATTGATAGATGTTTTGAGTTGAATGGCTACCCTCCGGTTTTAAAAGGAATCCTAATCTGTCTAAACAATCTGCTTTGTTGTCAAAAGTTTAATGCTAATAATGCGGATGTGTTTCAACCATCTACTACGGTTCTATATTTGGTTCTTTCACTAATGATCAAATGATGAAACTCTTAAGTCTCATTAATGAAAAACCTTACGCTAATGGGTGCGCAAGTATGGCGGTACATCTCCCACCTTCTTCAATAATAATGTGATGTTTAATCGCATATTGAGAGGTTTTTACGTGCTAAGTCTAGTTCGAGAAATATCATGTTACTTTAGGATGGGTTATTGATAGTGGTGCTAATCAACATATGGTGATTCTACTAAAAATATGTTTAATATTGTTGATATTTCTAGTCTCATGTTAGCTGTTGGTCATCCTAATGGTCTTGTTGCTAATATTATCGCTATTGGTAGTCTTAGACTCACTTACGGTGTGGTTTTGTTTGATGTTCTTGTTGTTCACGAGTATAATGTCGATCATTATCATTAATAAGATGATTAAGGATAGTAAGTTTTTGTTGGTTTTGATGAACATAAATGTTATATTCGGGATTTGGCTGGGCAAAATTATGGGGATGGTAGTGTCTCTGTTGGTCTATACTTGTTTGATGAAACCGATTGTGGTGAGTCTAATCTTGCTATGTGTAATTCGTATTTGTTTGTCATGTTTCTAATGAGTTATGGCATCAAAGACTTGGTCATCCTACGATCAAGTCTTGACTACTTTGGGTAATAAAATTGGTTTTAAAAGGTGAATCATCTTTCTCCTTGTGATGTGTGTCACAAGGCCAAACAAACTAGAAAACCATTTCCTTTAAGTGAACATAAGTCTAAAGCTGTTGGGGATCTTATTCATTGTGATGTTTGGGGTCCTTATAAGGTTACTAGTAAAGATGGTTTTAAGTATTTTTAACTTTGGTTGATGATTTTAGTAGAATTTGTTTGGGTCTATCTTCGAAGTCAAAAGCAAGTTTGTGACCATATTACAAATTTTATAAAACTTGTTTTACACGGTTTAATAAAAAGTTAAGGTCATAAGGTCGATAATGGAACCGAATTTGTAAATAATCAATTATCCACTTTTTTTTACGAGTTAGGGATGATTCATCAAACTTCTTGTGCCTATACTCCTCGACAAAATGGGATTCTTGAGAGGAAACATAGACACCTTCTTAATGTTGCTAGGAGTCTTATGTTTTGGGGATTCCTTGAATATGTGGCTGAGTGTGTCTTAAGCTGTTGTATATCTTATTAACGAGCTTCCTCCTCTGTCTTGTCCGGTGCTTCCCTTATTTTTTAGTGTATGGTAAGGATCCTAGTCTCTCATATCGGATCCTTTGGATGTCGTGCTACTCTCTTGTTTTAAATTCACATGATAAGTTTGGTTCTAAATCGAAAAGTGTGTCTTAATTGGTTTTCAAGTGTGAAAAAGGCTTATAAGTTGTATGGTTTGGATAGTAAATTTGTTTTTATTCAAGAGATGTTACTTTTATGAAAGCTGTCTTTCCTTTTAAAATGAAGTTATCAAATGTTTTCATAAAACTTCAAATGTTTTGGTAAATCTAATCTTGAGTTTAATAAATCTCAACCAAACTTTGATGATAATGGAGTAGACAACTTAAATTTTTTGATGTCCATGGGTTTGAAAGTCCCTATGATGAAGAGGGGCCCTTCTAATGAGGAAGGTAGTGGTATGGCACCTTGGATAATGATAATATTGTAAATGAAGAAGGTGCAACCACAGCAACCCAGATAGATGAAAATATCACCTCTGAGGGCATAAGTCAAAATGTTTTCAATGGTGAGGATCAAAATATTCAAATGGAAGCACCACCAAGCACTAGGAGGTCTAGCAGGACTAGAACTCAACCTGTTAGGTTTAATGATTTTATTGTTGGTAGTAATGTGAAGTATGGTCTTGAGAAATATGTTTCTTATTCAAATCTGTCTAGAGTTAATATGTGTTTCTCTACTACTCTAAATAAGTCTTGTGAGCCTAAATCTCTTTCTGAGGCTATTCAAAATCCTATGTGGAAAGATGCTATGAATTACGAAATGGAAGCTTTACATAGGAATAATACATATGAGTTGTGTGAATTGCCTAATGGTAGATTTGCTATTGGTTGCAAGTGGATTTGGAAAATCAAATTTAAATCTCTTGGTGAAGTTGATAGATATAAAGCTAGACTTGTTGCTAAGGGTTATAATCGGAGGAAGGTATTGATTATGAAGAAACATTTAGTCTGTTGTCAAAATGGTTCTTGTTAGGTGTCTTATTGCTTTATCTGTCTCTAACAATTGGCCTTTATTTCAACCGGATGTTAATAATGCTTTTTATATGGAGATTTGTATGAAGATGTGTATATCGGTTGCCTCTGGTTATTATGATAAAATGAAACTAGAGTGTGCAAATTGAATAAGTCTTTGTATGGTTTAAAGCAAGCTCTAGGCGGTGGAATGAAAAACTCACCCTTGCTTTGATAGAAAATGGTTTTAAACAAAGTCTTAATGATTACTCTTTGTACACTAAAGATTGTGATGGTGTTTTCTTGGCATTATTGGTTTATGTGGATGATATTGTCATCCTTGGTAATAATGTTAGTGAGATTGAGAAGTTTAAAAGTTTCTAAATTCAAAGTTTATGATTAAAGATCTTGGTCCACTTAAATATTTTTGGGAATTGAAGTTCTAAATTGTGAATCTGGACTTTGTCTTTCTCAAAGAAATCTTGTTTGGATTTGTTACTTGAATGTGGGTTATTGGCTTGTAAGCTGCTTGCTACTCCTTTGCGTGAGAATGTGGTTTTGAGTCATGTTGAGACCGAAAATGATAAGTTTCATCCAATATGGTGAGTATCAAAATTGGTTGGGAAGCTTATATACTTATACATTACTAGGCGACATTTCTTATGCGGTTCATTGTCTAAGTCGGCATATGCATGCTCCTCTTAACTCTCATTTCTTCTTTGCACTTAGAGTTTTGAGATACTTAAACAGGCTCACATGCAGTATTCGGTTTGTGTATGGTAAAAGTATTAATCAGTATGCTTATTCGGATGCAGATTGGGCTAAGTGTCTGTTTCTAGGAAATCGGTTTCGGTTTTGTGTCTATTTTGCAATAATCGATTTCTTGGAAAAGTAAGAAACAAGCAACTATTTCTAGATCTTCTTTGAATCGAGTATAGATGTCTTGCATCTACTACTTGTGAGCTTATTTGGGTTCTAAAATTTTTAAAGATTTGGGTGTAGAGGATTTGTTACTGCAAGTTTATTTTGTGATAGCGATTCGCTATTGATTGTTGCTAATCCAGTTTTCATGAAAAACCAAACATTTTGAGATTGATTTACATCTTGTTAGAGAGAAAGTATCTTCAGGAGTTATTAAAACTTTGAAAGTTGCTTCTGTTAACAATGTTGCAGATATATTTACTAAAGGGTTGAGTGTTTCTCAACATAAGTTGTTTTGTGATAAGCTGGGTCTAATAGACTTGTTCAAGCCATGAGCTTGAGAGGGGGTGTTGAAATATGAGTTGGGATACAAGCTCATGTTTGACTTTAAGTCAAAGGGCTTGTTATGCCAATATGTTCTAATGTTTGTATGTTTGGCTATTAGTAGCAGGTTTTATATCTTGAGGGGTTGATTTGTATTTTATGCTGATATATAAGCTCGTCTCTCTCTCTTGGCTGGAATAATCCTTCACATCGTTTCTCTCACAAAAACATCTGCATATCTTTCTCTCTTAAGTTTGGTCTGGTATTGTTGATATTGGTTATCTTTGATCATCTTGATCGGTTCTGATTTGATAAGTGTTCTTGAGGGTTGTAGTGAGGTTCTATTGTATTACGGTCTTTGTAGTGTGATAGATAGAATCCTTCTGAAGGGGACTATCTTTGTCTTGTGTATTTGTTTGGTGAGCACACGTTTTGTGGACTCATCTTCTTGACTATTCAGTTAATAAAAGATTTCACCAAGGGGTGGTTGGCTGGGTGAATTGATTGTGTTGTGGTTGATTTAAGAGAAGATCTGGTTATTTTAACAAGCTTTTAACACGTTCAACTCTTCTAAAGTTATATTTTTCTAGATAATTAATCGGGGTTTTCTATTTTTTTCGTCGACTTATCTATGGGGTTTGAATCCACCGTCACATATACCTAACCGAGTAAAGTCTTCTTTTTTCAAGGAATTGGTATGGTCACTTCAAGGTTGTTCGTACTTAGCATTAATTTTGAACTTGAGACATCTTCACAATTTAGAATGATAGTCATAAGCCATTTGCCATTAAAAGCTAAACATATATTTTAACTTATATAATTAACTTGTGTCAATTGTATAGAAATTTCCTTTTATATGTATAGTCGAAAACTACATATCATCTTGATCTTGTAGTAATAAGGTGCTAGCTTTTTTATTTAAATTCTAGTGACTCATAGCTTAGACAAAAAGGACCCAAGACTTGCATACCTCATACAAATCCAAAATTGTGCTTTATGGAATGAATGAATTTAATGTCTACACCTCCTTTTAAGCATGCCCTTTTTACAGCGGTGGTACTTTTCGATTTTGATAAAGAGTGAGCACAACCGATGACTTCGTCCCGGTGTTTCCAGAGGTTGTGATCAAGGAATCACACGTTTTCAGATTGATAAATGACGTTTTGTTTTTGTAACAAAGGTCTGCTGGTCGTCAAATTTCACACGCAATCAAAACCAATGATCGGAGGAACGAAAGCTTTAGTTGTAAATATTTCATATAATTTATCTCAAGATTCGCTTTAGTTGTCTAAAATTGTTTTCTCAAGAGCCAGAAAGCTATGAACGTTGTTCAAAAAAGAAAGCTATGAACGTAAAGTCAAACTGAAAATGATAAAGAGAAAACAAATAGTCAAATAGATATTGCATGTCATCCATTGTGGAGTGGACACATAATTTGTTTGTTCAGTTAATGCTAATACTTAACCTGGCCAAAAAATCTTTAGTTGGAGACTGGAGTCGGCACAAGGTAAGAGTTGTTAGCTCTTGAGTATATCTGAATCTATATAATCTTTATGTAGTATACAATATTTATGCAATCCAAGTTTGGATTGAATCATGTATCTAAGAGCTGAGATCTTGAATTTAATTACAATATGATTCTGGTTGAATTAAGATAGCTCTTGAGTATATCTGACATTGAGTGGGAGCATTGTGTTTTTTCTTAAAATTTACATGTTGAAGATATCATTCCAATTAAGCTAGATATTAATCCTTAAGTTTGGAATGAAACTTCACTTGGAATTTAGGGGAATAAAACAAACAACCTTGGAATAAATGTTTATCTGGAATAAACAAATGCGAAAAATAAGTCTGACACAAATGCAATATATCATTTGCGGAAGTCTTAAAGTGGTATATTTCACTTGGAATAATTTACATGGATGGAAACCTTGTGTTTTTAAACTAAGGGTTCATCATCTATATATTATATTGTGTATAAGACTAGTTGTTGCTTTTGTATAAGAACAAAATGAGTCGACAACAACAATATCTAATTAAGAGTGTTTAGATTATTGTTTTTATAAATGTTTACGAATTATAAAGCATAATGTTGTATAAGTACAAATGATGCTAGAGGATTATTAATACTAGTTGTAGTAGGATTTCATCTTTTATGATAAATCTGCTAACTAGTTATGCTCAACATAGAGCATTGTTGCATTACACATTAAAGAATGAGAATACTTTACACTTTTAGAAGCGTAGAAGATGATGTCAAGATGTCGTTAGTTTTTAATACCTCATGCAAGGTATGACGACATCTCCATGCTATAATTCTTGCAATAGTATGAGCATATGAGATAAGACACTCATCTTATATTTCAAATCACTCACTATAAGTGATATTTTGAAATAAGTATTCGGAAAGTTTACTCAGATGACTATTTAGTTTTTCTTTTAAAGAAAGGTTGAAAATGTTGGAAACATTTTGCTTCAATTTACTAAATGAGTTTCATGCATATCTGTTTTAGTATTTGGATAATTGGGATTGATAGACAATTTTTACTTTATGATGAATAAAGATACTTGGTATTTGTTATTCATTCATATAATAATTGTTATCCTATATTTGCATGTTTAATCCTTGAATAATTTTTATTATTCTAAATATGTCTATTGTCGGTTAACAATATGGGAATATTGTTATGATAAGGCAAATGTGAGTGTTGGTTATAATTCTAACGAGAATTGGGATTGTTCCCGCCAAACTCATATGTATTCACTAGAGATGCATATTGGATTCCCCAACTTTCAAACATTTACTTTTGGATCCTTGTCATAAGTAAAATATTGAAAATGGTTTGTTATCTTCATCCTTAGACTTGAGATACAAGCAAGTTCTTATGTGTGGATATCATTTTTGTAAGTATATGCAAAACGCTATCCGAACAAGGTAGTTATAAAAGCTATATTTCGGAGTGATGTGAAGCAACATCCACAATACTTGTAGTCAATAAAGGATTTGTTACTCCACTTGGTATGTGAGAAAGATACCATGGCGCCTCTCCATTTAATCGATAAGCTGTTCGGCGGACCCAAAGGGTAATACAAGATGATTCTTGATTACATTTGGTATATCTGAATTAAAATCTATAACGAGATTCTAAATGGTTAAACTATATGGAATGATTAAAGATCCATAATCCATGGTTTAACGGTATCTATAACAAAGGATGATTAGAGCAAGACATTGAATGACCATGCTACTGAGAAACTTTTATGAAACTATTCTCTCAGACACTTTTAGTTAAAAAGCGAGTGAGAGCGTTTCTAGGCGTTTCCGTCGTTAGTTTTGTGTGTCATTCGACACACCAACTCCCAAGTGGGAGCTGTTGGTTTGTGGGAGTTTATAAACACGACAAAACGACTATTAGTGTGTGAGCCGATGGGGGCACACGCGATAAACACGAGTATACGTGTTGAACGTATTTTAAACTTGAATATTTATCATACCCGACATACTTACTTGACCCGATTAATTGTTGAGATCCATGGGCTGTTTTTTAGTCAATATGGGTCGAAATATTGGACAAGCCATGGGCTTTGGTTCATGATCAGTCAAGGCAAAGAAGGGTGGATTTTTGCTTGGGCTTGAACTTGTCGAACAAGTTTTAGACTCCAAGTGGGAGTTGGTTTTTGTTTCTATATAAACAAACTCAACCTCTGCTAAAACACACGATTATATATATCCCTAAAACTACCTAATCAATCTTAAGTTCCCTGCTAAAAACTGTATACGACTTAACATCAAGTTGCATAAGTTTTTCTTTGGTTTTCTTGGTTCCTAAACTTGCTACATATCAAGTGTTTAGGAGTTTGATTCTTGCTGATTCCTTGCAATCGAATAGCAGCAAAGGTGGTTTTGGTTTTCTTGTTTTCTGGTTGTAGCTAGCTTCTCGGACAGCAAACAAAGGGTAGATATCGGATATCTCTAATCCGATATCGGGTATAGTGTAAACAACTTCCTTGGTTGTTTTGAAGTTCTCGACAGAAGCATAAGCAGGTTATTTGGTTTTCTGTTTGTGATATATTCAAGGGTCAAATTTGTTGATTGGTTTTAATTTATACGTTCTCGACTAGCGTTAATCGAACGTATATGTGAATCGGGTTTGTGTGTGATACTCTTCGAGGTATCTAATTTAGATACTTAAGGTTTCTTAAGGTTTCTTGTTCCGTTACTAGAGATCAATTGCCAAGCAAGGTTAGCTTTTCTTAATCCCTTTTAATTAATTAATATTGTATTAATTATGTATTTATTAATTACGTGGTAACATAATTGTATTAACTAGATCCAATATCCGCTGCGTACTCGTAGAGGTTACTGGTTAACTGCTTCTAAAATCCCAACATATACTACATTTTTTATTCTCTTTTGCCATAATATCATCTACACCTTCGTAGCTTAACATAAGCACACGGGAACGTACTCTCTCATTCTTCTCTCCCTAAGTAAATGGAAAACTCAAGGATATCAAGGTTTGTAAGCGAGGTAGCCCCACTGCAATACATCAGTGTTACGAGGCAACGAAAAACAAAAACCTTGGAGACAATAACAGAAGATGAGAAGGAAGTTTTTATGAATGAGAGCGGAGCAATGATAACTTCTTTCAAATCGTTGTTTTCTTCTGCTTCATATCATCAAACAAGTAGGAGCGAATCGTTGTTCAAATCCAAACACTCTCAAAGGAACGTTCGCTGTAATTGAAACTTTGTGGATTTAGATTATGTCGTGCAATACATATCTAGTCTTTTTTTTCCATTTTTTTGTTCTCGCATCTCGACAACTGTTTAATTGAGCACTCACGTCGATCTTATGAGTAGATTATATATGTTTCATAAGTGACGAACTGAATTATGAGCGTATTTTATACATAACATACAAGTTTGCTCTAACTTGTTGCAATATCCTAAACATGTTATTGTGTATTTTGCTACTTGGCAGACTTGTTTATTGAAACACTTGTTTTGTTTCGAAGCTAAGCTAAGTGATTCACAAAATATAAATTCTCACAAGAACAAAACATACTAATTAGACTCTTTAATATAAATTCTACATTTATCAATTCAAAATTCTCCCCAATATGACAAAAACCATGTTCAGCGAAGCTTTACATGATAAAACTGAGTGTTCATGTGTGCTAAAATATGCGACTACATGAGTACATGACATGGTACCACCTTGGGGTTTCCATGTTACTGTAACCGGAGAAAACCAGAACCGGAAGAACCGAGAACCGAAAATAAGGAAAAAGTGGAACCGAGAACCACACCAAGTTCTTCGGCTCGGTTCCGGTATGGTACTCGGTTCTAGTACGAGAATTTTTAATAATTACCGACAAGTACCAAAATGTGTTTAAAGCAATCAAAATTCGTTGTCAATCATTCGTTGTCGAACACAAAAAAGGTCTCCAACGATGCAAATCATTTTAAGAGTTCCAATTCTTTAAATTAAGATAAACTAAAACACAAAACATAAGTTTATAATTGTTCGAAATCATATGCACTTCATATATTAATCTAGTTATTATTGTGGTTTTATAATCCGATAACGACTCTGATAAATAATTCCCAATTCAATTCACATGATCAAGATAAAAAGAAAAAGATATTTTAAATAACTTACTGATGATATTGAATATTTGAATGCTATTAGTAATTGAAGAACAATAGTAATTGTTTGGTGTTATTTTGAACGATTAAAGGTTAGGTTTTTTATTTTTAGTGAGTTTTTTGGGTTAAGGTTGCAGAGAGATCGATTCATATATGGAGATGTGTTTTTTTTAACAGTTTTTTAAGTTGCATGTACACAAAATCCAAAACAACCCCTTAAAACTTCATACTTTCAAAAGATTCAGTTCTTTTCGGGCAAGTACCGGAACCAGATGATTCCGACCCGAACCGTCCAGAGAACCGAAATTTTGGAATTCTAGAAGCCGAGAACCGGACCATGGTTCTAAAATTAGGTTTGATTCTTCGATTCTTTTGGTTCTTTGGTTTTTTAGACACCCCTAGTACCACCGCACCACCTTTAAGCCTATTTCACTCAGGAGAAGCCCATCACGATTGTCCAACAGCTTGTTTATTACAAGTACAAGTCCATCAATTTACACATTTAAATACAATATTTAATTTACTAGTTCTATCTTTTATCATTATCATGCATCAACAATTGCATATCTAGTTTTAAGCATGCAAACCCCAATTTCAGTTTATAACATAAATCAAATAAAATTAACAGATCTAGCAAGCACATGCAAAATAATTTCATAAAATTTGTGTTCTTGTCGGATCTAGATCTTTAAAAAATGGAGATTTTGGTCATAGGGTCAAATGACCCAAAACCCTAATTAGGGTTTATAACCTTAAAAAAGCCTCTGCAGAGAGCCGGATGAGGAGACCCTCACGTCCGGTTCGGAGGCCTCTGATCTACACGTGGCAATTAAACAATGTATAAGCAACTCTGATACCACTGATGCAAAACATAGTGTAACAAGTAGTAATTTAAATTCTATCTAACCATTAAATAGTTGATTAATTAGATTAATGCAAACATTTGAAGACATATTAAAATCACTTTTACACATATTAGGTTTTTCCCATGAACCCTTATACACCAGTATTTTATGAATCATGTAAAACAATAGATCTTCAACACGAATCACGAATTAATGACAACAATAAACTTCAGACCAATAATGTGATCTAACCGATAGTTAATCCACACTAACACTCAAAAGACTCCCTTCAGTTGCCAGGGTTAATTACAGAACACGTGAACATGTAAAATCAAATTAGTAAACATTAAAACCACCAATTGAATATTATTTATAGGCATCATATAAACTTATGAATTAGGTAAAAATCTATTACTCTTTTGCTATTATATAACTACTTCATGATACTATTTCATATAACGACATATTAATATAAACATATATATACTCATATTGGGACTTAAATACAACTATTTGATTGATAAAACACCCTTTTATGTACACTAGAAGGGTGCCCACGCAATGCGGTAGTGGATACACCATAATTATTTTTGTGTCAAGCAAATATTTTTCATTTTCAACCTTCCTTATTTAGTATGTCTCAAATACTTTATAAAGTAGTAGATATATGTTTTTCAAAAGTAGAACGTCTAAATTATTAATGGTGTAAATAGTTAGCACTTTTACTTTTAAAATTTTAGCATTAAATTGGTGCTTATAAGTTTAGTGAGTTTTTCTTATAATATTTCTATTAGAATATATTATTATTGGAAGGGGGTTAATATATAGTTTAAATGAGACTTAAATTTCAAATTTTTCATTAATTTTTTAATTTTTCTCTTGTAGTAATGTTTTTTGTCTTAAATTTTTAAGATTTTCTTTTATAAGAAATCTCAAATTATTTATAATGTACTATAGATTTTAGTCTTTTAGCTCTTGACAATTAATTCACTAGTTCAGTAGACATACTAAAGATATATTTTAACTTACTAGAAGGGTATCCAAGCACTGCAGTGACGGTTACCCTGTAATAAAATTTTGCTGCGAGTAATGTTTTTTGATATTACATTTTATGTGATAATAACTTCCGGAAGGCGGGAAACTTATTTTGCAATAACTTAAAGATACGATGTGATAAACGTATTATATATTTTACGGTATAAAAAATTTCACATTCTAATTAGTAAATAAGATTTTTTATTTAAAACATTCCAAACATGGTTTATATTTAGTATTGATAACTAAGATTATATCAATAGAACTTAATTTGCTTTTACAATTATATATTGCACTATAAAATTGATACATACTTTATACTATAATAAATAAACAAATATAAGAATGAAAATAAACTTTGTCAAAGTGTAAGGTAGAAGAAAAAGTTTGGTTTTGTGAGTATTTATATAAATATTTTTTATCTTTTTATTTAAATAAAAGGACCATTATAGCATTTTCGCTCAAGTTATATTTGACAAACATCCTAATTTTCTTTAATTCAATCAAACCCAAATCCTCCATCATTGACTCTCGTTTCACGTCACCACTGATTATACATCCCTCATTGATATCAACAATTAAATCCTCCATATGTTTCCCTCTCTCTTTATTAACATTGATATTTTATCAAACACTTCCTCACGATTTGTTTGATCCACCAATCATCTATATCATATATCTATTTTTTTTATTCTCCGGTCAAATCTACTTTTTTATATATATATTTTTCGGTTGGATCACTCAATCTATGTGAAAAATAAATGTTCGTGTGATTATTAAATTCTACATTTTTTTTTGTCTCTAGTACTTTTTTTGGTTTGTAAAATGACATTTATTACTTTTATTACTTGTATTTTTATTCAAGGGGCGTTTTAAAGATTTTATTAATTGTGATTTGTGTCTTGGTGCATAATTTAGTTGTACACTTTGCTTAAATATGTGTATTTGCTTATAATTTAAGTAGGTATAATGGTTGTAACATATGTTTAATTGATTGTAATACTTAAGAAAATGTCTTAGCGGACTTTCCTCCATTACAATGTTTGTTGTTTGGATAGCATCTTAACTTTTGGCAATCATATAGGAATTCCCTTTTATATGTCTTAGTCGAAAACTACATATCATGAAGAAATATTTGCAAAGGGGTCATGATCTTGAATTAATAAGTTGCTAGCTTTTTTAATTAAATTCCAGTGACTCAATGCTTAGACAAAAATGAGCCGGCACGGCATGCAAATCCAAAAATTTTCTTTATGGAGTGGATGAATTTAATGTCGATGTACAACTCTTTTTTCGTTTATTTGAACAAATACCCTTTTTTACACGGCGATTGTAATGTTTTTTATTTTGATAACGAGTGAGCAGACCTGATGACTTGGTCCTGATAGTTTCAGGGGTTGTGATCAAGGAATTAATCACACATTTTCTAGAGTGATAAAAAGAAGTTTCGTTTTGTAACAAAGGCTCCTTGTCATCAATTTTCACATGCGATTAAAACCAATAATCGAAGGAACATATATAGGCAGTATGTGAACTAAAGAAAGCACCAATTGGTAAATGTTTCAAGGAGCTAAAAACATGGACGGAGCATTAATGGGGCAGCGGTGGGCCCTGGCCCCTCCAAAAATTTCTACCCTCTTTGTAATTTATTTAGTGACCTAGTGTTAAAGTTTTCGATTTTACAGTTTGGCCCTCTTGAAAATGAAGTTTGTTATTTCGGCCCCCCTAACAAATTGGTTCAAGCTCCGTCCCTAGCCACAAAGCTACGAACCTAATAATGTAAATTTATACCATATGAACAAGTTAAAGCTCATAAAACATAAAATGATAGAGAGGAAACATATAGGTATTGCATGTGGTCCATTCATAACTTGAAATGGCTAGAAATTATGCCTGGGATAGGAGGACGTAACTAAAGAACGAAAAAGAAACTCGACGAAGATTGTACGCAAGACAGTTGGTGTTGGCACATAGTTTGTTTGGCCAATAAATGCTCTGAAACTGGCCAAAAACCTCAAGTTAGAGACGGAAAAGTGGTCACTTAGTTCGGAAGAAGTCAAGAACTATTGAAGCAAAGCACAAAGTGTGTTAGCTTTATATCCTTACATCCCATATGATATTTGAAATTGCCATTTTGTTGCACACTGCCTAACGTATTTCCTTTGTGATGGAAAGAGATTTTCCAAGGGCTTTCGTGCCTGATCAATGTGGTTCCTCAAGTGTCTATGAGGCGTTACGCACTTTTGTTTGAGCCTTTCAGGAGACGCATTGTGTAGTCTGTTTTGGGCGTTGGATAAGAGGTAACTTAAAAAAGAACTAGAAACTCTATCAAGATTGTAAGCAGTCACTTGATCGGTATGGATCATTTATGAGGATGTAAAAGTGGAAAACCGACCACGTTGATCCTATTTTTAATATACAGAACCATAGGCTACATGACAATGTCATAAAATTTCACCTTAATTTAGGGAAAAATGTAGCTATAGTCTCCGGTTTATAATATTTGTGATCTTTTGCTCCACAGTCAATATTGTTGGATCATTTATGAAATACGTACAACTCTTTTTCCAAACGGCTGCAAGAAAAATCCTTATCAGTTAAGGACTTATTTAGGTGAACACATTACTAATAAGTGGTAAGTATTCGATCACATGCCAGAGAAAAATTGTTGTCAGCGAGTTGTGAGGAGTAAGTCATGACTACATAGTGATGGCTGGGAGAAGTTAGTAAATAATGCAGGGTTGGCGCTAGGTAGTAATTATTACAGACTGAATATATAACGGTCCCTAGAAGACAAAGATTATGGTCTGTAGAACTTTTTTCTTGTTTCAACAAATCGGCTTGAGGAGACACCGTTGTGGATGACATAATGCTCTTTTCAGTTTTCACACTCTTTCAAAACTAATAGGAATAGCAAAATTCACCCGTCATGGTTGGATTGGATATATATGATCCTATTTTAGCTTGTAACAACTCTGTAATCTCTCTTTATTCTAGGTTCTTGCTAGTGTTAATAGAACACGTCGTTCAAATTAAAATTAAAGCTAGTTGGTAAAACAGCTGGATATCAATAGTAACCAAAATTGATGTAAAGTACCTCTCAAATTAAGCTCCAGTTATATATAACCTAGTTCTTCCGTGTTAGTATCAACAAATATTAGACACAAACCATTCACGTACGTTTCTTTTGGGACTTAACTTAGATCAGGGTGCTTCAGTGAAAACTAAACATAAAAACATCGTTCAAAGCCCAAAGGCACACATCTAAACCACTGAACTGATAGATGAAGTGTATATATGGTGCTTAACCTTGAAGGCTTTTATTCGGTGGGGCTAGCTAATTCAGTAACATGAAAATTACATGATGGAATAAACTTAATCACAAGATTATGATTAGAGAAGTATTTGCCACATAATTCACTCAATTTATAACACTGAGAATGATTGATTTTACAACAAGAAACTTCGATCAAATTTTAATTTACAGTGCGGGTTTAAAAATAATTCCGCTAAGTCAAATTAGCAGTCTGACATTATGATAACCTCTAGAAGAGGTAAGTAGCATAAAAACATTTTATTAGATCCCTCAAAACCAGAAGTTTCAAAGAAGATCATCCAAAATACAAAGGAGTGAAGCCATGAAGCTAGAAGCTAAAACCGACGACACCACCTCAAAAAGTTCCCATAAAATACTTAATTATCTCTACTGATTCACTTGATCAGTCACTAAACAATAGTAAAGAAATACTAATTACTTCTTTGAGCACACTGAAACTTATCAAAATTATTGGACATGTTTTTCGGCATTTGACCTAAGCATGTCGACCTATTGGACACCAAAAAAGATGTTGCAACTTCTTTTATGTCTTCATGACTGACATTGGTTTCTTCTTCGTAGATTGTTTCTAGGATCCTAGAAGCTTGGAGTCTCGAGATATGCAGAAAACGAGATGTTGCTACAGCAGAGAATGGAGTCCGGTGTTGTGATTGTTTGGTTGTGGGGTTGGATTTAGGTAGCGAAGCAAAGAAAAGCCTTGTTGCCATCATTTTGGTATATGTTTATAGGGTAAGTTTAATATTTGAGGAGAGGAGCACAGGATGAGATGGATATATATGAATATTTCACAAGTGTTTTTGATCATTTATAGGGCTCAAAACAGATAAATAACCACCTATATTCATTTATTTACTGTCAAACCATTATCATATACTCCGTATGATATATATATATCAATCTTTACATCATCAATGTTTCTGCTTAAAATGGATGTGCAACTAGCTATACTTCAAGTAATAGCCATATTTGTTCTATTGTCATCATAAATACGTAATGATGCGTCATCCTTAATTATTGTTTCGGAGAGTGTTGTTTCACTTAACAAATTTTGCACTCTAAAAAGTTAAATCTACTTCAAAATATAAGTCACAATATATATATACTTTTGCTAGTAAATTAGATTCATTTTCAAGTGGATTAAATAAAAATAATCCGTCCATATTATCAACTAGCTATGTTTAATATTTTTGGGTAAAAAGTTGTTACACCCGGTGAATATATTACTCAAAAAAGGTTTAGGTACATAGTTTGTGAGTTAATTTCACATCTCAGCCCATTACATAAGCGGTAAGACTAACACAACAAGACACTACTACTTCTTAGAAAGAAGGAAACAACTACCCACTAGATTACGTTTGATTCAAAAACACCAAATATAACATATCGTCTAATTTGACCACGAAGATTGCCCACGTGTTACAAAATGCCATTTGTTCTTCCGTTAGGTCAAACGCTTCACGCTTATCATCATCCTAAAGATCTTTATCAATGGTATCCTTCCAACGTTCGTACAACCTCGGATTCCCAACTTCACTTCCACCCTTATTCGGTTCCACATTAGTAACTTTAGGATGTTTTGATGCCATGAAGCTCGTTGTTTCATCATAAACTTCCTCTACGACACTCTCACTATCCTCATCAACCCGCTTAATAGATTTCCCAGTATCAACCATTTTAGTACTCACCTTTGGGACGGTATCCTCATGAGCCATGTCGTTAGAATCCACGTCCAGCTTACTCAAAGCATCAAACGAATTTGGTGTATTTACCATGTTACCTCCCTTTGATGTCGCTGCCTCATTAGAAGAAGACGCCTTATTCGTTTTGACTTTTGACACCCTCATTAGAAGTAGACGCCATACTCCTAGGACGATATATGGCACCACAAATGGCCTAGGATTTTGATTACCCACATTATTACCTTTATGACATGTTGTATTCGCATAAACAAACCCATCGTTTGGTCTTTCATGCACTACCTATTAGGAAGTTTTGGACATTGCTCATGAGAATGGCCAAATTTTACACATACCACAACAAGGGGGCTTCCACTCATATTACACCCCAACAGTCATCCTAGTGTAACTCGTACCCTCTAGCAAAGGGATTGACCAAACTATCCTTGAGTTCATGTTCCGAGCTTAATTCAATCAAAGATCTAGCATAGTTTTTCCTACCCCAAGACTCCAAACACTTCAACTCTTCTAAAGTTATATTTTTTAGGGAACCACGGTTTTCAACTTTTTCGCTGCCTTATCCATGAGATTTGAACCCGTCACACATATTCAAACCAGATAAAGTCTTAGTTTTTTAGGAATTGAAGTTGGTGTGCTCACTTCAAGGTTGTTTGCACTTAACATTAATTGAACTTAAGACATCTTTACACTTTATGATGACAGCCCAAGCCTTTTGCCATAGCTAAACATGTATTTTAATTTATATCTTCTTAATTAACTTGTGTCAATCATAAAGGAATTTCCTTTTATATGTCTTAGTCAAAAACTACATATCATCTTGATCTTGTAGTAATAAGGTGCTAGCTTTTTTATTAAAATTCTAGTGACTCGGCTTAGACAAAAATGGGCTGGCACTGCATACCTCATACAAATCCAAAGTTGTGCTTTATGGAGTGAATGAATTTAATGTCTACACTCCTTTTTAGTATGCCCTTTTTTACACGACGATTGTACTTTTCTGATTTTGATAACGAGTGAGCACAACTGATGACTTGGTCCTGGTGTTTCCAGGGGTTGTGATCAAGGAATCACGCGTTTTCCAGATTGATAAATGACGTTTTGTTTTTGTAACAAAGGCTGCTTGTCGTCAAATTTCACACGCAATCAAAACCAATGATCGGAGGAACAGAAAGCTTTAGTTGTAAATATTTCATATAATTTATCTCGCAGTATTCGCTTTAGTTGTCTAAAATTGTTTTCTCAAGAGCCAGAAAGCTATGAACGTTGTTCAAAAAAGAAAGCTATGAACGTAAAGTCAAACTGAAAGTGATAAAGAGAAAAAAATAGTCAAATAGATATTAAACTGGCCAAAAAATCTTTAGTTAGAGACTGGAAGTGATCACTTATTTCGGAAGAACTAGTTACGGTATACTTGTCACAAGGTAAGAGTTGTTAGCCATGTATACAGATGTCACTAAATTACAACGTTTCATGATTCAGTGACACTAAATATTGGTGATAAGGGAGCTAGTAAATTTCTTCCATACCATAAAGTTATCTCATATGTGTTAGACATTACTTGAACCAACAATTATTTGAAAAAAGCATTCCCACAGAAAATGGCATCTATAAGACTACGAGTCATTAGGTAAATTCTTATTATACCCACACGCCGCAAAAGGGTTTTACGTACCAGGTAGTTTAGTTATTGTTGGTGCATTACATCAAATATCAACGCAAAATCTTTCACATGATGCACTAGCTTATAATCTGAAAAGTGCAAAAAAAGGAATTTTCGATGCAAACAAAAACCATATCATAAATAGGATTTACATACCATCTAATACATAGACACTTGGCTCCATTTGAAATGTCATATGGCTTATATCTTCATGAATGTATTAAAATGCATTAAATGCATAAAGTTAGAGTCGGCAAGAAAGTTTAAACGTCAATAGCGACTCTTACGATCAAGACCATTGACACAATATGAGCTATAACGAGTTACCTTCGATGTGTATCTTGCTACAAACCCCCTAGAGTTCCTTCGAAACAACTTTTAGACCACAAAATATTTGCATACATCTCGGACACGTTGAAAATAAGGGGATATAGGATGGCCATATTCAGAAAACTAATAATGCATATGGACTTACATGCCAAATAATTGGCCAAGTTTGGTCATAAAGTAAAGTTAGGAGAAAACGATTTTTTTTTTTTTACACAAATTTTGTATAAGAAAATCAACACGCATACTCCACATCTGATCGAGTTATACATTCTTGTATCACATTTGTTTTCCACAAAACTTGAACTCGCAATCACTTAGCTAATGCACTAAGCAAGACCGTAAACCCTTGTTAAAAGTTACGCGATAAACAAAATTTAGCTTTCAAAAAAGTTGTCTCGGTTATTGGTATGACAGCTTACATTTTCCTTTTTGACAGCTTGCATGTCGGTATCTTTAACTAATAATACATATGGACTTACATGCCCAATAATTGGTACCAAGTTTAGTCATAAATTAAAGTTAGAAGAAAACGATTTTTTTACACAAGTTTTGCATAAGAAGAAAAATCAACACATATACTCCACATCTGATCAAGTTATGCTGCAACGGTTCACCATTGCACTCCGCCGTCGCGCTTCACCGCAGTTGAGCAACTCTGTCGCTGAATATAATCTCAATGTAAGCTCATTGATCCAATTAGTTGATTTTGATCGATATACGTATTATATTGTTCATCAAATAACCTAATCGAATATAAATTTCTAATGATTTGTTGATTTTGATTTGAATCACTTAACCTAATTAATGTAGCAAGTCTTTATTATCTGGATATACTATTGAGCTGAATTATTCCATGTAAAATAAGGGTTTGATGATTCTCATAACGCCTAAGTGTTCGATGAAAGTTCTAACCAAGAGTTAGACATTGTATGCTAGGTTATGACCTGATGTGAGCCTAATCATTTATGTTTACAAGCTAGTTTGCGATGAAATTGGATAAGCATTGCTAGTTTAGGTATTTGTGGTTTGGAGTAGGTTTAAATCCCTTGTTATAAGAGTTTGTTACAATTAGGAATTTATGGTTTGGATATGTGTTTGTTTGTTTTTTGTATTTAACAATCACGTATAAAATCGCTTTTGAATTGAGAAGCCGGCTTGTACACCGTTGTAAGTTTATTTTATCTAGTTTCCTAATGGCTCATTTTATCACAAGTGCTTTATTATTGACTATGTTATTAATTAGCTAGAAATGTTATTATCCTTTGTTATCATTTATTGCTACCTTGAATGTGAGTCTTTGTGTGTAAGAAAGTTAACGTGTGATTCGTAAATAATGACCATTCTTATTGAATTGGTAGCATTAGAAGGATCATATATATCTATGCGTGTTTGAACCAAAATTCATCTCAGTATGTCATTGTTATTATGTTAATGCAGGATATCTTTTCAATGCCATACAGGTAACCTTTGGTCAAGGATGTCTCTACCACCAGCGTAAGTGCACAACCTTGAGTAAGAAAATTGTTCATTTTTATGGTATCTCTAAAACTTTGGGTTCTGGACCTAATGGCTTAAACTGTCTTTGGTCCCTTGATTTCTAATTTGAAAATCCAACTATTGCGTGGTTAATTTTTTACTTGATTAATCTTTTAGGAGCAGCTAACTCAAGGAATGTTGGTGTCTTTTATCAATGTAATTCTTGCATTCTGTGCTATCTCATTGTTGCCACAACTTTTTTTTCTGCACTTTGATAGTAAATTTGGTGAGTAATATTAATCTTTTGACTAGTTCGTCATCTCATCTCATGTTTCATCTTATGTGGTAACATGGGGATATAGCCTTCTTTGTGCATGATAAATTTCTTGAATATAAACTACTTGCAATATATGCAGCCAATTACAGAACTCGCAAGTCGGAGACAATCACAAAGTATTATGGGCTTTTAGGTTCATTGGTACTCATAGGTGTGAATACTATATGCCTGATTATTGAATCTTAACGTCTCTTGATTTTACCACTTATTCTCATGTCTTGTGTTATGGTTTACAAATTTAAATCCATAGGGCACCAAGTTCTACCAGGTAGCAAGTTGCATGTGTATTTGCAGTATGCGGAAAGGGGAACATGCATTGATAGTTAAAACAAGGAAGGAATCTGTCAATCTACAACATATTTGGTGAGTATTTATGGATGCTTATTTAGTTTATTTAGATTTAACGTCAGCTTGTATTCATCATAGATTAAAACGTAAGTAATGATATTGTATCTCGAGTCTACTAATAATCTATTTTCTTTGTTGCAGTAACAGTATGCGAAGTCCAAGAGTTATGTATACTTTATACTGATAATTAATATATATCATATATTATTTCAATAACTAAGGTTAAAACATGGTTGTTGGTCCTGGGAGAAGCAACATCCACAAGGTTAGCGTCCATGTGATCTGTAGAACAGACTTTGGTGGTCTTATATGTAGACTAGTCTAGTAAAACTATCAGCACTCAAGTTATAACCTTGTTTTCTTTATGTATAAACACTTCAGCCCGCTCTAACCCTCTTTGACATGTACCATAACATAAACTGGCTGACTCTTTTTTTGCCCGTCTGATTACAGGTACAAATGTTGTAGCAGGCTTGTTAACAAGTAAAGATAGGAGCATAAAAGGTAGGATGTTAACGTTATACATTATTTCTATGTGGCTCACGACGTCAGCAGCACACTAATCCAATGAAACCATTTGCATGTGACAGGACCGTTGTTCAAATGGCCTGTTATGAACTGTTGATTCCCTAGGTTCTGGAAAGGTAAGACCCTTTATTGTAACTTTGTTGAAACATGCATATGTAGATTGATGTTTTAATAGATTATTGGTGAAAATGTCAAAAGAGTTTGAATGCATCAAGTTGTGTTGTTGAATCTTAGGAGGAAACGTTAATGTTATCAAAGTTAGTTCTTATTAAAGGTATATGTAATCCTCTTGTAACTGTATCTTGGACATCTCAATGCTATAACCTTAATACCATTAATTACAGAGTTCACGAGGGAGGAGTTCGCAGCAGCTAAGGTGGATCCAATCTATCAGTTCTCTAAGCCTGTGACGGTATATTACCCCACCACTAATGCTAATTTGGGAGAGGGGTGAGGGGAAGAGGGTAACTCCTCAATATAGGTAGCTTTTAATATGAGCCAAAATGGGTTGGGTTGGATTGAACCATTGGAGATAATTATAAACCAAACTGGCTCTTTTTAGGTAAATGGCTCGAGTACATACTGTTCATTCACCCCTTCTGTGTTTTGCGCATCTCAATGTATTTTTTCTTTTTCGTTTACTTTTTATATTTGCGTCTGCTATATAAGTTGTTCTCCATATATTGTTTCCTATCCTTTTTATTACCACTCGTAGGTGCTAACTTAATCAGTAAGGATCCATGATAAGTGCTTTGTTCTGTTTTCATAGTTTCATGGTTAAATAGTTGTAGCAATGCCATTAGTATACTGACTATACTCGAACATTAGGATCTATGTACGATGATCATCTAAGCTGCAATGAGTTCCTCACAAGTAAACATCCAATCCTCCTAAGATATACAGTAAACAATTATGAAAATATATATGCCTAGTCAAACATAATCATAACTGATGTAGTATTTTTAAGAGTTCCTGATAGCTCTTGCTTTTCTTTAGTCATCATAAACTATATAAACTTGATTGATATTGATATAAACATTTCATTTGTAGACGTCTAAACTGATACTCTCCGAGGAAGGGTTGAAGCTAGGTCTTATCGATGCTATTGTCCCTCCTCAAGATTTACTGAAAGTATCAAGGCAATGGGCGTTAGACATAGCAGAGGCACGTAAACCATGGGTCCGCTCACTTCATCGGACAGACAAGATTGGTTCCCTTTCTGAAGCACGTGAAATAATTAAAAATGCTAGACAATTAGTCAAACGGACGGCTCCGAATATGCCACAACATCAAGCTTGTCTTGATGTGATTGAGGAAGGCATTGTTCATGGAGGATACCCTGGCGTTTTGAAGGTATATTGACTTTATCTACTTTTTGGATGTGTTTTCTAAAATCCGTTTACAGGAATCAGTTTCTAGTGTTTCAGTAATCTACTTTGCATATTATTTGTCTGATTTATTAGCGGTCACTTAATCATTTGTGCAACAATATTAGTGGATATGTTTATTATTTATGTTATGACTGTATTATTGACTAATAGATGTTTTATGTATGCTATTGTTAGTTTGAAACTGCGGCGGCAGAGGTTAGTGCAAATTTGAAGTCAAGGGTTACCGGAGAAACCGGTGAATTGGAGGAACCATAAACAGGGGAGGTTCAAATCCTGCTGAAATCAGATGAGGACCCTGTATCGATGATATCTCTCGGGGTTCGTACCTTATGTTTTTTTCTTTTTGCGTATTTTTGTACGTTTCTTTTTCATGAGCTGAGATTATATGCTATTTTGATTTTAATCTATGGTTTGGTTGCAGATTGATCAACTGGAACTTTATATAACGGTTTGCATGAAAAGGTTGGAAGTCGAAGAACAAGAATCATATAATTTCAATTCTGTCATGAAAGGTTAGTGCAAATATGTTCAACAAACATTCCTGTATAAATACACATTTGTTTTCTACGAAACTTGAACTCACAATCACTTAGCTGATACCACCCCGCTAGACCGTAAACCCTTGTCAAAAGTTACGCGATAAACAAAATTTAGCTTTCAAAAAAGTTGTCTCCGTTACCCACCTTTTGGTATGGAATCTTACATTTCGGTAACTTTAACAATTATTTTCCTTTTTGACATGGTACATGATGAAAACCAACTACAGTAATATGATTATTCTAAATCTTAATAGAAAACTTATTGAAAGTCTGATATTTATTAGGTGCAAACAACTATTCCCATAAATGGCAATATTGTCAAACTTCCCTTCTTTAATTACGCATGCTTAAAGTTCCTTATAAATATACTACATTTTGTATTCTTCTTTTGCCATAATATCATCTACGTACACCTTCGTAGCTTAACATAAGCACACGGGGACGTATTCTCTCATTCTTTAATTTTCTCCCTAAGTAAATGGCAAACTCAAGGATATCAAGGTTTGTAAACGAGGTAGCCCCACCGCAGTACATCAGTGTGACGAGACAGCAGAAAACAAACACCTTGGAGACAATAACTGAAGATGAGAAGGAAGTTTTTATGAATGAGAGCGGAGCAACGATAACTTCTTTCAAATATTCGTTTTCTTCTGCTTCATATCATCAAACAAGTAGGAGCGATTCGTTGTTCACTTCCAAACACTCTCAAAGGAACGTTCGCTGTAATTGAAACTTTGTCGAGTTAGATTATGTCGTGCAATACATATCTAGTCTTTTTTCCATTTTTTTTTTGTTTTCGCAACTCAACAACTGTTTAATTGAGAACTTGTGTCGATCTTATATGTAGATTATATATGTTACATAAGTGATGTATGAATTATGAGAGTATTTCATACATAACGTACAAGTTTGATGTAGCTTGTTGCAATATCCTAAACATGTTATTGTGTATTTTGTTTTTTGGGTAAAGGGGAGTAATCCTGCACCCTGGTAAAGTATATTAACCAAAACGTTTAAGTACAATAGATATGGGTGAAGTCCCATATCTCACCCGTTACATAGGCACTTACAGACTCAAATATAAGAACGACAAATCATTCCTATAACTACCAATAACAACCATATAAAAGAAACAAACCACTTTTATAACTAATAATTGAACATAAAGCTATAACGACTATAAAAATAACGAATTAAACGCTAGTCAAGTAAGTCACTTGATTCTCCAAAAGTCGTCATAGACGTCCATACAACCATTGGTACACAACGTATACCAAACTTCCCATCAACACTCCAAAAACGACCACCAAATCAGAATTCAGCCCAAAAAAGAGATCGTAGGGAACATGAGAACTACAACCATCCTAACCAAGCGTTAGGAACTTCAGAACCCACATCAATTCAGTCCCAAATACGCAAGCCATAAGCAGCAAACATCATGAAGAACTGATGAACACGCAATAGGGATAATGACATCCCTAACTTCCATACTCATGCAGAAAATACGACCTTTAAACAAGTAAAAGTGACCAAAAGAGCACATGTAAATATCCAGCACCAGGTCGTCACCACAAGGTTTTAGAAACCCTAACTTCCACATCGAAGTAACATACAGATTACCATTATGGCATGAATCGTAACAATTGCCATAGACAAGAAATAGGATTAAACAACCCTAACTTACATTTTAAACAACCATAAAGATCTGTTGGGTAATATTAAGCGTAGCAGCAATAGGCGACACCCACCAGCAGATCGATCCTTAACAAACACCTCTCTCTTCAACCCACGAATAATTCAACCAGAAACCTTAAAGCTACCATAAATCCTTAAACAAACTCTATCAGGTTTGACTTGCATCCAATACAAAACCCTAGCGAGGGTTTACTTCACCATACAGAATAAAACCTAAAAGGTTTTTTAGTTAAGCGCATATCCCAATAGCAAATCGACCATATATATAAAAATCATAACAAACAGATGCGAGAGTCGATTGCTATTCACCCAAAGTAGGTTATACCCTAATAACGATACCCAAAAAAGGATAAGCAATCAGATCGATTAGGGTAGAACACCAAAAACGATAGAATTCAAAAAGTTAATCAAACCCTAAAAGAAAGTCAATATCATTAAAACGTCCATAAAGACAGATTTTGATAATCCGATTGAATTAATAATATTTAGGGTTTGAATATCCACAGCCGCCACCTCTTGTAATAGAAAACAAACACAGAAAACGTATTGCATACCCAGGGACGAGAATCCGAAGGTAGAGAGGACGCTATTGTGGTTGTTTGTGGCCGGAAGATGACCAAGAGGGGCGGCTGGAACCTAGAGAGAGAGAGAGAAACGAATTAGGGTTTACTAGGTTTATTGTTATTGTGTATTTTGCTACTTGGCAGACTTGTTTATTGAAACACTTATTTTGTTTCGAAACTAACCTAAGCGATTCACAAAGATATAAGTTCTCACAAGAACAGAACATACTGATTAGACTCTTTAATATAAATTCTACATTAATCAATTCAAAATTCTCCCCAATATGACAAAAACCTTATTCACCGAAGCTTTACATGATACAACTGAATGTTCATTTGTACTAAAATAAGGGATTACATGAGTACATGTCATGGTACCACTATGGTCACCAATTCTGGATACGAACCGAATTTAATACGAAGTTAAACAGATTTGGGTTGAGGATAAACAAGTTTGGGTAAAAAACAGGTCAACCCGTCAACATTACTCTAGTCGTTAAAACACAAAAACTTTGGTCGCAAAATTGCCGCTCCTACCTAAAGGCAAAGCAAGCCATGACGCACAAAAAAAAGTAACGCAAAGAAGAAAGCCGCAAACGACAAACAACTATGCCGCCAAATACAATTATGCTTTCATCCAATTTGTCCGTTTGAAAGCATCTCGTTCAAACTATCGGGAGTGTTATATGACAAAGTTAGTAGGCTCAAAGCAAATTATGAGTTTGGATCCATTAAGTTTAGGGTTTAGTGATGTTTAATAAGCTATGAATTTATTATAAATAATTAAATACGAATGCAGTCCTTATCATGTAATCACAAAAACTCAATCAAGAATATAAGTTTTCTAAATTAATATAGACATATGTATGTTCAGATTAGGACTTAAATACAACTACTTGGTTGATAAAACACCCTTTTATGTATATTTTAGGCTTTTAGCTCTTACTAATTAATATACTAGTTTACTAGACATGCTAAAAGTATAATTTACCTTGCTAGCAGGCTACTCGTGTATGTGTTGCGTTGGCGGGTGTCATATAATTACAATTTCTAGCGGATAATTTTTTCTGATATTACATTTTTTGGGATAATAATTTTGTGGAATGTGGGAAATTTATTTTGCAATAACTTTAAGAGACAGTGTGATAAACGTATTACATATTTAACTATAGAAAAAATTTCACATTCTAATCACTAAATAAAAAAAATATTTTAAAACATTGCAAACATGTTTTATATTTAGTAATGATAACTAAGATTATATTAATAAAACTTAATTTGCTTTCATAATTATAGATTGCGCTATATAATTGATACATGTGAGTATTTATATAAGTAGTTTTATTTTATTTTTTAGAATCGAATGCCATTAAAGTATTTCAGCCCAAGTTTTATTTGACAACCAACTTAATTTCTCTAATTCAATCAAACCCAAATCCTCCACCAATGACTGCCCTTTCACTTTACCACTTATTATCCATTCGCCATTGATACCGACGATCAAATCCTCCATCTATTGCCCACTCTTCATAAACATCAATTTTCTATCAACCACTTCTTCATACAATTTTTTTGATCTACCCATCATCTACATCATATATGTATACTTTTTATAAATTTTCTAGTTAGATCTACTTTTTTATTTATATTTTTTTTCGGTTGTATCACTGAATCTATGTGAAAAAATAATATTTGTGTGATTATTGCATTCTACATATATTGTTGTTATTTTTTTATTTTTTTAGTACTTTCTTTGGTTTGTACATGACATTTATTAGTAGTATTTTTAATTAAAGGGATGTTTTATGGATTATATTAATTGTAGGTGTTGACCAATTAATGTATTTATGTCGTGGTGTATATTTTAGTTGTACATTTTGCTTAAATATGTGTAATTACATAAAATCTAAATAAATATACTGGTTGTAACATATGTTTAATTGGTTGTAATGCTTAAAAAAAATGTCTTAGTACATTTAATTGAGAAAATTACCTTCCTCTTCCTCCATTGTATTGTATGTATCAAAACGTCTTACTACGTCTTAACTTTTGGCAATCATATCGGAATTCCCTTTTATATGTCTTAGTCGAAAACTACATGTCATGAAGAAATATTTGCAAAAGGGTCATCTTGATCTTGTACTTATAAGTTGCTAGCTTTTTGAATTAGATTCCATCGACTCTTACAATTAACTGTATTTTGTTTAGATAATGTCTTAACTTTTGGCAATCATATAGGAATTCCCTTTTACATGTCTTAGGGTATGTTTGGTATGATAAATTTGAAATTTGAAATTTGAAATTTGAAACTAGAGCTTTTATTATGTTGAAGTTGAAATTTGTATTTTGTAAACTTGTTTTAATAAATTTGGGGATGGGCTTATTATTGCAAAATTACTAAAAGAGTATAATTAAATGAGTTTTATAGTATATGTTAGATATTTTTGTGGGTAAATATGTAATTTATGGTTCATAAGTTCTCATTAAAGTTTTAGCCTTTTTGGGCTAAAGTTTTAAGCTCTTCAGCGCTTATGATTTCATGTTCTGCATGACAAACTAAACTTATTTTATGTTGAAATTTATTTTGAAGCTCTGCCCCATAAGTTCTCATAAGCCCGCTGCCAAACACAGCCTTGATCTTGTATTAATTATAAATTGCTAGCTTTATAAGTCGAAAACTACATATCATGAAGAAATATTTGCAAATGGGTCATCTTGATCTTGTATTAATTATAAATTGCTAGCTTTTTTAATTAAATTCCATCGACTCTTAGACAAAAATGGGCCGGCACAGCATGCAAATCCAAAATTTTGCTTTATGGAGTGGATGAATTTAATGTCGACATAAATCTCCTTTTTCGTTTATTTAAACGGATACCCTTTTTTACACGGTGATTGTACCGTCGACGCTTGTACTGTTTCTGATTTTGATAACGAGTGAGCACACCTGATGACTTGGTCCTGATGGTTTCAGTTTCGGCGGTTGTGATCAAGGAATCACGCGTTTTCTAGAGGGATAAAAAGACGTTTAGTTTTGTAACAAAGGCTGCTTGCATGTCATCAATTTTCACACGCGATTAAAACAAATAATCGAAGGAACATATATCAGTAGTATGTGAACTAAAGAAAGCACCAATTGGTGAATGTTTCATATACTTATGCCGCAGTATTCGCTTTTGTTATCTAAAAATATTTTCCTCAAGGAGCCAGAAAGCTGTGAACGAATTTATACCATATGAAAGCTCACAAAACATAAAATGATAGAGAGGAGACATATAAGTATTGCATGTGGTCCATTCATATCTTGAAATGACTAGAAATTATGCCCGGGATAGGAGGATGTAACTAAAGAACGAAAGAAACTCAACGAAGATTGTACGCAGACAGTTGGTGTGGGCACATACGGAGTAGTTTGTATGGCCAATAAATGCTCTGAAAGCCAAAAACCTCTACTTAGAGACGGAAAAGTGGTCACTTAGTTCGGAAGAAGTCGGGAACTATTGAAGCTACGCTTGTCAAAAGGTGGGAATTTTTAGTGACTAAATTTAATGTGGTCAATAGATGGCAAAAATTCATGTATCAAAGGATACGGATATGCCGATCTTATTTTGGAAAAAAAAATATTACATATTTTCGTCAGTTTCTTAGAAGTGCATTGAGATTTTTCTAATTTCCACACAATACAAAAAGGTTTTGCCGTAACATTTAGTTTGTGCGTTACATCAAATGAGATGAATACCTGCGTAAAGCGACAGTATAGCGGCAAATAATTATACTTGCAAAATCGTGATTTTGGTTTTACCTTTGATGCAAAACTTACGAGCCTAATTTGTAGTCATTAAGAAAAACAATCATGAGTTAGAAACCAAAAAATGATAAAAGTTAAGGAGTAAACAATATTTAAAATATTAATTTGGTTATATACTTATAAATGATGTGATCATTTTTAATCAATGATATAATAGTCCATTAACATTACTTGTCATTTAAGCATTTAAGTTTAAAGTTATTACAAGCAATAAATATTACTCAAAATTTTGAAGTATACAATGGTTAAGGGATGCATATACATGCATTATAAGTAATAGAGATATTAGCGCGTGATCTTTCACATAATGGGTATGTTTGGCGACAAGTAGCAGTAGCAGTAAGTAGTAGCAGTAAGCAGTAGCAGTAAACAGAAGCAGTCAAGGTTGTAAAAATCGCTAGGCGCTAGTGAGGCGGTCGAGTAGGGCCTAGCGATTAATCGGTTAGGCGGGGATTAATCGGGGATTAATCGGATTGGAACTTTTATGAATAAAATTGTAATTTTAGATATTATATTATATTATATGTATGAGATAAGCATAGTGCATCAAAGTTAAATATTTCAAGAGTTGAAATATAAACATAATACATAATTCTTTAAAGTTCAAAGTCAAACATAGATATTACTCGGTTTTATGACTATTTTTAAGCGATCTTTGACCGATTAATTGGTTTGTTGACCAACTCTTAAGCGATTTTTTTGACCAATTTCAAGCGATTTTGTCTGATTAGACCAATTTTGTCTGATTAATCGGTTTGTTGACCGATTTTTAAGCGATCTTTGACCAAACCGATTAAATAGGCCGATTATGATAAATCAAGGCGCTTAGTGAGCGATCAGCGATTATGCGAGGATTAATCGGCCGCCTGGACCGATTTTTACAACAGAGGAGACAGTAAGCAGTAGCTGTTTATTAAAAAATGTGTTTGGTAACGTAGCAGTAGGTGTAAGCAGTAAAGAGTAAAATTACAAAAAAAGGCATATACAAATTTAAACAAAAATTATTGAATAAATAATAAATTTATTATTTCTAAAGTACTCATTACTTTTACATGCTTGATATTACATAAAAACTCTTAATGGAACCATTCCTAACAGTTACATAAATATTAAGGAAACAGACTTCATGTACGTATGAAGTATCTTATCCTGATTATTGCTATCCCAATTCCCACATACTTCTTACATTGCTATTAAGTCTAGGTCATTTGACGTGCAATGGTGACCATATCCATTTTTTTTAAACATACAATAGATGCATGGGTTGCTTAGAAATACGCATGCACTCATTAAACACTTAACAATAACACAAATTCAATCTTGTACGTGGGTTTTTAATCTTGTATTGAGGGTATATAGGTAATTTAATATACAAACTGCTGCAGTATATATTGGAACGCTTCCACATCAAGCATTTTATTTGGAAGCAGTTAGAAAATATAGGAACTCTTACCGCTTTGTTGCCAAACAAGTTTGAAAACTATACCGCTTGTCGCTTGTCGCTCCTAAACGCTCTCTACCGCTTGTTGCCAAACACGACCAATGCACCAACGTATAAACCGAAAAGGGCAAAAAAAGAAATTTTTGATGCGAACAAAACCATATCTAAACAGGATTTACAATCCATCTGATACTCAAACACTATGTTGTGATCTCACATCGGTCAAGTATGGGATTGGTTGGTAGTTTATAAAGTCTATGTGTCCCATTCTCTTTTAAGCTAGCTTTTTGGAGTGAGTTCTACACCTACCTTGTGGCTTGATGCGACTCAGTATGGGATAGGTTCGTATCAATTGGTATCAGGGCTAGCCCTACCTTTCAAGGTTCCAACACTCGGAGTGATGGTCTATGGAGTGGTGGCTTGGACCCGAAAGAGGGGTGCCAACCGTGACCAATGAGGACGTTGGTACTTCAAAACGTTATTGTTACGATCACACATCGGCCAAGTATGAGATTGATTCATATCAATTTGTATCCAAGTTCACCCTACCTTTCGAGGTTCCAACATTTGGAGTGATGGCTTGAACCTGCAAAAAGATGGGTGTCGACCGTCACCAACATAACATTGACCAACGAGCTCGGAGAGGTGGCCTATATCAATTGGTATCCTAGTTCATCTTACCTTTCGAGGTCCCAACATTCGGAGTGGTGGCTTGGACCCGTAAAAAGATAGGTGTCAACTCTTACCAACATAACCGTGACCAACGAGCTTGGAGTGGTGGCTTGGACCCAAAAAGAATGGTGCAAACCGTGACCAGCATAGCAGTGATTAACGAGGATGTTGGTTCTTCAAAGCGTGGGATATTGTTACGATCCCACATCAGTCAAGTATGGGATTGATTGATGTTTTATAAAGTTTAGATGTCCCCTTTTTCTTTTTAGCTAGTTTTTTTTTAGTGAATTCAACACCTAGCTTGTGGCTTAATACGATCTAGCATGAGATAGATTCGTATCATACTTGCTCCATTTGAAATGGCATGTTGCTTATCTTCATAAATGAGTTTTAAATGCATTTAATACATAAAGTTAGAGTCCGCAAGAAAGTTTAAACGTCAATAGCTACTCTTAAGTCTTAAGATCAAGACTGGTGACACAAAATGAGCAGTAACTAGTTACCTTCCATGTGTATGAACCCCCTAAAATTATCGGAAACAACATCTGGAACCAAAATTATTTGCAACATCTTAGACACCTGGAAAATAAATGGATATATAGGATGGCCATATTCATAAAACTAATTTTAAGTATTAACAAAACACACGAGTGTTTTATTGTTTACTAATGAATAGTAATCAGTGTTAGACAATGAAACCCAGGCAACCATAGAAACTCTAAACCCACAAACGGGCTTGGGTCTACTTATCATCTAATACTCCTCCGCAATTCGATCGGCGAAATTGCGAAAGCTCGAACTGTAGTAGTAAACTAATAAAGCAAAATAAAACAATAACCAAAAGGGTAAAAGCCATAAAATAACAACGTACTTTCTCAAATTTTCGAGTTGAAACACATACTTTTTATCAACATATATACCCACGTCTTTGAATTTTGTTCGACTTCACCCATATGACCGATTATATTAATATAATATTATATTAAATAATATTATTTTATTACAATATGGGTAAAGTCGAACAACATTTGAAAGTACATGGGTGTATATGTTGATAAAAAAGTATGTGTTTCAACTCGGTAAATTTGAGAAAGTACGTTGTTATTTTATGGCTTTTACCCTAACCAAAATAAAACGGGATAACTCAAAGTATCCCAAACAGTCGTCTCAGGAATAAGAACCCTAGATTCGACGCCAACGAAAGTCGTCTCGGGAATAAGAACCTTAGATTCGACACCAACAAAAATCGTCTCGGGAATTAATACCCTCGATTCGACATAAAACAAAAAAAAAATTAAACAACTTTTTCTTTTTTTTAATGTTTAAACTTTAAATAATAAAAATTTGAAAATAGAGAAACATAATAAGTAAAATCCACACGTCACAAATTTCTCTTTCTCTTTCCATCTTGAATTCAACCCGACCCAGTTCAATTCTCTCACCGCACCACTGGACATCAATGATGATTGATGATCGCCGTGGCAACATCTGATGAAGACAAAGTGACCAGAGAACGAAAACAATGAAATAGAAGACGTCAAATTTGTTTGTTAACCAAAGAACAAACACCTATTTTGTAAAGATTCGTTATCACATAAAGAAACACTTAGGGTTGGATTTTTTTTTTTTTTTGTACGGGAAAAGAAAGAAGAAGAGTGTTAGGGTTTGACGGGATGGTTTAGGGGAGGGGCACAACATAGTCACCTAGGTCTGAGGTTCAGACCTGCTCCGATACCATGTTAGACTACATAAAACCCTGTCGGTTATAACTTTTATTGAGACACTATATATAGAGAGGCAATCCTAAAAACCCTAAACCCACAAACGGCTTGGGCCTACTTATCATCTAATAATCAGGACCTTAATCTGGTTTAATATATTTTGTAGATGAAAGACAAAATAGATGTTTGATCTACTAGGTTTGAAGTAATAGTGACTAATAAAAGCATATGAAGCTTATATTAAGATAGATGACATCAAATATGTCTTTTTTTTTTTTTTTTGGGTAAAGGGGAGTAATCCTGCACCCTGGTAAATATATTAACCAAATAAACGTTTAAGTACAATGGATATGAGTGAAATCCCATATCTCAGCCCGTTACATAGGCATAAAGCTTACATAACAAGTTACTTCCAATTCTCTAAACAAGAAAACAAACCACTACTCAAATGATAACAGATGACACAACAATAAAACTACTTCCTAGGACCTTGAAACGTTGTGCCATACATGGCATTAAAAGAATCCAAATTCCCTGGAAGATCACGAACCTGTTTCGCATAGTCATCGAAGTCATCATACTCATCTTCAAATTCTTGGCCCCACCAAAATATTAGCGAGACTCATCAAATGGGTTAGCAACAACCTCATCTTCGAATCGACACCTCAATCTCTCCCACTTTAGAAAGGGTTAACTCTCTTATTAGGCGAGGTAGGCGGAATAGGTTGACCATCATCATCACAAGAGTAGCTTTCCCATCAATAATTAGCTTTTCAAGCTTACCAATTTTCTCACTATGGGAGTAGAACCACCATCCATTGTTCCCATTGAATCACTCACAAGCTTTGCGTGAGAATAAGTCCCGGTCTCCGGAGGCTTAGACGCCTCACCAATACAAGAGTCCGTCCCCGAGATCCATCAATACCGCTTCCTTAGTAGTACGGAAGACTTCCAGTCTTGACCTTGATAGTAGAAGAATCGACCACATGCTTGGGTTACCAAAATCATCTTCCACCTCAAGAGTCCCAAAAGAGTTAGACGTAGTAATCGGTGTATCTTTAGCATTACCACTTGCATTGCCGGTGTCTTCGTCTTTGCAACATATACCTGCTTCCTAGGTGCAAATCTAGGACCCTTACCCATATTAATACCTCCAGTCATCTTCGTACCTTTAGGTTTGGCTTTCCGATTGTGCACCACCTTAAAACCATCATCGTGTTCGTCCACGGTTAAGTGGGAGGAACATCAAGATGCTCCTTAATACTCTTAGGACAACAAGCAGTATCATGCCCAAACACTTTACATTCCACACAGTGTGGCGGCTTCCATTCATATTCCACCTTTATACTTGCCGTAGTAAACCCACTATCATCCTTATTAGGGATCGCCATAGTCACCACATGTTTAAGCTCACATTCAGATGATAATTCCACAAGAGCACGTGCAAAACTAATGCGACCCCATGAATCAACACACATGGAACTAGTAAAAGCATCTAACATAATCGGCTTACCCACCTGAGTAGCAATTAAGCTCAATCCATCTTCCGAATATGCAAGTAATGGCACATTATGCATTTTAATCCAAACGGGAACTCTAGTTACCTCACTTTTAGATAATAGCACATCAGGAGTCCATTTAGTGAGAATGAGAGGAGAATTACGAATAATCCATGGGCCCCGTTGAAGAACACTCTCAACACCCTCTTTAGAATCGAATTTAAAGAGGAAAACACCATCATCATTCTTCATTAGTTTCTTAAAACCAAACTTACCCCACGTATTGGAGACGTAGTTCTTAACGAAATGAAAAGCAACATTCTTGCCAACAAAGAAGCCAACAAGTGTATTTTCATAACGGTTGAATACACCCTCCATAGCAGCCTTTGGAAGCACCGTATCATGATTTTCAATTCGCATCAAATATGTCTTATTTTACTTTAGCAGTTTCTCAATATATAGGTTATTAGATTCATTTAGAATTTGTAAGATCGTGACAAAGAAGAAACTTAAAATACTACAAGTAATCAGAAAAACTATCGAAGCTTTTGAAGTATTATCTCTTGCTTTATGGGCTAATTAATTTCTATAATTGTCTAACGAATATCTCAACATCTTAGCTACTTCTTTATACTTTTCGTCATCTATTAGTGAACTAAATAGAATATTTTCTTAGATAGTCTCTGTATGGATTTAAAATGCCATAAACATGAGCTTAAAACGTGTTGATGATACATTTGATGAGAACATCTTGAAGAATACTTTTGCAGGACACAACAAAACAATGTTTGAGATTTGATGAGATCAAGGACGGAGCTTGAACTATTTTACTGGAAGGGCCAAAAGAGATTTAATTATTTTTAAGGGGGTCAAACATGTAAATTGTTCTATGTTAATATTTTATTTATAAAAAGTACACTAAAAAACAAGCTTGCAAATCCATTTTTAGGGGACCCACAACCCCACCCTGCACTTGAGAAGCTTCGTTCATGGATGGGATGGGTTAATGTCGTGCTATTCAGACCTTAAAAGGAGGTTTTGGAAAACACTTTTGTTTCGGGATATTACTCAGCAATAAGTGTCAATCTTCAAAAAGTTTACATTTTAGAAAGTACGTTATTATTTTATGGCTTTTACCCTTAGTGTAATTGAAACTTTGTGGAGTCAGATTATGTCGTGCAATACATATCTAGTCGTTTTTGCCATTTTTTTGTTCTCGCATCTCAACAACTGTTTAATTGAGCACTCGTGTTGATCTTTTGAGTAGATTATATATGTTACATAATGAGCGTATTCATAAGTAACGTACAAGTTTGCTCTAGCTTGTTGCAATATCCTAAACATGTTACTTGGCAGACTTGTTTATCGAAGCACTTTTTTTTGTTTCGAAAGTAACCTAAGTGATTCACAAATATATAGTTTCTCACAAGAACAGAACATGCTAATCAGACTGTTTAATGCAAATTCTACATTAATGAATTCGAAATTCTCCCCAATATCACAAAAACCACATTCAAAGAAGCTTTCAATGATAAAGTCATAAAACTGAGTGTTCATGTGAGTATGTGACCTTTAAGCCCATTTCACTAAGGCGCAGCCCATCATGATTGTCCAACAGCTTGCTTGTTATGAGTCCAAGCCCAGCACAACCCAGTCAGATATCCAGCATCTACAAAATCAATATAATCACAAATTCACAATAACTATAATTGGTCATATAACATTATTATTGAACTTCAAACTTGTGTATATTATTTGTATTTTTTGGAAGGCAGAAAGAAACTATCAGTAGTCTGATATCAGCTTGTATCGCTAATAATCTAGCAACACAACTATTCCTTTTTAAGATTAACGAGTTGGATTTACCGACGCGTTAATTGCAGCAAAATAAAACAATAATAAGTATTCCGTTTCTTTAGTTTCAATTCTGTCTACGCGCTAATAGATCGGTTTTATATAAAATCCGTCCATCTTTAAAAAAAGGTTAGGCACAGATAAGGTGACAAATCTGAATGTGACAACCTAATATTATATATGTTGAGATCATAATTAGCTTTTGGATAATGTTGATAGTATTTGAAACATTTTGGTTGTTTGATCTCGATAACTCATTCTCATTGATTTTGTTGCTCATACATAGTGACTTTATCTGGTCACAAAAATGGGGTCATAGTATAGTCGAAATATGTGGCATGACACGAAATTTGGCAGTGAGAACTGAGAAGTGTAGAAAAAAAAATGTAATGTTATCAATTAATTACTGTATATATTTAGGTAATTAGTCTGTATCAAATAACATTCTTTTGCCTGGTATTGACCTGTTGGATTGTTGAACTTTTTCTAGTCCACAAACCTACCATTCTTTTTGAACTTTGACTCTTTCTAATTCGATCTTTGCAGGTTTTGTTGCTATTTTGCAGACGTATGAGTGATCATCTATTCAAAAATGGCTCGACGCGGGACACAAAACATGCCCAAGACTCAACAAACATTGCTACATACAGCATTGACTCCAAACTATGTCTTAAAGAGTCTAATCGCTTTATGGTGTGAGAGTAATGGTTTCAAGCTCCCAAAAGCCAACAACAAAGCAGGTCATAGCGGTGCAGAAAATTATCGGACCGGAATTCCAAAAACTCGTGATCGGGGACTCAGACGAGCAAAAATCAGCTGCCGGTGAACTTCGATTATTTTTAACCTATGTATTTACCAAGGAAACAAGGTTCAGGCCGTTCGGGCAGGGATAGTGGCACCGTCAATGAGATTGTTAAAAGATGCTAGTGGCGGGAATCGGGATGATGGATGAGGTATTAGAAATATTGGCTATACTTGCTAGCCATCATGAAGGGAAGATGGCTATCGCAGAAGCTGAGCCTATGGGGGTTTTGGTGGAGGTAATACGGACTGGGTCAGCCAGAAACCAAGAGAAAGGTTCTGCTGTCATATGGTCTTTGTGTGCAGGTGAATAGGTGATGTTCTGTGTTTGAAAATTATGAAGGAGCTTGGAGCAGAAGAGGTGTTAAAGGAACTGTCCGAGAATGGAACTGACAGAGGGAAAAGAAAGGCTGGGATTGTTTTGGTTGGAACTTCTGCAACATATCGAGTCAGTTGAGACCATGTTAGGCTTGTGACGTTACGATATGAAAATATAAGATTATAAGAGAGTAAATGATAGAAATAATTGTTAATTTGTAACTTATGATATGTAAAAGGACTAGGTCTGTACATGGTCTTAACCATCTGCTAGAACATTTGACTTATGGAGTCAAAGTTGTATAATTCAAAGTTAAAAAAATGAAAACTATTTTCTTTGTATCATTCAAATTTCAAAGTTAAAGGCTGTTGTAAAAAATGCTTTGTATCATGTATTACTGAAGCTGTATATGTATAAAGTTATGAAAAAACATTCAACATGGTATACTATGTGTGAATAACAAACAGAATACCTTGTCAAACATCACGCCATCCGTGGGACTCGAACCCACGACCACGTGGTTAAAAGCCACGCGCTCTACCAACTGAGCTAGAACGGCTTCTTGGGATATTTGTGACTTTCTGTCTTGTAATTCCTTTTCATTTTCCATCGCCGCTTTCATCACAAATCATTACATTATCACCATTAGTAACTAACAAAAGCAAAACTAGTTATTGTATCTACCATGGATGCACCAAACATGTCATTGCTGAAACAGGTCCGAGGAATAAACCTACGGCAGAGCCGAGATATTCGAAAGCTGCGAGAAGGTTTTATAATGAGAATTTTAAGGAGTCTTCTTTTCAAAGGCTTGATAAAGTCCAAAATTTAAGGGAATGCTTATTTCCGCTTATGGTTTATTTGGTTTTGGGCTTATGTTTCATAAGCTCACTTTTTGTGACTTATTTTTTAAAAATTTGGCTTATATAAGTTAATACTCCCTAGTCCACATTTACTTTACTTTTTGAGTTGTCCAATTTGTACTAGATTGAGAAATTTAATGGACTTTACCTTATAACACTTGAAATCTTTATTACAAAAATCAGTACAAACTAGTATGAGTTTGTGTGGACTAGTCGGTCAAAAGATCGAAAAACATGGTTACCAAAAGAAAACTTTTGTTATGCTAAAAGTAAGTAGTAATGTTATGTTTTTCTTAAATTACGTGTTATTTTTTTTATTTGGCAACATGGTTCGTAAGTTAGTAGCTAATGTTTTATAGTATATACAAGAGATAGATATGTTATCTAGGAAGGTTAGAATCAACATAAGATGTTACTCATGACTTGTGATTTTAGAGGCTTATGTGTATATCGGGATTCTGCGTGGTGCTTGAATATGCTTTAAAAACAAGTTTGTCGCATACTTTTTAAGATCTTATTGTGAATTTTGTTTTGTTAGTGGCGTCTAGGAGGAGCTGTGAGGAACTAATATTTGGTGGTCGTGTGACTATTAATGGTTCCGTATGCAATACTCCACATGTAAAATTAGTGACTGGTACGGTGTTTTAGCTTAGCTTATTCATATTCTAAATTTTTGATAATGTTTTAATGTGTGCAGACTAAAGTTGATCCTAAGAAGGATATGATTTATGTAAATGGTAATCGGCTTCCTAAGAAACTGCCTCCGAAGGTCTATCTTGCTCTCAACAAGCCAAAAGGGTTTGTTTTGACTTTATTGCAGTCTATCTGAATATTCTCTTCTAGTAATGTGTTTTGGCATTTCACTGAATAGATAATCTTGCACGTACATATGTTCATCTAGAGAGAGCCAAACGAAATCTGTCATATAGTTTTTTGATGATGATATGAAGAGTTGGGTATGTTCTATATAAACATCACGTGACACCTTAAATGTTGTTGTATTTAATAAGAAGAACTAAACTCAAGTTTTCATCATACTGCTTTTCTCCTTATATGCTACTCATTTTAACCTACTGTCTTTTTATACAACATAAAAGAAATCCCGAACAACCAAAACCTCGATTGCTTATTGTTGGTCGTCGACTCGTCGTGATGTTGCCACAACAGGGCTGATCATCGTGACAAACGATGGTACTTTACAGTTACATTTATGTTGGATTATGTTGTGGGGTCATGATGCACACGTTTTAGGTGATCTTTATGCTTTTCAGACGAGTAAGCACAGAAAATTTCTCATCCTTCATCTGGTTTATCAAAGGAGTAAGTTCCATGTTTGTTACTTGCAGTATGCTATTAAATGCTAGATGATATTGCAATTCCAAAAAGTTAGAGGCTCTGTTTTTTATTTAATCCTTATCAAATACGTAAATATTATGTGTTGATATATTTGTAAACTATAAGGTCTAAATGACGTGCAATTTATTTTGTGGCTCAAGGTACATTGCAACAACAGATGGAGCAGTGAATAAACGACACTTGATAGCAATTAGTGAGGGAACAGTTGTTGATGGCATTCGTTGTATTCCAGATGTTGTGGAACTACTACCACAACAGCCTGATAAAATCAAGACCTCGCCTTCGCATCGTGGTAAGTCCAACATCGGTTTCCACCAAAACATGTTATAATTTGATACGCTAGTGACATGTGCATAAGTGTAGCTGGACAGTTTGGGTAATTCAAATTCCGTTGAATCAATTGCCTATAGGTTCATGAGGGGAGAAATCATGAAGTTCGAGAGCTTGTCAAAAGTGTTGGACTTCAGGTATACTTTCGATTCTTGATCTATGTACAAATCATCCTCACCAAATTGGATACATATTTGATGTGAATTTGTTTTGTTTCATATCATTTCAGATTTACTCACTGAAACGAATACGTATTGGAGCATTCAGGCTTCCACCAGATCGTTTGTAAGTATTACTAGTAACTCATTTTGATTCCTTCCCCATAAGTTCTAGTATCACCCAAACACAACCATATGTTCTTACAGTATAATTTTTGTGCTCCAAGTGACCTCACTTAATCATGTCTAATTCTGTAAAAAGGATGGATTTATATTCTACTAGATCTTTTGATAAACTGGCAACGTATTTTCTATTTATTGGCAGGTTCGAAAAGCACATTGAATTGAAGCCGACTCAGTTATAGGCATTGGGGTGGGACGAGAAGTAAGAAAAGATTTTCATATGTTTGAGTTGCGAAAGCTCAATTACTCGTATATGACGGCCCAACGTCGACTACTCATCTCTCAAAAACGATTTCACCCATTCCACGAGCTCTGTTAGCCATGGTCCACAAGGGCGAGGGCCATTAATACCCCTTTCTAAATTGTGGAATGAGTATAAGAGTTTTGAGAGAGAAGAGTAGTCCCATGGCAAAGATGACAAGAAAAGGTAGCGAGGTTGCCATATACCTATCGAACCTGGCTCACCTTTAGTTGACAAGCCACTCTGATACCGCTTAACCAAAGTCACTTTGACTGATTTTGGTTGTGCTTTACGTGTTCGTCTGGTTTGGTTTTTCTATCAACAAAAAATAAGGTTGTGAATGTAACCCGATGTAATTTTAAAATGATTCTGTAAGTAATTTTAAGTATATGTCAACTATGTACTCGCTTAATATTAGAAATAATATTTCTAATTACTAGTTACTACTACCACTATTATTACAACTACTACTATATTACATTAAATTAATAATAAAACTTGAAAACATTGTATATTCACGAGATTATATATACCAAAATAAAAACACATAGTTATTATATTATGCAAATGAATAGACAAAGCTGATCATGTATTATCTTATTTAGTAATTTACTATTCAAATTTATTACATATGCTGATAACGTATTTATAAGAACAACCTTTATATAGGGTTATAATTCAAAAACTCGTGATAAATATTACTTGCATTCCTCTTTGAAGTTTAAGTTAAGATATCAAATAATTATTATTTTTATATCTCATTTTTACACATGGGATTTAAAGCTAGTAATTCTAATATTATTAGGCCAATGTTGCCAAGAAATACCAAGATCTTCAATCACGTGAAAAAAAAAAGTAAAGCGACAAACCCTAAATCTCCATGAGATGTTTGAGTGTTCATGGTCTTTATTCAACACAATTAATTACAATGTTTCCCGATCATAAATAGCAGAGGCAGAGATAGTAGGTTGGGTAAAAATACGTTCATAATCACATGCAATCACTCATCATATCAACTTCATATCATCTATTTTCTGTTTTATATCTTCTTACGCCATACTGATTGTTAGAGCATTGGGTATCATAACATTTTGCATGCGCCATTCTAATGTGGACACCAAATGGCTTGACCACCACCACCAAGCTCCATTTTAAGGCATTAAAATAGCGTAAGCTATTTGACACTTTTTGTTTTGTTTTTTTTTTTATTAATTGGGTTTTTTTTTGAGTTTGTGTTTTAGTTGAGTATGGTAAGTCTTAAAAAGTGTGTTTTGACTTGAACTATGAGTGAAAAGATATTTTGATGTGGTTGTGTGAAAAGATATTTGTGTGAAAAAAGATATTTGAAATGGTTGTATTCTATAGGTAAGGATCCAGTGAGAAGAAACTTAAAATGAGAAGAATGAGAAGAATGAGAAATAACTATAACCTCATATTTGAGATGCATCGACTTGAATTAGATGCATCTTTATTCATTTAGATGTATCATAATTGGCTTCGAAAGTTATTTTGAGTGAAAGCGATCAAAGTAGTCTTAGAACAAATTTGACCCGAGAGGATGAAAAATACATAGGATTCGTCTAACTTGAGAAAGCGATCTAATATATGTATATGCATCTAATTTTTAGTTATAAAATATATTATAATGCATCTAAAAGATTAATGATGCATCTAATTCAGATTGATGCATCTATAATGTGTAGTTATAGTTATTTCCCATCCTTCTTATTTTAAAAATTCTTCTCATTTAATCCTTAGTCTGTATTCTATAACTAGTTTAGTAAAGAAAGACATAAATGTCTATATTACCATCACAGGTGGTCTTTATCAAACCGCCAAATATCAATATTAGGCAACTATAGTATACACTCTTTATATATTACCATACCATAAAAATACAACTCAACTGATTGCATTTTAACACTAGTTTATTTCCCTATTAAAGCAAACTTCTTAATAAACTAATGCTACTTATCTGTCTCCACCTCTATATGTCCTATCCCACTTTGTCCACTGCTCTTTTCATTTCACGAAGTATTCGTGCATAGCAACAAGATTTTATAGCGGTATATGTTTATAATGATATTTTGGTTAAGTATCTTGTGTAACGTCTGCTTATTACTATTTGCCGCTATAAAATCTCGTTAATATGCATGAGTAGTTGTCTAGTGATAATATACATATACACATACACAAATATATGAAACTGTGTCACCATAATCTTCAAAAAACACACGTTTTGCATCAAATGTCAAACCAAAATCACGATTTCGCAAGTATAATTATTTTTGTTATTCACCGTTATTTTGTGTGAGTATACGCCTAGTAAATTACAGAGTTGCAATAGTAATATAATATTTTGAATAAAACATTAAAAAAGGTTGCATACATTGAAAAAGTATCTTGGGACCATGTAATTGTTCTCTTTCTAAATATATTTGTGTTTTACGGTTTTTACCCATTAGAGATAATGCATATTCAAATAAACCGTGTGATGTAAATTGATTGAAATTGTCATCTTTAATTTAAGTCAAGTTATCATTTCCTCATCTCCCTCCATATCTTTACAAGGATATTTTTTTTTTTTCTTTTTCTTTTTTGGGAAAAGTTTTTTAAAGTAGGTATAGAAAAAAATTAAAAGATTAAGAAGATGTTTACTAAATTAAGTTATTAGATATAAAGTTTTTAATTAGCTTTTTATAAAGAAAGATGTAATTTTAATGAGTCTCTCAATTAAGACAGTAAAAATTTTGAGCCTACAATTCTCTCTATTAATAGAAAATTAAACACCTTTTAAGAAATTAAAAGTTTTTTATTCATACTTTATAAGATATGATGAATGGTTGAATTAATTAATATCGTATGGTTGATGGGTGATTCAACCACGTTTTATTAAATAAAGAGTAAATTGCAAAAATCGTCCCTAAACTATGGCCAAATTGCACGTTTCGTCCCACAACATTGGAAAGTGCAAATATCGTCCCATGGGAAACTTTAGGCGAAATCGTCCTGGCGCAGATCGAATGACTAAAATACCCTTCTCTTTATTACTTTTCGACTTTTGCGAAATGGTCCCCGTGATTCGCCGATTTTGCAAATTTAGTCCTTTTTTTTTTTTTCTTTTTAATTAACTATTAATATTAGTATTATTTTTTTACGTTTTCGTCAGATTTTTACGTTTTCGTCAGTTTTTACGTTTTCGTCCGATTTTTACGTTTTCGTCAGTTGATTTTTACGTTTCGTCGATTTTTACGTTTTCGTCCGTTTTTAACGTTTTCGTCGATTTTTACGTTTCGTCCGTTTTTACGTTTTCATCCGATTTTTACGTTTTCGTCCGTTTTTACGTTTTCGTCCGATTTTTACGTTTTCGTCCGATTTTTACGTTTTCGTCATACTTTTACGTTTTGTCGATTTTTAGGTTTCGTCCGTTTTACGTTTCGTCGATTTTTACGTTTTGTCTCTTTTTACGTTTCGTTTGTTTTACGTTTTCGTCCGATTTTTCGTTTTCGTCACACTTTTACGTTTTGTCGATTTTTAGGTTTTCGTCCATTTTTACGTTTTCGTCCGATTTTTACGTTTTGTCTCTTTTTACGTTTTCGTTTGTAAAAACGTTTTCGTCCGACGAAAACGTTTTCATCCGACGAAAACGTTTTCGTCCATTTTACGTTTTCATCCGTTTTTATGTAAGAAAACCGATAAAAACATAAAAATCGGACGAAAACGTAAAAATCGGACGGCGAAACGAAAAACGGACGAAAACGAAAAACGGATGAAAACGTAAAAATCAAGAAAACGAAAAACGTAAACAAAGAGACAAAACGTAAATGGCGTAAAAAACGTAAAAACGTGCGTAAAAAAAGTAAAAAGAGACAAAACGTAAAAAACTGCGACGAAAACGTAAAAATCGGACTAAAACGTAAAAATCGGACGAAAACGTAAAAAGAGACAAAACGTAAAAGTTTGACGAAAACGTAAAAATCGGACGAAACGTAAAACAAACGAAAACGTAAAAAGAGACAAAGCGAAAAATCGGACAAAACGTAAAAACGGACTAAAACTTAAAAATCGACAAAACGTAAAAAGTATGACGAAAACGTAAAAATAGGACTAAAACGTAAAATATCGGACAAAACGTAAAAAGCGGACGAAAACGTAAAAATCGGATGAAAGCGTAAAAAGCGGACAAAAACGTAAAAATCGTGAAAACGTTAAAAGCGGATGACGTAAAAATCGGACTAAAACGTAAAAATCGGACGAAAACGTAAAAAGCGGATGACGTAAAAATCGACGAAAACGTAAAAATCGGACGACGTAAAAATCGTGAAAACGTAAAAATCGGACGAAAATGTAAAAAATAATACTAATATTAATAGTTAATTAAAAAAAAAAAAGGACTAAATTTGCAAAATCTGGCGAAACACGGGGACCATTTGCAAGAAGTGAAAAGTAATAAAGAGAGGGTATTTTAGTCATTTGATCTAGGCGGGGACGATTACGCCCAAAGTTTCCCATGAGGACGATATTTGCACTTTCCAATGTTGTGGGACGAAACGTGCAATTTGGCCATAGTTTAGGGACGATTTTTGCAATTTACTCTTAAATAAATAGGTACATAACTACATAAGCTTAGAGCACTCCCATCGTTGAAGGCTTTAACGCCCGTTAAGGGAGGCGTTAACGCCATTGTAGGCGTTATCCGATGGAAGGCAAGCTCAATAACGGTCTTTAACGCCCGTTAAGGGCTAGAAAAAAAATTGAAAATGTTACAAAAGTAGTCCCTGTAACGTTAAATTTTTAAAAAAAATTACATAAAACCCCCTAATGGCTAGTTTTTTTTTTTTTTAAATCAAAAACATTATTTTACCACTATAAATACCCAACTAAAACTCTATTTTTTTCACACTTCCTCTCACACTTTATATACTTCTCTCACACTTTCATAATTCAAAAATCAAATTAGTTCACGATGGATCCAAATCAGTGGTGATATTCCTCTGTCTTGGTCGATCTGGAAGACCTAGCAGACTTCGATTTATGGCGTCCGCGTCTGAGTATCACCCCGGTTGGACAAGAAGAAAGTATTGAATCTCAAAATCCTACTCGTCCTCGTACCCATATATATGGTTTTAGGAATGCTTGGTAGCATTGATCGCGTGACTTGGGAATGGAAAAATTGTCCGATGGCTTGGCAAGGGCATTTTCTTGGGGTGATAAAAAATACCCAACAATTATCTTGAAGTTCACTTCTCAAGATTTATGGATCTGCATGCATTTTTGGGATGGCGGGGCAAATAACGATATTAATGTTTTAGATAACTCTCCGTTATTCGACGACCTTCTTGCGATAATGCCCCAAGAGCACCTTATATGGTCGGTGAACTAGGTATGAGCAGGGGTATTCTTGGTGAGAAATTTATCCACGGTGGGCAACTTTCGTCAAATCCTTCACGGCAACAATCGATGAAAACATCGTCTTTAAAAGGAGACAAGAAAGTGCAGAAAGGATATTGAGCGTGCTTTTGGTGTTCTTCAAGGTCGTTGGGGTATACTACAACAACCTAAGACGTCAATATGAAATTGCCACGATCGTAGAATCATGTATTGTTGCATTATTATGCATAACATGATTGTAAAGATCAAAAATTTGAATTACGTGACTATAACGAAGCGTGGGTGGATCCGTCAAGAAATTTGAGGCAACGAAGATGGGTCGAAAGATGTGATAGTCACGGTCGTAAAGCAAAAGAAATCACGACCTACAACGCATACCCAACTCCAAGCGGGACCTTATGGGCATGTTTGGCGAAGAATCTTGAGCAGCATGGACAACAACAAGAGAAGGCGGCGACGATGAATAAGTATTTGCTATGTTTTTTTAATTGCGCTTTTTTTTTTTTTTTTTTTTTTAATCTCGTATTGTAATATGTTTTTAGTTTTAATGAAATGTTTGTTTTAGTTTAATAAATGAAGTGTTTGTTTTAGTTTAGGGGTTGAAATTGAAAATATGAAATATTATTGGTGTTATGGTGTTATTGGGATGTTATGGTTGTGAGTGATTTTTTTGGGATGTTAATATTAAATGTTAAAGCTGATGTGGCGCTGACGTGGACGGTGTTATTGGTGTTATGGTGTTATGGATGGGAGTGCTCTTAGCGTATGTCTCTAGTGGGACTGATCAAAGAATTGGATATCTATACTACTTATAATAGAGGAATGAATCTCTCTCCTCATGGTCTTAAAATTAAGACTTACAAAATACAAAGTCTATTGTACAATACACAATGCACGATTAATGATCTTTCTCATCAATCTTAATTTTAAGACTTACAAGTCTTAAAGCTTAATGTACAAAATACAAAGCAATATTAATGTGGTCAAGATATTTAATGTAATCAATTAATTAACATGTCAATAAATACAATTAATGCAATTATTAAAACACCTCTTACACAAGAAATACAAATTATCAAGCATATTGTACAACCAACTTAAACACAATTCGTGCATTAAATGTCACTAATACAAATAATAAAGACATTATACAAATATTCAAGCCCAAACCAAGAATCTACGGAAAAATGGAGCTCGAACGACAGTCAAATCAAACGGGATCGAGCGGGTCAACGAACTCGAGCCGAATAAACACGGACTAAACAAAATTTTGATCCCGTAAATTTGTTGTAAAAAAACATAATAAACTAAAATCATGATTCACGGAAAATTTTATTTGAGCAGCATGCCAACATGAACGCTGGTCGCTTCTTAGTATGAAAGAACGAGTGCGCAATCATTTTTCTTTTTTTTTTAATTATTCATGATTAAGAATATAAGATAAAAATAATTATGGCTGCAATATTCATTCAATGAACACGGATGGTACGCGTAATAGGTACAAAAGTGCTTATTATATTTTCCCTCGACGTGTATACAAAGACTTATAATATAAAAACATTGAATTCAGCAATATTTTAAAATCATATCTGGGGGCGTTTGTTTTTTTTCTTATGTTTTTCCAGTTTTAATCAATCTAGGGGCGGTTTGGAGTTTATTTTTTCGTTTATCAGCTTTTAAAACTTGTTATCTTTGGAATCGGAAGTATGGTCACATCTTCTCATCTTTCATCTCAGCGTTATTTCAGTTTTCTTTCTCTATCGCCTTTCTTTCATATGTCACTTGTAGTGGTCATCACTCCTCCCACTTTTCATTCAAATATTTATTGTATACAAATACCTCACACAAAATCACAAACCAAACAAAAAATATTTAAAACACCCCGTAAAGGCCAAGAATTCACATAAACCAAATGGTGAGAAGGGTCACCACTTCCCTCCTATTTTACTCTTGCTCACGCATGACTATGCACCCAAGTAATGAGGCTCGCGAGTGAGAAACCCATACCATTACTTCTAGTCTTAGTTGCTCCTGCTTTTTTGTTTATTTTGAGTAAAACGATAAATTTAAGGATTAATTTCATATATCACCCTACTTTCATGATTAATTTCATATATACCCAAAGTGCAAGTATTGAATGCATAATGTACAATGTTTTTAATGCATGTTTGTGTATATATGAAATTTCCAACTTAAAGGAGGGGAAATATGAAATTGCCCCAAATTTAATGTAGTAATAGTTATCTCTATAATCTAGGATATTACCTAAATTATTTAGTTTTTTTACGTTCATCGACTTATTTTACCTATCGATTAACTATTTCACTGTAACTTTGATTCTTTTAATCGATCAATAATGCTTTTGAAGATTTTACCATCAAGAGTTTCTATATGTTTCCTCCACTAATTATTATATTGTTGATGTTAGATGTCCGAATACTAATTGGCATCTTGCTTTATATAAAAGGGTGGGATTCATGTTCCATCTAGATATCAATATGCAAATATTTTCATCAAAGGCTTACCTACAGCTTTATTTGATGAGTTTTGCTCCAATTTGAGTGTTCGTTCTACTCCCGCACAAACTGCGAAGGGCTGTTAGCATAACATATTATGGGCGTAGCCCGGTTACATTTGTATTTAGTATTGGCCCTATATCCACCCACTTGTATATACACTCTTTGTAATCATTATTGATCACGGTTTAATATTTATAGTATTTCCGGTATGATTTGCAGGTTTTCAATAAGTTTGATCACGGTTGATCACTATTGACCACCGTTGACTGATTTGCACAAAAATAATAGTAATAAAATAAAATAATGTGGCCGTTTAACGTCTAACCGACGATTAATCGACCTTGTAAACCTTTTTCTCAGTAGCTACAATTAAACCTTAATAGTTGCATTAAGAGCCATATAATAATCCCAAGTTTACAAATATTATTAAATATTCAAATACTTAATTTAACTTACTATTTTTTTTGAGTTTCTTCACTATTATCATTTACTTGACAATACATAAAAAAAAAAATTGCGCACACAAACAGATATTAGCATACACCATCAGAGTTATCGTCTAGTTTAACATAAAACATACATATTCGTCACAGAAAACAAACACATCTTGACAAAATTAGTCAACATTTTTTATACACTATTTTAGATTATTTATACTAGGTTGTTTCTAGGGAAGAACTCATACAAATATTATATATTTTAAGTAATCAAATTTAATACGCCATTCAATTATTATTACATTAATTTATTAACCTTCCAAAATTTTGTTTTTTGTGTTTCCATTCTCCACATTTTTGTTCTTATTACATCAAATATTCCAAAACCCCCCCAAAAAAAAGTTTCAATTTTTCTTTAAATTGAATGTTATTTTTTCACAAATTCAACAACCCTTTTGACCCAATTTCATTCTTAGCCAATACCCATGTCGAATTAATCCTTAATTTTTTCGATTCATACGAGGTTATATTGTTTTAGGGTTTTTTTTCTTTTTTTTAATTAAAAAAAAAAATCAGGGAAGATGAGTGTGTCAAGATCTCAAGTATGGCAACCTTGTAAAAAGAAGCGATTTTGATTAGGAAATAATATTATTTTTTGGAATAAAGATTATTATATCATATTTGGAAAGATCTTGAAAAAAGATCTATAATAATTAATAAAGAATAAAGATTATCAATACTTGTATATTTATCTGTATACAGAAAAGGGTATTAAAAAGATATAGTTTTGTTACAGTTTAAGGTTGTTTTAAGGTTGTTTTAAGGTTAAGGTTAAGATGTCGAGTAGACCGTCTCGAACTCGAGTGGGGAGATATGAGCTTGGTAGGACATTAGGTGAAGGGACATTTGCAAAAGTGAAATTTGCTAGGAATGTTGAGACTGGTGAGAATGTTGCTATTAAGATTCTTGATAAGGAGAAAGTGCTTAAGCATAAGATGATTACTCAGGTATATGATCGTGTTGACTTTTATCGCGGTTTTTGATCGAAAATATTGAATTGAGTTGACTTTTTATTGATATATGATCTGATAGATGTTAAGACAGTAGTTGTTTATGTGATGTTTTGTTGTTCGGAATTTTGCAGATCAAACGTGAGATATCGACTATGAAACTGATCAGACACCCGAATGTGATTCGGATGCACGAGGTTAGTTAGTTTGTGTTTTGAGTAAGTTTAGATGTGTTTTTGATGTTAAACTTATGTAAAGTAGTATTTTACCTAGATTAGTCTTTTGTATTGGCTTGTATCGACAAATTATGCAATGTTTTTGTAGCTGAAACTGGTTTTGGAAGCCCCCTTTTTATTGATGGAACCATGAGGTTCACTTGTTTCATGAGAGTTTATTTATTGTTCTCATCTTCTTCGTCTTCTTCTTTAGTTAACGATATAACTAAGCAATGAAGAGATCAACTAGTTCTGGAGATAGATATTAGGGGAAATTGAAAAATATTCCTTTTGAAATCTTCGTGTAACATAGAGAGATTAGAATCGTGTCATTAATGTGTATCACACTGCAGTTAAGACTTAAGCCCTATAAAGCGTCAATAGTTGGTAAAACTGGCTTGCCTTTATCGACCTTCCTTTCTTGTCAATTTTTTTTGTTAGATAAAGTTCTCAGTTACTATCTTAAAGTTGCTTGTTAAGTTTTTACAGATTAAACTTCTAACGTCATTACGTATTTATGAATGTTACATGTGTAGTCACTAACTCACTATGAATCATGAATGTGTGATTTAAGCTGCTATATTGTAGGTTATGGCGAGCAAGACAAAAATATACATTGTTTTGGAATTTGTGACTGGTGGTGAACTATTCGACAAAATTGTAAGTTTACTGTAACTTGAAAATTTTCATGCACTCATCACAATCGGGCCATCGGCATACTAATAATAAATGATTATGCCTTATTTCAGGCAACTAGAGGCAGACTTAAAGAAGATGAAGCTAGAAATTACTTTCAGCAGCTCATTAATGCAGTCGATTACTGTCATAGTCGGGGTGTTTTCCATAGAGATCTCAAGGTAATCTTTTTCTTTATCCTGCCTCACCATCATCTTTTCAGCAAAAACGGGAACTGGTCAAGTTGGTTGATTTTCAATATACAAGCACACCTTGACAGTTAAAGTTCAAATGATTGTTATTTTGCAGCCTGAAAATTTACTGTTGGATGCAAGCGGTTGTCTTAAGGTTTCTGATTTTGGATTGAGTGCACTCCCACAGCAAGTTCGAGTGAGTTGTATTTCTCTTTATCTCGAGTCATCAACAAATTATCTGCAACCTGAGTTGATTATGTGCTCCTTTTAATCTTTAATTACTGGTTTATATACCATATAATAAGACAGGAAGATTAAATACACTTTATGGTCATTCTTCTGTAGGAAGATGGGTTACTACACACAACATGTGGGACGCCAAATTATGTTGCTCCGGAGGTAAGTTATAGAATGCTCCCGCATATGTGAATACTTTAGTGATGTTGATTTCAGCCACTTTTCTCAGGGTTTGGTTATGTACTCCACTAGGTAATCAACAACAAGGGTTATGATGGAGCTAAGGCTGATCTATGGTCATGTGGTGTTATTCTTTTCGTTCTTATGGCTGGCTATCTGCCTTTTGAAGAGTCAAACCTCATGGCATTATACAAGAAGGTATTCTATTTTGACTTTGACTTCTAGTATCAAATATTAAATGTACTTTTTGTTAATCAAGTTTGATTTTTCTTTTTGCAGATATTCAAAGCTGATTTTTCATGTCCTCCATGGTTCTCCGCAAGTGCGAAGAAGCTAATCAAAAGGATTTTGGATCCTAATCCCGAGACTGTATGTCCACTTGTCTTTGCCATAATGTTTAAAAAGATTTGAAATGAATACATATATTTATGTCTCATCTTTGTGACAGCGGATCACAACAGCTGAAGTCATTGAAAATGAATGGTTCAAGAAAGGATATGTGGCTCCTAGGTTTGAACAAGAGGAAATCAGTCTAGTCGACGTGGATGCTATCTTCAATGAAGCCTCGGTAATTTTTGCTCACCTGCTACTTTACAATTATACCTTTTTGACGGTGGTTATATCAGTGGGTTTTGTATTTGCTGGATTATAGGAATCTCCAATCCTTGTTGTGGAGAGGCGGGATGAACGGCCAGCTCAACCTGTCACTATGAACGCTTTTGAGCTTATTTCTAAATCTCAGGGTCTCAACCTCAGTTCTCTATTTGAAAAACAAATGGTATGTTAAATGTTCACTTTTAAATGGCCTGTTCTATTGCTAATCATGATATAGTGGCTGTTTGGTTTTGCATTTTGGACCTGATTCTTAATCAGAATTTAAAATACTGTTTTGTGGACAGGGGCTTGTCAAACGTGAAACAAGATTTACATCAAAATGTCCTGCCAATGAGATTATCTCTAAAATTGAAGAAGCTGCTGGACCTTTGGGATTTGATGTGAAGAAAAACAACTACAAGGTAACAAATATGTTTCTTTTGAGTGTATCTAGGTTTCTGATCCCTAGTACTTCAACTAGAAAGAAGTTAAAGTTGATCTGTTGTTGAAGCTCTAATGTTGAACTACCAATTGTTTGTACTATAGTTGAAACTTCAAGGCGAAAAGAGTGGACGCAAGGGCCACTTATCTGTTGCAACCGAGGTATGTCACTTTTTATAATTTTGATTTATCATTGTTCTACAAAAGCTTCAAACAACAGAAAAGAAGCGTTTAAGATTCAACTTGAACTGAACTCGTTTAATATATTACCCAAACAGCTTGACTCATTTATTTTGTCACCTGTGTAAAACTTTGGAATTTAAACCATACGTCGATTTCAACATTACCCTTTACAGATTTTTGAAGTGGCTCCTTCGTTGCACATGGTTGAGGTTCGCAAGGCTGGAGGTGACACATTGGAATTTCACAAGGTATGTGAAATTCACTTGTGAATTATATTCATATTAAAATTAATTGGCTGTTGTTTGGGCGACAAGGAATGAGAAATCTGTTTCAAATCATCTAACCTTGTATCCTACCAATGATGTTGCAGTTTTACAAGAACCTGTCAACGGGATTGAAGGATATTGTGTGGAGAAATGGAGACGAGGCCAATGGGGATTTGCCTGGTTAGTTTGAATCACATTTCATTAAATAAGATTCCTTTTTTTACCAAAAGCATGCAATTTTTATAGTATTGAACTATTGGACGGAGACCATATCATTAACGTAGAGGGTAATTAACTTTTGTTTGGGTGCATTATCGAGCTCGTTATCTGATTTCTCTGACTAGAAGTCGTAATAATTGATCTTTAGTGTTTGGATAAACAAACTCTTTTGAAATTTTGATTATTTGGGGGTCAAATGGTCATTTCTGGATAACCAGTTTTACTTTAAATTAAAATTACCTACATACCAGTCTTTTTAAACTAGTTTTTTGTCCATTTAATTGCGGTCATTATCCAAAGAATACCTTTTACATCCTGTTTTGTTATCGAATATCATGTGATCGATTTAAAATTGCACATCAAACACCCCCTTATATCATGCGAGTATTTTAAGTAGTAGTAACTGATCTTTCTTCTATGTATACTGTTTTATAACTGAAATTTGTTTTCATCAGCAGGTGCTCCATTACCTTCGTAATCGGATTTTGGATGGTTAGAGGCAAATCTCCTTGCCCAACTATTGTTTTCATTTTGAATTTTATTGTACATTAGAATGATCCCCCAAGTGTGGATTTTTCTTGTTTGATCATACATTACACCGCCTTAACTTGAACAACAAACTTCGTAATGTAATATTATTCAAACTTCCGAAGATTATTAGTGTTGTTAACTTATAACAATCTTCAAGTTATGATATAGTGGTATGATTTACATGTGGTCTTGTGCCATGCTATCTGGAATTTCGATAACAAATCAATAATAGAGATTTCATCTTTTTTTGCCGATATACGAGTCTTTTAGCTAATGCTTTGCTCATGTTGACATTAAAAGTTTCCAAACAACATTGCATTAAACATGAGTGATTTTCCAGTACTTACAAAGAAATAGAATTTACATAACTGATTTTGTCCTCTGCTTTAACAACTCTGCAAACTCTTCATCAGTGGTTTTGAGTAAAAGCTGTAAAGACATCTTAACCTCACATTCCATAGCCTCTAAATGCCTTGGCTTTATCCTCTTCTCCAAACTAAATGCAAAATACTGTGGGAACTCCTTCAGTTCTTTCATATCCCTTTTCATCTCCTGCTCAAAAAACTCGAATTTCGGCTTATAATTGTTGTCAAGACTGAAAGTAAACAACCCGGGACACCTCAAAACCATCTCAACCGCCTCCGGTTTAGAAAAGCCAAGACTAATCAAGTAATCCAGCTTTGGCATCAATGTGTTCTCCACATTTGACACTAACAAAACACAATCTTGATAAGCCAACGCCTCCAAATCGCGAAAGCCAAGCCTTTGAAGGTAAAAAAGTGCAGGCTTTAGCTGGTTTTCTACGCTAGAAACTAACAATCTTGGACATTTATTGATCACTTTTCTAAAACTATGATCTGGGACTTTGAGGTTATGAGACAAGAATTTAAAAACTGGATTAAGTTCATCTGTTATATTAGCTGTTAGGATCTTGGGACACATGCCAATGATTCTTGGAAGGTCTTTTTGGAGAATGCCTTTAGACTGTAAGAAACTGACAGTGTCATGGATGGAGTCAAGTGTAATTGAATGTATCAAAGGGTTTAAAGAAAGAGCTTTGCCTGAATCAATTCCCATAACTTCAAGGCACAAGATTTTTTCTCTGAACTGCATGGACAGTTTTGTATGGACAGGAGTGTAGAGAGGGTGTTTATGGAGAAGGGTCTTTGGTTTCTTGGAAAGTTGAGGTGTGTCTGATGTTTGTGGTACTTGTGTTTGCTGTTGTTGTTCTTGAGGTGAGTATGAGTGGAATGCTGTCATTGTTGCTGCAGCTGCAGCCATGGTGTTTTTGTGTTGTGAGAAGAGTGGGTTAGGGGGTTCTTTTTGGTTATATTGATTTGCATAGATATTTATTTATCTTGTGAAAAGAGTGTGGAAAGTTGCTAGAAAGCTATTGGCTGTTGGATGATTTTATGGATCAGGTTACTACCAATCTTTTTTGTGGAATGAACCACTCATCACTCAGGTTTGACTTAATGCACATGTAAGCCCTTTGACTCTTTCTAGTTTTACATTATTAGTCCCTGCATAAAGCTTAGTACTGATAGGAATCTGAATTGTAATTTAGAGGGTGTTTGGGATTGCTTATTTAAACTGCTTACCTGTAAAAAGGTATGCTAGTAATATATAAGCTAATGTTTGGATTTGTTTATGCTCTCACAAAATACAATAACAGAAACATTGGTATAATGTTTCTAAGCACATACCGTATCATCGGAGTGATTAGATTATTAGTCATAGTATTTGGTCTGAAATGGTCATTACGTTGGTTCATGCTTTGCTTGGGTCGGCCATGCTTGACTTGCCTGGTGCAAGTCATACTCTAGTTTCTAATAAACTTGGAACTTGAAAACCTACCTCATTCAAGTGTGATCGCCGTGATCACAAGACCTAGATAAAAAAAACACCAACAAAATCATAAAGTAATAAACACCGAGGAGAACCCAAATAAGGTCAAAATTAAAGACATTTCCAACATAAAAAAGCACCAATTGTACACAATGAAATCAAGAGAACACCTCACCAGTTATAAAAAAGAAAACCGCAAAAAATATAGTACTTAAGATGTCACAGTCTTGACCTGATACAAGCAAATACTCTGTTCTTTTCTTATATATCTTCTGCATTTACCATCATCATCCTCCCGGAAAGTCACAGCAAATAGTTCTGGTGTCGTTTTCAGAAGATATGTTCTGATTCGTATCAGTGATGGCTCATGACACCTTCCCTTAGATATATATAGTTATGTACGTCTCTAAATATGTCCACGCAGATTCTTGCATACTTGCATCCCTTTTTCATGCTAAAGATGAACGAACATCTTGAGATATGAAAGCCGCCCATGCATCCTAACCAAAAACATGATTAAAAAAAGTCAATCACAAAATGCAACACGCCTGGCCCACATAAGCCTTAACTTGTGGGTTATTAATCTCCACAATGGTTTAAGTTGATTTAGGAGCTTTTGGCAAGAAACTTACCTGTAGGATTGGAAATGCTTTCTCAGCAACATACTTTTGCGGGGTTGTAGCACCTCGTTGCTGCAATTTGTCAGGGTGCAGACATAATCGAGCTTTTTGATAAGCCTTCTTTACATTTGAGCTTTCCTTGAGGTTTGCATAAGGTATCATTATCCAGCCACTACTCGGCCATAGAATCTACATTCAGCCAGGATTAAGAACTTATTCAATCAAGACTAGGCCAATTTGTGGTTGTTTGAAAACGTGTTCTGAACATGCAAATAATTAATATTAGATAAGCTATGATATCCGCTTACGTGATGTAGTGTTGATAAAAGCAGTCGGACATTTGCTTCTTTTCCATCAGACCACAACTTTATGTCCTCATCCAGTAATTCTACTTCCATCTGTACTAATGCATAAAGAAGGCACTCTTTTATGAGGAATATCAGCAGAAAGAAGCTATATTTTGAGGTCTTAGATTATATATAAAGTTTACGCCTAAAAGCCTAATTAAATACCCCAACTTCAGTGTAAATTACTTTCCTATCTCTGGAAAATTTACCTGTACACATGGGCTTTCATCTATTTCTAGCTCTAGTAATGGTTCTTCTGTTATCCATTCCTTGCGTTTATCTAGCTGAGAGTGAAACAAAGTGACAGGAAACACATATTATGGATTATCCCTAAAGGCACAAGAATTAACAATCTTATGAACAATTTATATAATTATTGGCACACAGTTCCACATAACGAGATAAATTTATATCTATGTAGGAAATAGCACAATCCAAGTACTGAATGTTCCCAATAAATAAGACTATGTAGAAACACATATATAGAGGTTAATTATATCATACACTCTTCTAAAATATTACCAAAGGTGATTCTCGTGATCCATGTCTTGCTGTCTGAACTTCAGGAACCTTATGTACACCCGGAACGTCTGCAAAATAAACAGAACATATGAACCTAAACCAAATCTATAGTTCCAACGTGATAATGCTTATTGTTATTTTTGGATGTGCATCTTGATAGTGATCATGTAATACTAATATTCAAAATCAGGTAAACTATTTAGGAGATCCGGTTTAGATGTACTTCTACTGTTCGAAATTGATATAGACATATGTACGAGTGTTTGACAAATTCTGAAACCAATTCCATAAAAGCGAATTGAAAATACCAGTTCCGTCACCTTCTACTCCAGGACACTCGTGTTCCTCATCTTCCCTATTGTTCCATCCTTTTTCTGAAGTACTTGTTTGACACTTAGCCCAAGCAATTGCCTCATCTACGCCATGCCCTTCACGGATTCTTTCCCTATTAGTAGGATTTATTTCAATAACGTACGAGCTCATAACTTCATCATCTTCTTCATCGACTGAGCTTACTTCATCCTCTTGATCCTGATTAAGCGAGGAGACTATGGACGCTGGAGAGTTTACTTGCAGATCCTCGACTGACTCTCTGACACTTGCATATGAATGAGGCCCATAACTAGTCATTCCCGGGGATGAAACTATTTGTGAGAATCCAGAGTAGCTGCCTTTAAGGTTGTGTATATAATCGCTTTCAAAGGAGTGCAAATTGCAAGGAGAATCTGGCTGTTTATTTGCTGGTTCATGTACCTCGTGCATCTTCTGTGACGTGTTCCATTTAGATGCTACATTTATCGGCCTACACAAAAATGTAATTTCTATAAGTAACTTGTGAATTGTCATAGCCACAGTGAGCAGCACAGTTGAACTACTAAAACTGTAGGTGCAATTACATTATGGCTCACGCAAACACAATATAATACTTTTCTTACGTTTTTTAGCAACTATTTGTACAAGGCAATCATATATGGAAGAAGGATCGACTAAGTTTCTCAGATATGTGAACGTTAACTAAACCATCAATTTGGTTTCATCAGATTACAGTTTTGCGGTATTTTTTCAGTTTCTTGCTCACCATTACTTTGGGAGTGTACTCTATCACCTTGATCAACCCTATAGCAACCATCTAAACACTGCATAGCTATGGACTCTTAGTTAAACAATAATTCGACTCGAAAACATATCAAACAAACAAGGGTACTAATGAAATTTCACTTAAAACTAAGGCTCCAAGTGATGATATTCTTAAACGGTATGCCTAAATATATGTCTAATCATGCATGTTAGCATTCTGTTGGTGACATCAGAGGACTCACTTCTTCACAAACAAATAAAAAACTTTCGCATCCATTTATGCATAAAATTAGTCACACGTTTAGGCCGCTCAATCATTTTCGTTTTTAAATAATATGGGTACAAATCTAGTCCCCATGATGCCATTTTAATCATGCAATAGATAATAATAATAGTGTCAATAATAGTCAAATCCACCCATTTGTCAACTTTTCCTGTCGGTTTAACCAACTTTTTCTTGCTTAATTGGTATAGTCTCTTTTGTTTTTTTTCTGCATTATTGTTCACTCTTTTTGGGTCACGAATAATATTACTTTAGGAGGTTAAATCATCACTTAATACAAAAGTTAGAGACTTAATTGATGAAATGACAAAAGTTAGTTGGATAATCGTACATCAACATGAAAAAGTTATAGGAAGTCTAACTATTCATACACCACTTTTATTAATGTACATTATGCTGCTTAACTTTAAAAAAAATGTCTATTGAACAAATTAAATGGTGTGCGATGTCTTAGAGGGTGTTTGGGATTGCTTTCAAAACGTGATTATTTGACTATCACGTTTTTAAAACGTGAATAATCAGTTTATGGTGTTTGGCAAAACAACTCTAATAATCACTTATCTACGTTATACATCCTCCAAAACGTGGTTTTGTGGCTGCATGTTGGGAGTTACTTTTTCAAAACGTGGTTTTGTTTCAAATGTTTCAAAACGTGATAATCAATCCCAAACACCCCTTTAAATTATTGTCCATTAATAAAAATAGTAGTTGGAATTGTTTAAGTTTACTATATTGCCCTTAATCAAAACTGATATTTACAAAACTATAAATACACATTAAGTAATTGTCAAAGTAAAACCGTTTTTATTTGGCTTCGTAAAAAACAAAGCAGTAATTAATGTATTTTTCTTAAACTATGTGTTTATTTGTGTGTGACAATAATTTTGAGAAAAGCTGATATAATGTAATGAATATTAAAAACAGTGGCCGTTACACTAAGATAACGGTCACTTCACAGCATAACTACCTGAGCTTAGAAGCAAAAGAAGCAAAGGAAACATCATCATCATCCACACCCGCATGCCGAAACGGACTCAAATCCTCAGAACTCAATATCGAAGAAGAATTCGACTTCAAACTCGTCTTGGACTTGGATCTCGATCTTGACAGCCTTGAACTATTATTACTACTATCACCAAATATATCACTATAAAACTCCTCATGATCACTTCTCCTCCTTCCACTCGCTGCAGGAATCCTAAACTCTGGCAGCATCCTCTCATTGATCTTTCCATGCAAACTTTTGGTTTCGAAACACGATGTCTTCAAGTGTTATGTTTTTAGTGTAATGATCGTCTAGAGAGTATTGGCGGGTGAGTATGCTACGTGGGGGCCCACCAAATACATCATCAAAGTTGACAGGATCTAGTGTGCTAGTTTGATGATGATGTTTGTCTTCTGTTGATCTTCTTGGAGGAAGGTTTGTTGTTGTTGTTGTTGATTGTTGTTCCGAGTCTCTTTCGCCATGATTCGTCCATGTTTTCGGTCACCAGAAAGTAAGAAATGTCTCTTGGACTTAGTGTGTGTTTTGGTGTCTATGTTTGTGTGTTTTGGTGTCTGTGTTTGTGTGTTTTAGTGTGTGTTTTAATGTGTCTTAAGTGTGTGAAATGTGTGTAGAGATTATAGTGTTTAGAAAGTGCATGTTTTTAGTGTGTGTATAATTGGGATTCAGATATTTGTCAAAGGGTATGCAATTAGTTTCAAACTGTCAAAAGTTTAAAAAATATATTTTTACAGTTTTACGGCTTAAAGTGTTGGTGATTTTTGTATGATCGACTATTTTAGTACTTTAGGTAATTAAAGGTAAACTAGAGACCAAAGGATTTTATATCAATCTTGGTAATAGTTATGGTTTTCTTAAAATTTGTGTTTTTGTCGTGTAATTATTTTGGTTCGGAGGAGTACTTTTTACGGCTTTAAAGCGTATTTATTAGAGGTGACGATTTGTGACCAAAATTAAAGGCGGTTTAAATGACAACTTTATATTTCCTGCTCCATTTTGGATTACCCGTTTTTGTGATTAATGGCCAAAGTTAAATGTGATAATTGCGCTTTTTTCTAACATTAAATTGTTTTAATGAAAAAGGTTCCATCATATTTACACACAAATATAAATACAATTCGTTTTTGTTTTGTTTTTTTCGTTTTTGCCTAGAAACTAAAGCGGATTCGAATTATCCCGATAAGCGATTTCGTGATATGAAGCGTTTAAGTGTCGAAATACTTTATTGAGTTAGTGAGCATTAGCGATTTAGAAGATATTCAAAATTATCATCACACCCTAATACTTACATACCTTTTGGTTCAAGTATGTCTTTGTGTACATGTGTGTTAGTGTGTGTTTTGGTGTGTGATGCGGAGAAAAGAAAGAAAACATCTGAATTTAGGTGTGGTTTGTCTGGAAAGTAGGTTGAAAGGGCCATATATCATCATTGATGTCTTTCATGCTTTTAAAACAGTGGAGTGGAATGATATCATATCATAAAGATTGCTTTCTGATTTTTTATTTTTTTTTTGTCACCACTTTTTTATGATAGATTATGATAATGGTATTACTAACCTTATGCTTTTTGCAACTCCTTTTTTCCAAGAAAACTGGCTTTAGTTTTTGCAGATTGGTTAATAACAGGTTAATTAGTTAGATAACATGACGAAATGATTATAACGTCCAAATATCGAAACATTTATCAGCATGTTACCCGAATCACCCGTTTTATCTCAAGTCCTTCGTATACCAAAGCCTCCATGTGGTTGAATAGAAAGAAGACGATGTATAATGAAGTAACGGAAAACTAGCAATCAATCGAAACTACTGTACTAAACATGGGATTAGGTTTCTTAACAATAAGCAGTTGGGTGATGTTTTGTTGGATGAGATCTAGGAACCAAAGAATGTGCTTCATTTATTGGTCATTAGTCTCTTACTATGTTCATTCTGTCCTGTAATTTCTTTTTTTTTTTTTTTTTTTTTTTTTCCTTTTCTCTTCTGGTAATCATATTATCAAAAGTTCAAAATCATACACATAAATTGCACAACAAACACCATATCCAGACTGGCTAAGATACTTTGTAAGTGAGTAAATCTTTGCCGAATCTCATGGAATTAATTCTCAAGAAGTATGAAATGATTTAATAATAAATTTTATGTGTATAGAAATTAGAAACAACTGATAGAAAACCAACCCAAACTTCAAAGACTTTCTCCAAAAGGTTTAAATCAGCGGAAAACCCCCAACTCTATACACCTTTTAGTGTCGACTGACCTTTCCCCAAAAACCGACCTCAAACAATGTTCAGTTGTTTCCTAAAAACCGGGGGAGATAAGATTAAACTTGAAAGACTTTAAACCTTCATAACTAAAGACTTAATAAGAAGTTCATTTTAATCTTAAACATTTATCAAATGTTTACTCTTCACCAAATAGTAAACATCCAACAAAAATGGTCCTTGTGATTTAATTACAATTATGAACATAGTCCTTGCAAGATTGCAAACAAGGTCCTTAACATTTATTCTTGATTATAGAAACAGTCCTTCTGTAATATCTAAGGACTGTTTGTGTAAGACAAAAATTACAGAATTGTCCCTCTGGTTTACGTGTGATGCAAAAAAGTCCCTAAACCTGCAAGAAAAAGTCTCTTCTTTTACTTGCAGTTACATAAACAGACCCTAGGTTAAATCTAGAGATTGTTTGTGTAACAAACACTTGCAAAGTTGCGATTACAATAGGTTGAATTGGTGGACTGTTGTGTAACGAAAAATAATATAAGTAGTCTCTTTGTTACCTACCGATTTCAGAAACGATCCCTAAGTTAAATCTAAAGAATGTTTGTTTAACGGAAAAAAATCCACCTAAACCCCGCACCCCGCAGCGAAGCGCGGGAAAAAAAGTCCTCGTTAATATTTAATTTTTAAATTGATTGATAACCTTTATGGTACAACATTCCTTAGATTCAACTTAGTGATCGTTTCCTTCGGGTGCGAGGTTTAAGTGGATTTTTTTTCCGTTAAACAAACATTCCTTAGATTTAACTTAGGGGTCGTTTCCGAAATCGGTAGGATAACTACAAAGGCTATTTAGGTCATTTTTCATTACACAACAATCCACCAATTTAACCTACTGCAATCGCAACTTTGCAAGTGTTCGTTACACAAACGATCTCTAGATTTAACCTAGGGACTGTTTATGTAACTGCAAGTAAAAGAAGGGGCGTTTTTTTGCAGGTTTAGGGACTTTTTTGCAGCACACGTAAACCAGAGGGACAATTCTGTATTTTTTTCTTACACAAACATTTCTTAGGTTTAACCGAAGGATTGTTTCCATAATCAAGAATAAATGGTAAGGACCTTGTTTGCAATTATGTAAGGACTATATTCGTAATTGTAAGTAAATCACAAGGACCATGTTAATATTTAATTTGTAAATTGATTGATAACTTTTATGGTACAACGACATCGGATCCCACCTCACCCATTTTCCTGTAACGCTAGCCGCCGCCATCATTGCCTCCCCCAGCCATCCCCCCTCTCATCACCCACTGGTTGATGGTCTTCATCGATGAAGACAAAAACAAAAAGAATAAACAAAACAATAAAGGCATATAATCTATTTTTCAAACATAACATCATATGGCCAAACAGCTTATGCCTAAAGCAATTTTAATACGTCTTAAAACATATTCATCTTGCAGAACAGTTTCGCTCGAGGAGCTAGTACTCATACTCATAGCTGTCGTAACCAAGGATATGATGTAATAAATATTGCAGTAATAAGATATAGCACACAAGGCGCATAACAGCACACACATACAGCCGTAGCCTCCCGTACACACATGTATAATATGTGGATACGATAGTATGGAAGTATACACAACAGTGGCATAAAAACAGTGTGTGATGAATAATTGTACTTGCGTCAACCAAATTAAGTGGAAGCAAACCAAATTGCCTCTTCATTTTTGTCAAAATAACTTTAGTACTTTTTGCAAAATTATCAACATACTATGAACTTTTTCATGATATGTTCAAAATAATTATTGAAGCAAATTCATTGTACATAATTCATTCTACATCAGTAATTAATCATGAGAAAATCCATTGAACCTTTGGAAACAGTCTAGTTTCGTATATATGCATTCGATTGTATTTAGTGGAGATTCTCTTTAGAACCCTCGGTTGTCCTGTATGAATTCATACCTAACCTAATCCTTATGATTTGTTACATTGAAATATATTGACTATCATTTTGTCGATTTCTCGAGGAGAATGGGAAGGTCCCCTAGACATACCAAATGATAAGATAATTCTTAACCCCACATAGCCTTGGCTTGTCTTTTGGCCTTTGTTTTTATTTTATTTTATTTTAAAGCTCTCAAACTTGGAGTTAACACCTTGCTAACCCGCAATATCATAGCTATAGACAGTAGATAATTTGCTATTATAATTATCATGAAAATGATGTACGTTTAACCTTACCTTCCTGGATTCTTGAATGCACTCACAGCAGCGTCAGCAATAATTATTTGACCAGAGATGAGTTCCAAGCTCTGATTCAATTAAATTCTTTATCACTTTTTCCATTATAACTTCTGTTCCCCACAGTATTGTTCAAGATTATTCTTTGGAGGGTGTTGTATGTTAGTTTTGTTCATGGATTCCCAGTTTCTCTTGTTGACGGGGCAGAACATTTAGTTTTTAGCAAGTCCTTTTCTTCAGAAGTAAACAGTAACGAGAATGGTGATGGCCTTGATCTGCTGCCCGAACAGCAATGCTACTGCTGTAATTCACCGACATTACTGCCATGGCTGTGCGGCTGCAGTCCTGTTGGTGAAAAATAAACAAGAAGTGAATTCGGTTAAAGTCTCAAAGTTATACACAGTAATATAAAAATCTTGTTTTTCTTAGATAGTCAGTTTGTTGCAGCTACTCCTAAACTGAATATACGACCCCTAATGATTTGGTAATCATAAGCAGTTTCAGAATACCCAATACAAGAACATGGTTGTAAACTACTTGAAATCACGATAATCAGAATATCACCTTCAAACACAATGCCAAACACCCTCTAATTGGTTTTTTAGGGAGACTGGTAGCTTTTGACAGGGATTTGGGTTCTCTGACATAACTAATCATCGTGTTTTTTTTTCCTTTAACATTAGTAAAGAATCGCTACAAGAACACGTGCATTTGCATCACCAACCAGTCCGTCAAAAAACCATTCAATTTCTCTATGGAAGATTGATGCACACTACATGAATTCAAGTTCAGGCTTTTGAACATTCCGTTTTTGTATGTGGCAACAACTACCACCACGTCTGGAATGATCTAAGGTTACCAAACAAATTAAACACAAACGTACATCAATGAAGACTAAACGAAAAAAGAAAAGGAAAAAAAAAAAAAAAAAAGGAATCATCCAGGCATTAAGACTTGTTAAAACGTATACATCATCTGGCCCAAACAAGGATATGATGTTAAATTTTTACACATACGCATTAATAAGGTCTAGCCCACATTCCACAAGACGCACTGTTGATGAAAAAGAAATGAGAAGTGAATCAGGTTAAACAAGTCTCGAGGATTTAATGCATTTATTATAAATTTTTGTTTTTGCCTTGAATTATCAGTTTTGTTGACCTACTATAAATAGTAAGATAGCGATAACAATTACTTTCACTATAACCAAACTCTAGAAACCAATTATCTAAGACTTTAAAACGTAAAGATCAGATAATCACTATCAAGATGCAATACCAAATATCCCCTAATTGTTTTTCAAATTAATTAGCATATTAAACATAACTACAACTATTAACACATTGACTATTCATAACTTTGGACAAACAAACCAGCATACAATTTGGGTAAACTCAAGTATTCTGATATATTCTTGTTAAACTGTGTTTTTAGTCTACACGTTACATCCCTTATCAATAAGATCTATCTCAAATGACATATATAAACTGATGGATTAAAGCAGTCCTGTCTAAGGATATGAAGACCGAACGCTTGAAGTGAATGTAATGTTTCATGCTTCTGTCGGTTAATAGGTTGGTTATACGTCTCTTTATAAAGACAGAGACTGGGAGGGATTGGGTCGAAAAAGGTCAGATATAAATGGATTTCAAATCAAATAGTCAGTCCATGCTTTAACAAAACATCAGTCAAGTTCAATCAAGTCCACAAATAATATCAAGAAACAAGCAACAATTATTAGTAGGTGTATTATAAGCATACATGATACTATACCAATGCATATACATATATATCTCTTTTCTAAAGTGTTAACGTTTAAAGCGGAACCTTTGAAAAACATAATGATGCATTGTGCCAGTTGAAATGAAGAAATAACATTCTTAAATGATGCTCTAAAAGAAGGGATGCAACATTCCCATTCACTGATAACCTCTAATATAAATTTTCAGATTCAGGTCAAGAGAATTATATCATAAACAAATTTTAATTTTAATTTAATACATCTGGACTTTATATAAACTATTCTACTTCCTATATCGAATCAGGGGTGTGCAATGGGTTACAAGTGAACCAGAACCCGATAAAAAATAATGGGCCAGTGTTGCACCGAAACGCCTATGAGGCTCGCGTACCCGTTTGGAAACGTGGTGGGAACGGGAACGGCCCCGAAACGTTTCCCTAGCCGTTTCTGGATTTCCATGCCGTTTCCCTAGCCGTTTCTGGATTCCCATGCCGTTTCCCTAGCCATTTCTGGATTTGCAATAACTTTTCAAGTCGTTTCTGTTTTTTTGATGGGTTTTAAACTTTTAATGGGCTTTTTTATTCCAAACCCGTTGGGAACCCAACCGTCATATGCAGGGACGGAGCCAGTGGGGGGCTGGAGGGTGCTCGGCCACCCCCAACCTGCCCGCGACCAGCTTACCTTCAATGGTGAAAATCAGTTTTTTTATAGTTTACCTAATCGAAAACTATGGAAGACATAAAAGAATTGGGAGGTGTGTAAATATTGAAAGTGAAATGAAGAAGATAATAGGAGGTGGGTTTATGGGGAAGTGGGGATATGGAAAAATTGGAATTGAAAAGAGTTTCTCGGTGGGTAAAAAACAACAACGGTACTTTCTACTTTACATGTTAGCTGTATTTAATTTTGAATTTATTATTTTTAGATGTATCTTTTTTTGTTTGGTGAATAAGTAGATAAAATCCATGGCGTAATTGTGTCTTACTATTACTACTAAAATCCATGGAATAAGTAGACAAAATCACTGGAGTTTACAATTTACATCAACATATATCTATTTTGGATTTTATTTAATATATTTTTAATTTTTTTTATATTTTTTATTGCCGTATCTATGCCGTACCCGTATCTTGTATTTTTTATTTTTGCCGTTTCCCGTTCCCGTATCCCTTTGCCGTTCCCGTTTCGGTGCTACACTGTAATGGGATGAAACTCAAAGCAACCTAACTAGATGAGTGTTAATTGGGTTTGGTGTTTAGAAAGGTTTGATCCTATACCTAAAACATCATTTTGATTTAAGGTATATAGAAATGGTTTTGCTTACCTAGCTGAGAATATTGCTCGTTCCAGTCCTGTCCCTTCCCTTAGTTGTATCTCTGGTTTTGTTTGACGGAACAAAACATTTAGGTTTTAGCAAATCCCTTTTCTTCAGAAGTGAACAGAAACGAGAACAATGAAGACCTTGATCTGCTGCTCGAACGACGATGCTGCTGCTATCTGCTAAGTGATATTGCCGTGGCTGACTGGCTGCACACTGCTGGTGAAAAGGAAATGAGATGTGAGTTAGGTGAAAAGTCTTGGAAGGTTAAATGCATGAATTATATTTTTTTTTGTTTTGCCTTGGATAATCAGTAGCAGTTACTTTCAATAAAACCAAACACTAGAAACCAATTATCTGAGACTTGAACACGTAATGATCGGATAATCACTGTCAAGACGCAATATCAAACATCCCTTAAACAGGAAGATTGGTAGCTTTTGACGGAAATTGGATTCTCTGATAGCAGCACTATTATTGGATACAATTGGATTACAAAGATACACCATAGACTGGGTTTTGTTTATAAAACCTGAGACCCAGAATAATTTGTTTACGCAACATATTCAATCGTCAACTGCATATATCAAATCCTACAAATGCGTCAGTACTTGAAAAAGTTTGAGTTATCACATAAGGTTCAAAATTATTTATATGTTCCTTAAATTTCATCATATCAGTCTGAATATCAATACAAACCCCATTCCCAACAGGCCATCATCCCTAACACATGGATATATAAAACATACAGTATAACATGAAATCAAATTCGAGGTTTTGAACATTTCTTTTTTGTATGTAACAAACAACAGTACCACTTACGGAATGATCTAAGATAAGGCCATAGAACATTAAAACTGTTCATGAAAATCATCAATTATTAGGTGATGCATCGGAATATCATTGTTAACTAATAGTTGTACCATTCACACATATAAGTGTAAACTACATCAGTTCTAAATTCAAAATATAAAACCTATACGGTCCAAACATGTAGTCGCATCTAAATTCAGTTTCTATTTGGGTGCTTTCATCTAATTAGTTGCTAATGTAAGACTGGCAAACTTTAGACATCAGACCACAAAAGACCCTTCCAATCAGAAAACAGATGTCTGCCACATGCAGTATACTCTTCAAATTACAGGTTCTAAAATTGCTATATAGCAATTAGATCAATTCAACACACGTGCCAAAAGAAAGATTGGAAGTATTTCACTTGTAAAACCTCAAATAAACACTGATATAAGTTTTATGCTGCTATTAATATTGTGGTTTTACAAGAGAAATTGCTAAGCATAATCAGCAGCCAGATAGACCCGCAAAAGCTAAGTCCTCTCCAATCTCTTGATGATTCACAGCTAAGCCTGCTGGTTCTTTCTTACAGGCTGATGATCATAGAAACTTTTTACTCATTCAACGTCCACATGGGAAGATATCATCAAAGCCGTAAGACTAAAGGGGGCAATTTCGATCCATTTACATAAAATGGGTCAACGGTTAATATTTTATCTTCAGCAGGTTATACAGGTATAGGTTAAAACTCACCTAAAAATAAGAGGCCAAACAGGCGAACTTTACCCTTCTACCAATACATAAAAATTTACCATATTTTACTCAAACCTCTACAAGAAAAACCATTTTGCCACCTCTACAAGAAAAACTATTATACACAGTCCACAACACCTCATTTTATTTCTTTTGCAGATATAGCTATAATATAGCATACTTATCAAAGTGGTAACGACACGTTGGAAAACTTGTGCTCAGGTCAAACATCATACATTTCAGAAACTTTGAAATTGAGAAACAAAAATGAGTCAGAAATACCTTGTTAGTGTGATAGCCGCCTTCAAAATGAGTGGATAAAAATCATCCATGTACTTCCCCGCCAAAAAAGTTCAAGCGCTGATGACTTTGTTAAACTTGTTTTTTGGAGAAATCTTTCCACGTTCAACAAATTGCAGCATAAGCTCATCTGCCTCATGTGATTTTCCATGAACAACCAAACTTTTGCTCACCTTCTCACACAATTTCAAGTCAGGAACCAGATTACGACTAAACATCCTACAAGCCACTTTATATGAAGACAAAGGATCTCCTTCCTCAAATAACGTTCCATAAGCATATGACAACTATTGGCATCGGTTCTTGAAGCCGTCCTTAAAACTTTACCCAAAAGTTTATACGCCTCGTCAAGGTTCCCAAATGAACAAAGCTTTTCAATAACTTGATTATAAGCCGTCTTGCAAGGTTGCCTTGAAAGCATCTTCTCTAGTAACGATAACAAGTCGTCTACTTTACCATGTTGACAGAATCGGTGTATGACAACCCTGTATGTAACAGGGGTCGGTATTAAACTCTTGTGGAGCATTTTCTTAGTCATTTGAACTGCTTCTTCTATGGACCCGTTTTTCCTAATGTGTCAATTATTGCTGTGTATGTAACTACATCGGGTTGTATGTTGTTTAAGTACATATCATCAAGGACCGAAAAAGCAGATTCTAAATCTTTATTTTGGCAAAAACCATGTATAACAGTCGTGAAATTAACCACATTTACGTCACATCTATTGTTAAGACATTCCTCCATCAACTTCTTAGCGTCATTCGGTCTACTTTCTTGGCAGAAAGATTGTATTAACAGATTAATCTCGGCTGGTGTTGGTGAAAACCCTTTTTCAATCATTTCAGTGACAACCTCATGGGCCTCGGATAGCTTTTTTCCCTTATAAAACCGTGCATCAAGACACTATACGTGATCGAATTTGGGACCCACCAGTCCTCCTCACTCGTGTCCAACATCTCTTTAGCCTCAGAAGATTTCCCGTTACGACATAATCCATTTAACAAAGCTGTATACGAAACAGTATTCGGCTTGCAACCAAGCTTCCACATTTGTTGAAGCAACTCTTTAGCTTCATCCACTTTCCCAACGCTACAAAGACCATTCATAACATCGGTATACGTCACCACATCAGGCACACAACCGTTTTCACACATCTCATCAACAAGCTCTTTCGCTTTATCCATATCCCCTTTTTCACAAAACGAATGAATAATCGCACTATACTCAACTTTATCAAAACTAAAACCTCGTTCTCTACCTTCTTCTATAAAACCTATCGCCTCATCTCCATAACCATACTTCGACAACATATGAATAAGCATGTTATACGTAACATGATCCGGAATCACCTCACTTTCATCCACCATCCTATCCATCAAACGCCTAATCTCGTCAACTCTACCCTCTTTACAATAAAACCCCATAACCGTATGGTAACAAACCTTATCCGGACAACAACCATTCACCCTCATCTCCTCAATCAAACCCATCGCCTCATCTATCCTACCCAAATCACAAAACCCTTTAACCAAACAATTATACGTCACAACATCCGGCGCCACATCCACCAACCTCATCCTCTCCAACATCTTAACCGCCAAATCCATCTCACACGCCTTAACCAAAACATAAACCGCAACATTAAACACATCCACCCCCACCTCAACTCCACACCTCTCCATCACATCCAAAACACCCAACGCCTTCCTCCACTCCCCGCCCCTCCCATAACTCACCATCAACGAACTATACTCACACGCCCCAACTCCAACTCTCCTACGTCTCATTAACCTAATAACGCGCCTAGCACTATTATACAAACTAGTCCCCCCTAAAATCTCCAGCATTGTCCTATAAACTACCGCGTCATGCCTATATCGCCATTGTCTATCTCCCCAATGGAAGAAATCCATGGCGAGACGCGCGTCGGGCTGACTACGCAACACGTCGCATACGTGGTTCGGTTTCAAGGCTCTAACTAACTGTTTTAGCTCAAATTCTAAAGATGGAGTCCATTTTCGGCGTAAGTCGAGTATTCGACATACTTCTTTTACTAACGGGTGCTTAGTTTCGTCATTTTTTGAAATGTGATTTTTAGGGTTTTGTGATGGGAGTGTGAGTGTGTGAATTAGGGGGGTTTTGGGTGTTAGTTTTTGTAATTGATTGTTGAGTAGCATAGTGACTGTGATGTTTTAATGTAATAAACTGAATTGAATTGAAATGAGTAAAATTAGGGCTTACGTCATTGTGATTGATTCAGGTGAGTGGTGAAGATAACCGGAGCTCCGGTGGAACAAAGTAGCTTATGTACTATGTAGTTTGAAATGTTTAACTAGAGCTCGAGCTTACTTTACTCCAGTTATACTGACATATATGTTTTTAAGTCTTTTTTTATATTTAAAAGGAAATGATAGAGAGGCCTAAACTTAGACCTAATTCCAATTGTCATCATCTTGATGGGTTGTAGTATAAGTGAGTCTATGTCGGTAACTATCAGAATAATGACATTTGGAATTAGGTCTAAGTTTAGGCCTCTTTATCATTTCCCAATTAAAAAACCTTAGATGTGGATAGAGAAGTTGAGTTGCAATTTATCAAGCATCCATCTTTTCAAGCCGAATATTTCAATTTTAGTTGGTTTATAAAAAACCAAGGTTGCAAAAACCATGAATTAAGTACTTTTTGTATATTTAAAAAAAAGCTAATTTCTAATATGAACTAATAGACACCTATACTTATAAAATTCGACCAAATTTCAACTATTTACCAAACCAGACTTCTAGCAATCTCTCTCACACACATAGTACAAAAGTACATACATATATATTATATTTATATAAGAATCTCTCTCACACACATACTACATACACAGTACAAAAGCACAAACACATGTCTCCAATTTTAAAAACACTGACACAAATCTTTCTCTCTCCCCACTTCTTCCTTATTTTCAGTCTTCACAAACAATTCTCTCTATTCACACAAAGTGTATGTATGTGTTCTTTTAACTGTGTGTACAACATCATCCACCACTAACAACAACAATACAAACCAACTTGTTACTCGCCCCACCATTCCACGCCCAGAACATGGCATGCCACGCCCAGGGCACGCCCAACTGCCTAGGGCACGCCCAGCTCCCGCTTGATAACTCATGCTCCACGCCCAGCTGCCTCATGCCACGCCCAGGACACGCCTAGGTCATTCCCTCGCCTGGTCACGCCTGGAACACGCATCACGCCCAAACTTCGCGCCGACCACGCCCGGAGAATTGGTGTCACGCGTGTCTGGTTTAAAACGACACGCTACCAATCTAACGCCTAATATTGAAAAGTTCATTTTAGAAAATTGTATGGGCGTGGTTTATATCTGTAAAGTACTAGGGAAAGTGTCCATTTAAAAAATTTTCTCTTTAAAAAAGCTTAGATGTGGAGTATATCTCACAAAAAATAAATCACCCATTGACACCTCAGCGTGAAAAGCTTTTGTAGATCATATTTTGTGGATGTATCACTCTTCATATGTTTTTAAGTATTTTTTGTATATTTAAAAAAGCTTAGATGTGGATAGATAAGTTGAGTTGCAATTTATCAAGGCATCTAGCTTTTCAAGCCGAATTTAAATATTATCTCATATTTCAATTTTAGTTGGTTTATAAAAAACCAAAGTTGCAAAAACCGTGAATCAGTAGTCGATCGGTCGATCATTTTGTAGCTTGTAATTGGTTTATGTAGAATTAATCGGTGATTAATCGGAATTGCATTTCCGGCAAGATTTAGGTATTTTCTACGAGTTTTGGGTATTTCGGGCAAGATTTTTCTTTAAAAAATAAACTTGTAATAGATATAAACAGCGATTGTAAGTGATTAAAACAATGTGTACGGCTAGTTTAAGTATTTGCAGCAAGATTTGCATGTTTTCGGCAAGTTTGTTTGTCGTTGACTACGGTTGACCGATTTACACAAATAGAAAAAGTTGGTGGCTAATTAGTGGCTTAGTGCTAGATGGCGATCAATCGACTTTGTAAGCTTTTTTTTTGCAACACCGATAAAAACACATCATTATAAGCTAAATCGAGTTTTTCATGTGAAGGTTCGCGAGGCTCGAAACGAACATAAGATTGTCAATGTCGAGTCAAGTCAAGTGAAGTTACGTCTGCCAAAGTTTAACTCGATACAATTGGTTCTTGACAACTCATTTCTTACTTTTATTGTTTTATAGTTTTGAAGAACTTACGATGTTATTTTAATTTATTCATCACCAAGTTGTTTATGAATGATATTAGTAAATAGGGGTGAGCATCGGGCTAAGACCCGACCAGACCGGCCAAATCTAGATCAAGCTGAGATCGATTTAGCCCAAAACCTCAGACTGAGGATTGGACCGAATGTGTTCGGTCCGATTCGTTGTTGTCTGGTCCGGTCCACTTCAAGAAGGCATAATGGTCGGTTTGTATATAAGACAAGACCGGACCGGACCAGACCGGCCTGACCCGACCCGCGACCGAAATAAAGAAAAAGTTGGAACCGAGACCGGACCGCTGATCATTCGGTTCGGTCGGGTTTGTGTCGGTCCGATCGGATTTCTTGGCTCGGTCAATTTTAAGGTCCATGATGCTTACCCCCCATTGAAGATATGAGAAGTTCTTATAATCTACTGAGTTTATTTAAGTTTTTTTAAAAAGAAACTATTCTTAAAGTGCAAAAATCTTTCAAAAACGTCACAAAATCATAGAAGCCATCGTGATTCAAAAGTTTTTGCATTAAAGATGCGCCTAAGGTGTAAATGTTAGCTCATAAACAGGATTTATAGAAGGTGTACATGTTAGCTTATAAACCACATTTATAAACTTAAAAAGGGAATATAGTAATTTCTCACTTTTTCTAATTTGTGCGCTTATTAAAGGAGTTTACTATGAACAATGTCGAAAAGTTAAATGGCTTTTCGTTGTTGCAGCATTCTCTTGTCATTAACTTTAACCATAAAAAACTAACAACTTCAATGCACAAAGTTTTTCCAAAAGCTTTTCATGATATCAAATGTGGAAGCAAAAGTAAAGTCTTGAATAAAATACGAATATACAACAACCTCCGATCACTTAAGGTTTGCCAAACTAGTGCTTCAAGTGGTTTGTAAAATTCTTATGTGCAATGCTAAAAAGCTTAAGAAAGACGTATAAGAATAGTAAAAAGTCTTTGTTTAAGCGACGCATTGTAAATGCTCTAAAATCAATTAATAATTAAAAATAAAATTTTCTTCCGTCTTAAAATTATCGTTCACCAACAAAAAACACATAACTTAAAAAAATGCAATTAATAGTGCTTTGAATTCTACAAAAGCAACAAAAAGAGAGGTTTAACTTTGACACTTAATTAATGTTATTTCCTAAATAATAAATTTTATTTGGGGTATTATGTTAAACTCAAACAATTTCAACTTCTATATTTAACAGTGAACAATCTTTTTGAAATAATAAAAAAGAAAAAATTGACAACAATATTAAGACTAAGGGCCCGTTTGTTTGAGTCAAAAGAATAACTTTAAGATTTTGATCTGATTAATAGTTAAAAATCTGGATTGGATTTAAGTTAATTTGTCTTATATGAATATATATATTTTAAAGTGTTTTAAAACACTAAAAAATAAATTTGTAAAAATAGCCAAAAGATAAAAGGACAGGAGTGTGCCACATCATATTACCATGTATTTACACACTATCCCCAACATTAAGATAGGCATTTGAGGAACCCAAATATTTAAATTTTGGTGGGATCATCCTGACACGTCCCCTTTAACCAAACGTTGGTATTCAACCAAGAGTCAAATCCTAAGACTGAGCCACCTATACCAAACGCACCCTAAAGGAATATAAGCTTACCTTTTGTTAAGTAATATAATATATAGTTATATAAACAACTAACACACACCTTTACAAATCCACAATGATGTAAACAAGCTTGACCCACTTTTGGTTATTTTCGATATACTAAAACTAGTTCATCTTCTTACCCATAAATGTTTTTATATTGGGTATTGATAGTCACACAACAAAAATTAAGGCACACAACACAATATCATATCACTAATACATATGTTACAACATAATATGTGCATAATTGTAGTGTGTGTATCAATTAATGTGGTGTGAGTGTCACACCTTTTTTCCATAAGTTTAGGGTGTGTTTGGTGTAATGATATGTCAATAGAGGAGTGAGAATTACAATTATTGCATATGTTCGATATACGCTTATTAGAGCACTTCTTATCATAACATAGGTTAAACCTTAACATCGTGCCACGTAAGCGTCACATCAGCTTTAACATTTCACCTTTACTCAACAAAAAAACCCCTTATCATAACATTCCCAAGGTTAAACCTTCACTCAAATATTTTCAAATTCAACCTTCACTCAAATATTTTCAAATTCAACCCCTAAACTTAAACAAACACTTCATTTATTGAAAAACATTAAACACGAAGTACATTAAACATTAAACACGAATTACATTAAGCATTGAAACTACAACGAGATTGATGAAAATAAAACTACAAATTAAGAATACGAATCATCTGAGTTGTAACCCTCGTTACTCGAAGAGGAATTAAACTCGTCAGCAAAGTATATTTCTTTCCATGATGTCAAAGTAGTTCTGCCTAAGATATTCAGCTTCCCCGGCTTCCTGTTCCAAACGAGCAGCTTCCTCGCGTGCCTCATTTTCCATAATCTCTCTAAAAATTTCCTCGTCCTGCGCAAGTTCACGAAGGTAAGCCTCACTAAACCCCAAATGGATTGTTTTGGAGGTCCACCTGTGGACTGTTAGCAGGTGGATTGTTAACAAATGGAGTGTTAACAATTGGATTGTTAAGAGGTAGAGTGTTTACAAATACATTTTCCGGTTGGAAAACCGGAAAGACATCTTCTAGTGGAGTTGAATAAACTTCAACTTCTTTTAGTGGAGTTGGAAAGGTAGTTTTCGGCAGTTGTGGTGGACTTGGAAATGTAGTTTCCGGTAGTTGTGGTGGACTTGAAAAGGTAGTTTCCGGTAGTTATTGTGGACTTGGGAATTGTTGAGAGAAATCTTTGTGAGACATTTTTGTGTGTGTGAGTTGTGTGTGTAACTTGTGTGTGTGAGTTGTGTGTTCTAAACAACTCTGGTAGAGTTGTATATATAGGCAGATTTGATTTTGTTTTTGATTTTGAATTTGAATAAATCCCGCTCATATTTGATTTTTAAATTTTAAATTTGAACTTCATTTATCTCGCTCAAAATTAACCACTTAAATTTAAATTTGAATTTGAATAGGTTGAGGGAGTGTAAGTGAAAATTTATTTTAAATGGTTTAGGGGGTGAAATGATTTTTTTTCATGGCTCTTACGCTGACGCTAACGTCACCCACGGTGTAGTTAACGCGTGTTAACGTGGAGGCGTTAAGCCTTAACCGAGCCTTGCTCATTATCACACCTCCCTCTCTTATAGGGGATTGAGGATACCAAATAATAGTGTTTTCATCATGCCTGATGACTCAATAGATAGGTATACAAAATCCATTCCCTAATAGCCCATTGGCTAGTCTACTTGATTAATAATTCATCTGTTTTTTTTATTTAAAATGAATTTTTATTCTTGAGAAAAACATCACAATCACGTGAAGGAGAAAGGACAAAAAAGAGGAAATTTCTTAAACGAACACTTTCTTCGTTAGATTTCGAAAATGAACCTCGCCTATATATATTTCGAAAATGAACTTTTTGAATGTTATACGTTAGATTTCTAACGAAATATGTTTTAAACCGTACACGTGTATAACCAATTTCGTGGGCGTGAGTTTGGGCGTGATACAAACGAGTAAGAAGTGAGGGCATGTTCTGGGCGTGACCTGGGCGAGAGGTCGGGCGTGGCGGGCTGTGGGCTGAGGCGTGGCACTGGTGGGCGGGCGTGGAGCTTGGGCGTGGCAGGGTGGAGCTTGGGCGTGGCAGGGTGGAGCTGGGTGTGGCGCTTGAGTTTTCAATTTTTATCTTTTTTTATGAAGATGGTACACTTCATCTTCATAGACACCTAGTACAATATCTGTTTTTTTAAGGTTTTCAACCTGGGTGACATCTAGTGAAGCTGAAAAAGCCATTGTAAGCAGTAGTGTAGGAATAAAGCATAGGGTCTTCTTGTTGTTCTTCAGAAGATGATGATGATAAAGAAGGTGAGATGGATTGGAGGGTGTTGGAGTACCAGTCATGGTGAGTTAAAAAGGAGTCTCGCTTGGCATGATGGTTCATTTGAACTATGTATGTTTTCTTGGTAGCAAATACAAAAGATGAAGTTGCTAATAAGCAAAGCCACCATAGAAAACTGGCCATTGGAAATTTTTTTTGACAGAGAGAGAATGGAAGAGATGAAGGGACTAGTGTGGTTTTAAGATTGACATTATTTTGTTGAGGGCAGTTATTGCATATAAGTTGTAAAAGATATCTTGTGGGCAATGGAAGTTGTAAAAGATAAAGGTATGATGGTGACAGAAAATGGAAAGAGAAGAAAAGGTATGATTGTGACACAAAATGGTCATTTAAGTAAAGCTTAAAAAAAGGGTTCAGTTTGGTATAATCAATATCTATATGATTTCTTTTCGTAATTTGCTTAAAAAAAAGAAAAAAAAGAGCTGTTCTCATCTCATCATTTAGTGGAAGAGGAGCATCATGGGGTCATGCCTAATACGAAGAGAGAATCAATACATATGACCAAAAGTTTTATTAGTTGTAATTATAACTTCATATAATAGATGGAGCTATTCTCTCTATTAAATATATTAAGACATTAAATTTAAGCAATACAAATTAATAAACTTGTTGTATAAACAATTTTAGTAAAATTTTTTTTTTCCAAGCTATAGTCATTCTCTTTTTTAAAGTCAACATAAAAACCAAAACATTAATTAAAATTTAAAATTTAAGTAACACAATTCAAGTATGTGATATTTACTTTTTTTTTTACAATAAATTATTTTAGTATAATACAATTACAAAAAAATATAAACTATTTTTCTTATTTAAGTGCTACAAAAGAACTTCACTCCACATTAAAGGCCAGTAAAATAAATAATGTAAAAGGTCTAAATCTTGTCATGAAACATTAAAGGCCAGTAAAACAAATAATGCAACGCGCGGGTACCCTGCTAATATTATATTTATTATAATATGAATATTGATATTCTTTTTTGATAAGAAGCAATAATCAAATCTTTGTAGACACTTATGTGGAATTTCTATGCTGCGATGCGAGAACAAAAGAAAGAAATCATAATCATTTGTTTAAGTTATTTTTTTTTAATTTAAATATTATTGAAAACCAATTTATTAACAACTAAACAACACTTTTTGATTTATCATACTTATACCCATTCCATCATCTTATCACTTTCATATTTATAATGATTCCAACTAGCAAACCAAACAACACTAAAACTCGTTGCATAAATCATCAATGCATTAAGTTACTTAGTACAAATAACAAACACTGCCTAATTAAGTAACTCAAAACAGATAAAGACTAAAACTAGCTCATACAAGTAACTGATTGCATTGAGTATTTATGCGACGAGTTTTAATTTATTATTTATTACTGTTGTTCCCCGTTCACTATCGTTTAAAACAGTTAAAGTATATAAAACAAGTTAATAGTGAACTATGACTGAAATTAACATAAGTAAAATACACAAAGTAATTTTCAACATCATATTCTTATTAGAAATAAATCGACAAAGAATACGTTACCCAAGTACTTGCGAAATAGTACTTGGGATTGAAATGACAAGGTTGAGTGACTCCTCTCTAAGCTCAGGCTAAGTCTGAGCACAACTCTTAGAGCTCACTTAGCTATCTCAGGAACTAAGTTGTATTTGAAGGAGTGAAAAGATGGCTTGCGTGTAGGGGTGTTAATCGGGTCGGGTTGGTCGGGTTCGGGTCATTCGGGTCGGGTCGAAGTCGGGTCAAAGCTAAAAAAAACATACCCGAACCCGACCCTATTTGAACTCGGGTTGGTCGGGTTCGGGTCAAATCGGGTCGGGTCAAGTCGGGTTCGGGTCCGTGCCATTTTCAAAATCACATAATTTGATTTTTTAAATTTAGTAGTTAAAATCTTAAACAAGTAAAAGGGACATGTATAAATCACATAATTTTTTTGTTGCATTTATTTGTTACTAGTAGGCTTGTTGCAAATTTGCAATATGCAAATATATAAATATTAAAGAACCACAAATGTAATGGAAATTTGTAAGTTGTAAGCTTAGTATGTCTTGTTACAAGCTTATTACCTTACAAGTTTATTAAAGTGTATATAGAACCAGTAGCCAAATGGATATTTAAGTTGCATTTGTTTCTTAAACTTGCATACTGACATAAAGTAAGTCTTATTGTAGACTTGGAACAGTCTTATTGTAGACTTGGAACAAAATTGCAACTTACAACTTACATGCTACCATGACTTGACAAGAGAACAAAATTATTATGGTAAGAACATATAATAATAGTGGAACGACACGTTTTTTTTTTTATGAATTTGAAATGATACGGTTTCATTATTTGTGATATGTCAGACACCAAAACTTAGATGGGAAATGAGCCAAAGTACATGGACCATTTAACTTGGGCATTAAGGCAAAGTTGATATCGCTACGAAAAAAAAAAAAAAAAACTTACTCGGGTCGGTAGGGTTGACCGAACCCGAATTGAAAAGTATTTTGAACCCGAGACCCAACCCTATTTCGTAGTCGGGTTAATCGGGTTGACCCGATTGACCCGAGTTGGATTTTGAACCCGATTAACCCGACCCGAATATCCTTATTCGGGTTCGGGTCCGGGTCGGGTCGGGTCGGGATTTATGACACCCCTACTTGCGTGTATGTGTGTTTTTACAATTCACTAGCTTGACCTTTTCACTCCATCTCTTATGCTATTTATACATGTATAATATTTGACTCTTTCCTAAGTGACAAACTGACATCATACAGAAGACAAAATATTGATGTATTTTGTCTCTTTAAAGACTATTCTAGGTAAGAGACAAGGCTACTTTCCTAAGTTCGGTGATGACATCGAGCACGATCTTTGCCATTCGGGGAAAGTTGACTTTGGTTGATAAGGACTTCGTCTTATCTCGATTCAAACTTATCCCGCCTTGTCCCGCTCTTTCTTGATCTTTTCATCCTTGATCTTCTACTTGGTTTGTCTTGATGTAAGTAGTTGGAGAGAGTCTTAGGGATTGATGAGTTATTGTCATCACCTTTGAATCCATCATCTTCTTCTTGACTCGATCTTCACCCTTTAAGTTCCACCCACCGAGTGAGAGACTTCTTCTTTGCCTCGTCATCGAGTATCCTCGAAGATGACTCACCGAGACTATGCACTCGATGACCGTTAGTGTTTAATCGACAAAACACTTGGGCTATTTTCTATTCAAATCCTAGATTAAGGGGTTTGGGTATTTATGAACCCAACAGTCTCTCCCTATTTGGATATACAAATAGCCTAAGTGGTTGATCGATGTAAGTGAGCAAATGGCTTCTTCTTACATCGAATGTACTAATGAATACAATAAGGAACACCGAGTAAATTAACAAAACATACATCTTTTATTGATCGATTACATAGTTCCTATCACTAGTACAAAAGATAAAACAAAATGATGTCGGTCGGATGGATTCCAGTGCTTCAAGCTTGACTTTTTGGTGATGAGTGTTTCCTGTCGGGATGGTCTCTTATTTTGCATTTAAGTCGAGTCAGAAACGATATTCGCAGGAGTCCGAATTTGAGAGACCATGGAATATAGGCGATCATTGTAGCCACTCCACCGATCAATATCACTCCACCTTTGGAATCTGGGTTTCCATAGACATCAATGAAAAATAGCCCTCTTCGTGCTTTTCAATCACAAGACAGTTCACAAATTTCACTCCTTCAGCGACTCCCTATTACACTCCGGTCGTGCACTTTAATCTTAGGTTGGAACTCAACTCTCTTCCTTTTGCGGTGGATGATTGTGGTTGAGATCCTTGAGGTGCGATTAAAGCTATATGGTGAATTCCAGTTAAATTTGGACAATCTCTCGATCTTTCATATCTTTTATCGAGCATCTTCATTAGGTCCTTAACCACCGCATTCTTCTTCTTTTCAATAATTGGACCAAGCTCATCGATTTGGTGATCCCAAAGTCGGTGAATTTGAGGATCATAAACCTCAAGTGTCTTTATCAACCCTCTCAGTAACGTTCATGGCCGTGGTTTGGTATTGGGGATGATTCGACATCCGTGATCTTTTCAGAAGCCTTGACTTGTCATTGTCGATTGTAATGCTCAATTACGCTTTGCCGATGGCTTCAGCTTTTCTTCTTCTTTTCTTCCAACTGTTTTCTCATTTGACCATCCGAGCGACTGAGCTTCCTTTTCAAGCTTCTTTGCATCTATCCCAATATTTTCACTTCTCGGCAAATACTTGTACCGTGCTTCTCCGCTTCTTCCTTTCTTCTTCAACAAGTTTCTTTTTCTTTCCTCCTTAGCAAGGTGAGCACTTAGTTGTTGTGGTGTGAGCAGGTACATTGTGTTGCCGATTTTAAAGGGAATCTTCTCAGGCTCAGGAGTTTTCATTTTGCCTTTTCCTTTGTCCTGTCTTGAGGAAGATGAAGTTGCTACCAGGGGTGGTGGTGTTGTTGTTGTTATTGGTATGATTATTGTTAGTGTTGTTGTTGTTGATGTTGTTGGTGGGATTGATGAGATAGGTGTTGCTGAGACTGGTGGTGATGATGAGATTTGAGCCACTGATGTTGTTGGTGTTGGCTCCCCCTCAGTGTGAGAAGGAGGTTCTTTAGCAATATTCTCCCCTCAACCCTGGCTTTGGAGCGTCGGTGAGGCAAGAGTTGAGTTGGTCTTTGAGGGGACGGAGCCGCTTGACCATGAAGGCTGATAAATTTCAGAGATCATTGCCTTGATGTTTGATGTGTCGGTTTGAATATCAGTGACCTTTGCTTCCAAGTTAGCATGAGATAATTCTAAGGCTGTCATCCGAGGCCCAAGATTCCAAGCCATGGAGGAGGATGCCTTAGCCAGATTAGCCACCTGAGCATCAAGAGAGCCCAATGTAGATTGTAGAGACTGAACAGAACTCTGTAGGCCCTGAACATTGGCAGACTGAAGCATATCAACCAGGTCAGTGAGACGGGAGGAATTCTTCATATAAACTTGGTGGCTTCCAAGACTTTAGAATTGAGTCTTTGGGTCCTCCTTGATGATCTCTTTGATATCATCAATTGATGAGCCACACTTCAAGATACTCGAATTTTACCTGTGTTTGTATTTTGTTCGTCAACTGCTGATACATAAGATCCCCGTGTTCGTGAACATTTTCATTGAAGGTGAGCACATCGGATTTAAGATCGTCAGAATCGGTAGCGACCTCGGTGTGTTGTTCCACGGTGTTTGATGACCCCAAAGTATAACTTTCGTGAAGCTTTAGTGATCCACCGAACAAGTCGCCTTTCATCGCTGGAGAACATTATCAAATTTTTCAAATTCATCGGTGGAAGAAGAGGTCATCATTTTCATTTGGAATGGTGATTCGGTATGTTCTGTGGACCGGTGAGGCTCTTGTTTAGCTTGAACCTCAACGTCCACTTCTTCCCCAACCGATAAAATTTCATCATCGCCAAACAAGCTCATCTTAGAAAAGAGTATTCCAAGAATATCGACAGCGATTAATGGGGGTTGGTGATGGGTTCCATATCGTGGTGGTATGTTTCCTACGAGTCTTTGTCCCCGTTAACCCCTCGGACCCGTGGGCGTTTCAAGTGCCTCATTGGAGTCGGGATCGGTGGGTTGTTTCTTTCCTCCGAGTATTTATCCCCGATGACCTCGAGACTTTGGTGGGAGTTTCTCGATGCCTTTGGCGGAGTCAATGATAGTTGTATCCCTATTAGCGGGTTGTATCATTCCTCCGAGTCTTTGGGATCGTCAAGATGCCCTCGGACAAAGGCTTGGATTTGCTAATGTCATCACTTTGGGCGTTGTGGGCGCTCCCCTACCGCCGGTTTGTTTGTTTCCTACGGATCTTGGGAGTAGTGGATGTGACGCGGCACCGACCGTAATGTATCGGTGTCCTTCGTTGTCACGGGTGGATGTTGCTGGTCATCGGTGGGTGTCTTTTTAGTCTCGGGCCTTTTGTGCCTTTTAGGTTGTGTTCACGAAGCCTCGTGGCCACGGGACTTGGGTTTAGTCTTAGTCCGATGTCGGACTTCCCTTTCTCTTTTTAGGAGCGGGGGTTTGAGACATCGATCCCTCCCAGTTGTTTCAAAGAACCATTTGGGCCGTCAATTCAATAGGAATGACAAGGGATGGGTCTTTTGAAAATTGGATTGGCTCGGGATGCGGGTAAAGCACCAAAATTTTCTTCCCGAGGATTGTTTGAACCCGGTAACACTTGCAAGCACAAGAGACAAACCTAGGATACGAAACGTATTTCGTCCTAGTTTTGCTTTGTAGCTTGGTTACGAGATCACTTGTAAATGATCTCCCTATGTCGACAAAGTGACCCCATTCATTAAGCAAGATGCCATCTTCAATGAATAGAGTTAACTTGTTCGGTGGATGAGTGGTTCCCACGAGGACCCGAATCACAAAAGTGAATAGGATCCTCCAAGCCACGGAATTAAGCTTTTGGTGTTGGGGTCTTGTCCAAAATGTTGGATCTAAAACGATTTGTTTTAACACATCCTTCAACGTGGAGGGTTCGGGATGGGTGACATAAACTCCATTGTTATAATCCAACCCCGTTGAAGTGCAAAAGGTTTTATAATCCGGGTGAATCGTTGTTGCCCCGTGAAGACCGAATCGATGAGATATTCCCGAGAGGTCCGAGGTTGTTCTCATCGATGAGGTGTCGGGTCATAGGCCTTGGTGTTGCCCAAAACTCCCTAAGGAGATTTTGGTAAACAATGGAGGATCTTGAACAAAGGCCGTTTCGTTGGGCAATTAAATAAAAATTTCATAATGTCTTTGTAGGCTGGGACAATTTCAGGGTATTCAAAGTTGCCTATGACATTATTAGTATTAAATTCAACATTTGTATGATCCCCTACCTACTGAGAAGCAAACTGGAGAGATTGAGTTATAGCCATTTCCATTTAAAAGATTTTAGGGTTTAGAAAATATTTTGACTAGAATAATCAAAGTTTTTTTTTATCTCTCAAGTTTCTGATGAAAAACTTTTGTAAATGTTTACAAGAAGGGTTTTCCAAAAGAGGTTTGAAGAGTTTTTGATCACACACAAATATTTCTGAGTTTTAGAAATGATTTTGACAGAGTTTTGTTGCAGAAAATAATTTGTGTGTGTTTGTTTGTTTTGGAAGAGGGTATTTATAGAGTGGTGAGAAGGGTGATTTGTGCAAAATGGGAATATTAAGAGTCGGTTTTGAAAACGCGTCGAATTTCCACATTTAATGCTACCACTCCATTACCCGATAAAATCCGTATTTCAAGGAAGCAGTTGCAAAGGCACAATAAAAGTGCACTTTGCATTTAAAATATCAATTTGATATTTTTTGAGAGGCATTAAATGCCAAGTGGGATGACAATAAGACAAAGAGACATATATTCCTATATTAAATTAGCATAGTTACCAACCTAGGACATTTAAGTAAGCGATACTTGGATCGTTTAGTTACTCATTCAATGCTCTTTGTCAAATGTCGGGGACCCCGAATGAGTCTTACTCATCCGGTGAGAGGTTTATTTTGGATGTTGGGGAGGATGAACCATTTGAGAGAACTTATCGAGATTGGTTTCGGACACCGACTTTCAATGTCAAGCATTCCCAATTCGATTTTCGGTCTCACGAAGGTAGGTTCATCCAAGGGTTTTGTGAAGATATCACCATTGATATTCAAGAGGGATGAAATAAAGTTCAATGTCTCCTTTCATTATGTGATCCACGATGAAATGATATCGATATCAATGTGTTTGGTTCTTTGGTGGAGGACGGGGTTGTTGGAGATTGCAATAGCATCGGTGTTATCACGAGAAAATGGGCACCATTTTGTAATGGATGTCATAGTCATTGAGTTGACTTTTCATCCATAATACATTGGCACAACATCCTGCTGTGACTACATATTGACTTCAAACCGAGGACATAGCCACCGATTGTTGCTTTTAGCACTCCAACAAACCGCTTTTCCTCCAAGAAATTGACGGGACCACGAGGTACTTTTTCTCATCCATGTTACACCAAAGATAATCGTAATCGAGTAACCTCGAGATCAAACCCCGAGCATTTTGGATAATAGAGTCCAAGGTTTGGGGTTCCTTGGTACTGAGTGTTCTTTTGGCTGCGGTGAGGTGAGATTCTTTGGGATTGGACCGATATCTTGCTATTAAGCAGATGAAAATTGTATGTACGGTCTAGTAGGAGTTAGATACATCGGTGAGCCAACAATCCCTCCGAAATGGGTTTGATTGACTAATTTTCCGGTGAGATCGGGTCCAAGGTTGTTAGGTTGGACCATTGGAGTCTTCATCGAGGCGCGGTCGATATCTCATATTTCTTCAAGAGATTTACGGTGTATTTCTCTTGTTGATGGATATTCCTTTATCGGTTTGTTTAATTTGTAGTCCAAGAAAGTATGTGAGTTCCCCATCATGCTCATTTCAAACTTCTTTGTCATCGCTTTTCAAACTGTTTGCAAAGTTGTAGTTTGTTGAGCCAAAGATGATGTCATCAACATACACTGGACTAGTATCACATCTGTTGAGTTCTATAGACAAACGATGTGTTGTCTATCTTTCCTCCGACAAACTTGTTTTGTATCGGGAAGGCCGAGAGAGTTTCATACCATGCCGTGGGAGCTTGTTTAAGTCCATAAAGGGCTTTGTCAAGTTTGCGACATAGTCGTGAATTCACTACTCTCAAAGCCCGGAGGTTCTTGAACATACACATCTTCCTTGAGATCACCATTTAAGAATGCACTTTTAACATCCATTTGGTAGACCTCAAGTTCATGTATGTTTCATATGCAAGGAAGATCCGATGGCTTCCATTCTTGCAACAGAGCAAATGTCTCATCATAGTCAATGCCTTCTTGTTGTTGTAACCTTTGGCTACAAGTCGTGCTTTGTTTTTAATGAGCGGTGCGTTTTCATCGGTTTTATTTCGAAACCCACTTCATTCCTATGACTACTACATCCCGAGGACATTTGATCAAGGTCATGACCTTGTTTTTATCAAGCTTGCAGTTCTTCTTGCATAGCCTCGAACCCAACTTGGGTGTTTTAGAGCCTCGGTGACACTTTTGGGTTATATATCGATAGGTAATCGGCATATAGACATTCATTGGTCAAGTCTGCAGTTAGATTAGTAGCCATGCTTCTAGTGAGCATGCCTCGCTGGGTTCACCAATGATGTTTACAAGCTCAATGTCCCGAGTTCTTGTCCACTTACTTTGTGGTGCGGGATCCGAGCTTGATGTCACCGGGAGTTCGGATGTGAGTTCGGTGCAAGAGCCACAAAATCATTTAGATAATCAGAGATGTCTAGTTGAGGTTCATGAGTTCTGTGTTCACGATCATTTGGATCAATGTTTCCTATCCCAAATGAGGGACCGATCGATCATTAATGAACTCACCGATAGTTGGTTGGGGTAGGTTGTGAGGTAAGACATAATATGAGATGTCAAGATCGACTGATATGAGGAATTGAATTGATGTTGTACTCATCGGGAGGATATCTTGATGAGTTATCAATTCCTATTTCCTCCACCGAGGTGTTGGTGAACGATGCTTTCAAGACTTTCATCAAAGGTGACATGAAAGGTTTCCTCAACTTCTTGTCTCCTTGTGTTAAAACCACAAGGCTTTGGAGATCGGTGAGTAACCTCGTAGTATCCATCATCGACTTTTGCATCAAACTAGCCTAGATGATCCTTGTGGTTATGAATGAACACATGACATCCAAACACATGAAAATAGTCGATGTCGGAAGTCTACCTTTGAAGATCTCATATGGGGTTTTATTATGTCTTTTGACAATGATTGACATGTTTTGAGTGTAACAGTGTTTTGATCGCTTGATCCGAAAATGCTTGGAGAGGTGAGCCATTTAACATGGTTCTAGCGACCTCAATGAGAGTTCTATTTTTCCTTCAAAGAACCCCATTTTGTTCGTGGGTATATGGAGATGAGAAATTTTGAGAAATTCCTTTTCATCACGTAAACTCTCAAGCTCTCGATTTATGAACTCAATACCATTGTCGATTCGATTTGTTTAACAAGAATGTCATTCGATTTTCAATCTTCCCGATGAATGACATTATTGTATCAACCGCCTCGACTCTTTTTGAAAGAAAGTATACCCAAGTGTATCTTGAGAACTCATCAACAATGACAAGTGTATACTTCTCATCTTTGGATTGATCGGGGTGACGGTCCAAAGAGATCCATGTGCAGGAGGTGAAGGCGACTTTGATGGAGAAATTTTGTTTGGTTTTGAATGATGCTCTGTGGTGTTTACCTTTTTCACAGGCAGAGCATGGTTTGTCTTTTGCAAAAACTAGTGATGGTAAGCCAAGGACCTTGTTTTGTTTTGCCAAGTTGTTGAGGTTTTTGAAGTTTAAGTGTGAGAGTCTCTTATGCCACAACCAATTGATAGTTTCAGTGGCTTTAGCAAAGAGACAAGTTCCATCTTGAGAGAGTGTTGACATGTCTAATACATAAACATCATCTCTCCTTTGAGCTATCAACACCACTTCCTTGTTGACATTAAAGATGGTACCTTGTTTGTCATTAAATTGCACAATGTACTTAGCATCACATAGTTGACTGACACTGATGAGATTGTATTTGAGACCATTGACATAAGCAATTCTAGAAAACTATTCCATTGCGGTTCTTGAACCATAACCTTGATTGGGACATGATGAGTTATCACCAAATACTACCTTGGGTCTGGTTCCTTTACATACTTGTGAGATACTCCTTCACACCACCATGCTTCTTGAGCAACCATCGCCTAGATGCCAAATAGGCTCCACGGCATGTCTCGCACAAGTAGTAAAGCAATTAGTTTCTCTTAGTGACCCACTTGCAGTGGGCTTGGGTCTCAAGGTCTCTTTGAATTTTGCAATCGATTCATGGTCGGTGGTTGAGTGCATTATGCTACCACAAGTTTTGCATTTAGAGGCGAGGAAGATTCGGTGATTTTGGGTTGTTTTGTACTTCTCCTTGCATGAATGATATTGTCATGTTGGGATGTCTCATGAGTTTGGATTTCCACATATATCACAAAGATGTGTTCATGAGGCGATCATCCCGATGATAATCATTAAACCCACAGTGAAGGCAAAGAGGAAAAGGTTTTGCTCTATTCTTGAGAGCTGTTTTGGAGGATGAAGCATACTGATGACCAACTTTGGTATAGTTTGCTTTACTGACATAGCTTACTGATAAGGTTTTAAAAGATACCTTTTTGAGGGGTCGTTTAAGCCCTTATTTGATCACTTTTGTATCCGTTATTGCTTAATATCGTTCCTTTTCACTTTTTAGGTCTCTTGAAGGCAAAATGTTGTAATGGCACTTATTTGGACAAAAAGGCGTGATTATACGAAGAAAATGGCCAAAGTCAGAATCGAGACACTCAAAGTTGCTGAAAACATAAGGTGGCGTCGGTGTTAAGTGCGGCGCCGTCGAAAGATCTTTGTGACGGGACGAAGCCAAAACTCCTATTTTCAAGTGACAACGTCAAGTTATAAAAGAGTAGGCCGTCGCAACTCGGATGACCTAGATGTAATCCAGACGGCGCCGAAAGTCAAGAGACGGCGTCACATGCATAAGGTGACGCCGTCGCAAGTCTAACGTGGCCAAGACGAAACCCTAATGATTTGCAACATGACGGTCACAAAACATAAGGTGGACGTCGCATATGTAATATTATATATAGAATCCGAATTTTTTAGTATTAAGTGTGTAGTCTTTTGGAGTAAAAACCAAAACCGAACCAAGGTTGTCTTATACAGTATTTTAGGGTTCCAAACCCTATCTTACACCAAGATAAGTGTTTTACTTCATTAATACAATTATGTCTTTGATTATTTGTGTGTATGCTTGCATGTTCTCCATGTCCGGCTAATTTACTTGTGTGTTTGCTTAGGGAATATGAAACTTAATTATTGAATATTGATTGGTTGTTTCTTATCTTAGTTGATTAATGATCTAGTAATGCGATAGGTCATTCGTTGTGTACTTAATGCTTGATTAAATCTTTGTGAACCTTAGAATATGACTCCTTGAGTAGTTGTAAGCTAAACCATCCAAAGAGTGCCTTAGAGTAAGAGTTTATTATCCCTAGTGGTAAGTTCAAAGAGTTAGGGAACATATGCATACCCTACGACCTTAGACACACAACGCAACTAGGAATGAGGACGTGACAATTCAACCACCAATAGGAGATAATTAAGGAGTAGTAAAACCTAAGTAAACACATCTTTAAACTATCATACGAGCACACAATAATTAGACATAGACTACATACACCTTAGATTAGATAATTAGATAAATAGAGTAATCGGTAGCAATACTGTTGGATCGATATACTTTAATCAAACTAACTTTAACTAGCTTGTTAAGGTTTAATAACCTCGGATAAATCCTAAGTTATTAACAAAGAAACACTGAGCAATCTTTATCAAGTACGCGGAATTTACTTAACAAAGCTAAGAAGAATAACTTTTATTATAAACTCTAAATCGCTTATTATGAGATACTCTAATACAACTCTAAGATAATCGAACTTCTCTCTAAAACACTAATTCGTAAACTCTAAAACTCTTTTGGAATCGCACCTCTAATGCCAATCTAGGAGTCCTTTTATAGGCTCAAGGATATCCTAGTCGGTTTACAATTTGTAACCTTGTACGACAAGTAATCTAAACATAGAATACAATTCTTTCCATAAGCGAATATAACAGTTCTTTTGTTCTTGCAACTTTGACTTCATAGTGCAAGATTTTGACTTTATCTTTAGCGAAGCTTTGACTCTTTGACTTCTTCCAAGATTTTTGGTTCTGACAAGCTTTCATATCTTCAAAGACTTTCATATCCCAACAATCCTCCCCTAACTTGAATTCTACTTGCTTGACTTCAAGTTCCTTTATGAATATGTCTTTAATAACTTCATCTTTTAAAACGGATTGTTTCTTAGTCTTTAGATTATATCTTTGTAGAATCGTGCTTGTCAAAGTATCTCTTAGTATTGTTCTTTTCACGTGAGATCCAAAGAAGATCCATCTTTTCAAAGAACACAACAACATATGACAAATTGTACATTAATTCGGTTTAAGTTGCATACTATTCTTATCACTTCCAAGTGAATCATTGAAAATTTAATGGATTTAGATCTCTTTACCAAAGCCATTATCTCCGGAGTAGCCAAATGTTTTGGTGTGTAAGACCATGGTACATTGATAACCATATGATTTTTAGCAAACCACCGACTATCAACAGATTTGATTTGTCTTTACCAAAAGTCGTACCATACGGACTAGTTAGTTCTTCTATCTAATGGTGAACTAATTACCAATAATGGTTTTTCCACAGCCTTTACCACAAGCCATTTTCTTGTGGGCTAGCCAACTCTTTACATTCTCGATATGGTGAGTTGATTACCATCCAACTTATTAGCAAGTTGTCAACTAAAAGCGGTTTGATATATCTTTACCGAGCCGTTTGCTCATGGATTAGTCAATCCTTTTGTAACCATGGTGGATTGATAACCTATTGATGTTATCATCACAAAACCATTTATTCAACCTTTATTTCAAAATATTTATTAATTAGCAAAATATTTCTTCTAAAATTCATTTAAGCTGGTTTATTTACGCAAACAAGACTTTGATGAAAGTCTTGTCGATCGCGAGACTTTGAATAAAAGTACCGATATATCAAAAAGTATTTATTCAAATAAAATTCATACCGATTATTGATCATTTTCAAGAATAGTAGTCCAGTTGATAAATAAGTTGATAACCATGCAAGCGGCTTCATTATCCTCTTCTACTTCCAATCCATGCTCTAGCATTCTTCTCATGAGATCAACTGTGAGAGGGTATCTTCTTTTCTGCAAACATGTGTATCATTGTTTCATTTTCCACTCTAAAACACGAACTCCGGACTCTTCAAAGAATCTCCAAAGAAACAATTTCCCGCTTTCTTGATTCTTCCAAACATCATCGTTGCTCTTCTTCGTTTCCCATGCGGTTATGAGATCACCATGTAAAACTAAACCAATCCCTTCTAATGGATTTTGTTTAAAGTAAGCTTTCACCACATGATATAAATATAATAGATCTACTCTATCTATAATGTGCAATAAGTCCCATAGCCTTTTGAAAACTTTGAAGCTTTCATCTTCTTTATGAAAAATCATGTAATCTCCATCCTTGGATTTCACAACTTCAAAACACTAATCTTTGATCCGCTCATCTTCATGTCATTATCTTCTTTTGAATAATCAAAATCTACTACTCGAGATAATTCCTTAATTCATCACTAGTCTCGGATCTTAATTCAACTTTTTCTTTCTTTGAGAACCGAACATCTCAGAACTTCGCTTTTCCTTTTTGTTTTCAAACTCTTCTTTCTTTCGACTTGATCCTGTAGCTTCTTCTCTAAAATCTTTGATGCCGCAACATCCTTCTTATAATCCTCCCTAGCAAAGATCATATAATCTTTTCATCTCAAAATAATTAAACTTTCGCAATCCTTTATACCCTTGACTTTTCCGATAAGCCATCATAGCATTTTGCCTTTAGCTTTATTAAGTCTTCTTGGCATAAATCTAATCGAACAGTGATTGTAATGGTTCAAAGATCTTCAACATCTAAATCATCTTGTACCTTTGAGTCGCTTCTATTATAAGCTTCTTGAGCTTCCTGATCTTTTCTATCTTCAGCATTTAACTCTTCTTGAACTTTTCTAGCTACAGCTTCATTCCTAGCAACTTCAATTGCTCTAAGTTCTGCTAAAGTTAACTTTTTCTTCTTTGTTTCAACCAGAACACCCTTTCCTTTATCCTTAGGATCAATTTCTGGTTGAGAAGTTCTTTGTTGTTCTTCTTCTTGCACTTCTCGAATAGTAACACCACCTCTAGGTTGTGATAAATCTCTTAAAATTGTAGCAATGAATTCATCATCACTTGCAAAATGAATAGGTGTAAATGTAGCTTCCTCCTCTTCTTGTAAAACAGTTGTAGAAGGACCAACTTCTTCTTCAAAATTCAATACTCTTGGTGTTATTACCTCTTGCCTAGAAGTATCTTGAAAAGCAACACTTTGATGTTCAGTACCTTGATCATCAGTACCTTGAACTTGAACTTGTTCTTCTTGTTCCTCAAGATGTCGAAATAATCTTTTCTTCAAGACCTTGTGTTCTTTCTTCTTTGTAACATCTTCTTTCAAATTTTCTTTTCTAAATTCCACCCCAATTGGATGTAAGATGGTTGATGAACCTTTGGCGTTTGTGTTTCCTAGAGGCGCTTTTGCGCCTTCTTCCTGCTTTTTGACCCGCATACTAAATTCTTGAACTAAAGGCCACACAAAAGTCTTTAGCCTTCTAAACTTCGCTTTAATTTCTTTATCTGCTTAGCTTGAACCTCGTAGTCTTTTCAACTTAACCACTCCCTTGTCAAAGCATAGTTATCCAATGTGATTTCATCGGGAGGTATGGTATGTGAAGCCTCCTTGAACATGTGAATGTTCCTCCGATTGAGAAGCGTGAATGATCCTTGTGGAGATGGAGAAGGTGATCTTAAAACTTCTTCTTGAACCTCGTGGCTTGACAAAACAAGACTCAGAGATGCAAGACCTTCTTGAGAAGCAAGACTTGCGGATGCAAGACCTTCAAGCTTAAACAAGACTGCAGCTCCTTCAGAGGCATTACCTTCGATGCAAGACTTCACTAGTCGCATCATCTTCATCATCCGCCTAACGGCTGAACAACTTCCATCATAGAAGTAGTTAAAGGTGTATCCGGTCCTCTAAATAGATCACTTCTTCTAGCCATAAAAGTAAAAATCTTGGATTGTTGAACAATAACAGAAATAAGTCTCGAGGTTTTGGCACATCGCCAAGTTGCTTGTTTAAGAAAACTCAGATAAACCGTGGGTACATTAGCCAAGTAGACCCATATGAAATATGCGATAGCATCCCATCCAAGATTAGCCTTGAGAAGTTAAAACTCGATCCGTAGCTAACCCAACCATAGCAGATGCTATATTGGACCCGAATCGCTCCCAAGAAGTACTCTTAGCACTTATACAATGTAGCAATTCATGAACCAAAATTTCCATTGAGGACAAAACAACTGTTTTCAATGTTTGTTCCGTTAAAGAACCTTCATAACCAATATGCCCAAAAGTTTCCCAAATCAATTCCTTGGCAAAACGAATAGCACCATCATTATCATTAAACAAAGAAATCCTCTCTAATAGATGCTTCAAGAATCTTCACAGTCAGTCCAACAACCTGTAGCCCTAATATAAAATTCTTCATTCGCATGATGTTCTCTTGCAAGAGCTCAAAATTCTTGAATCCAAGGCTCAATAATATCCGGCTCCACTAAAAGAGCATAACCGATTTGCGACCCAGTTAAAAATCAATAATATCGTGAACGCAGCGTTATCTTCGGCCTTGTCAAAATTGGCTACCATATTGTGCTTTGAAACAAGTGGGTCGATTCGCCATTAGTGATTATGTTAGCACAAATTGAAATTGAATAAGAATGAGAGAAATATGGAAACGATGCTAATGTAAGAATATGAGAGGAAAATCGGAAAGTAGGTATTTATAGGTGAGATTTGAAAATCAACGCCCAAAATAAAATAACCGTTAGCATTAAATTACCCTCAATATAACCGTTGGAACAAGATTTAATACGACAAACGATAATTTCCACGCATGCAAGATTACTTTCCAAAGCAAGATTTTCCAAGCAAGACTTTCGTGAAAACAAGATTTTGCCAAATTCCTCCATAGAAACTAAGTATATACAAGTATCCTCCCTCAGCAATACACGGGACTATACTAACACCTTATAGTCCTCCCTCAAACATAGCTTAGTAGTTAATCATGCCAATACTCACCACCAAGTGATTAAATCTTGAAACATCAAAGCCTTTGGTGAGTAAATCACCACGTTGTCATCGTGTGAACCTTAACAACATTAATGAGCACGTGCTCATAACAATCTCGATAAAGTGATGCCTAATCAATATGCTTGGTCTTGGAATGATAAACTGGATTCTTCACAATACAAATGGTACTCTCATTATCAATATTGATAGGAGTATTTTGAAATTGAACCCATAGTCCAAGAGTTGATTCTCGCATCCACAACTTGTCCACAACAGCTTGCGCAGACTACATATTCGACTTGAGAGATGATGTTCTTTGCAATTTTCTTCTTGCATTGCCGTGAGACTAACCGCCTTCCAAGATATTGGCATCAACTAGTTGTTGATCTTCTATCATAATTATCACCGCATAATCACTATCCGAAAAGCTTCTAAGTGAAAAGGTGACTCTTTTGGATACCACAACCCCAACTTAGGTTGTTGTTTCAAATAATGTAAAATTCTTTTACTTGCATTCATGTGAGAGATCTTTGGTGAGACTTGATAACTTGCACATAAGCAACCGCAAACATGATATCGGGCCTTGATGCAAGAAGATACATAAGAGAGCCAATCATTGATTTATACGACTTGACTTCAATCGGTTGTCTATCTTCATCTTTGCCCAATGAATTGATAGATTTAATAGAGTAGTAATGACCTTCATATCATCAAAATTAAACTTCTTAAGGATGTACAGAACATACTTGTCTTGACCGATAAAATTCCTTCCTTTGATCGCTTAACTCAAGTCTCAAAAGAAACTTAACTCTCCCATTGAACTCATTTGAAATTCCTTACGCATCACCGCTCAAACTCCTTAACCATGAACTGCTTGGTAGCTCCAAAGATGATATCATCAACATAGACTTGAACTAACATGATATCCTTTTTGTCTCTCTTGATAAACAAAGTCTTGTCTATAGCTCCCTCCCGTATCCATGTTGTAATAAGAATGTGAGAGCCTCTCATACCAAGCTCTAGGTGCTCGATGAAGGCCATAAAGAGCCTTAACCACTTTATAGACTTTGTTTGGATGTTTAGGATCTTCAAAACCTAGAGGTTGTTTCACATACACCTCTTACGTAATAGTGCCATAGAGAAAGGCACTCTTGACATCCATTTTGTAAACACGAAAACCCATGTATGAAGCAAAAGCAAGAAATATTCTAATAGCTTCAATCCTTGCAACAGAGCGAATACTTCATCATAATCAACACCTTCTTCTTGTCTCAGAGTACGAGCTACTAACCTTGCCTTGTTTTTGATAACATTGCCTCTTTCATCTCGCTTTACTCGAAAACCCATCTTGTTCCAATAACTCTCTTCCCATCCGGAAGATCACATAAAACCCAACTTCTTGAAGTTTAAATTGAAGAAGTTCCTCCTGATAGCTTCAACCCGACTTTCTTTAGTCAAAGCTTGAGCAATATTCTTGGGTTCTTCTTGAGAGATGAAACAAGTAAATAAGCGTGTTTGATGGTCCTTATGATTCGACTGCTTTGTTTATACACATAACTAAGTAAAGCATTGTGAGGTTTTGTGAAACCCTTAGCTTTGTGTCTTGTCATAACTCCAGTAGAAGGACCAATGATTTGATCGTTGGATGATTCTTATGAATCTGTAAGATTGGAGATTGTGGAACTCCATATGCATCATCCAGATTAGTATAATCAAGACCTTCATTGGAATCGAGAAAATACCTTCATCTTCAAGCTCATCATCGGTTTTCTAATCCGGGATCATTCCCAAACGCAACTCTTCCTCCACTAATATTTCTAAAATCGCATGTAATCTCTTTGTCTCTGTCATACTTCCGAGCACCCACTATCTACAATCGATGATCTTTAAGCTCCTCTTACGGGTTGCCCCCACACAAAGAAAAGAGTTAGTGACTTTTAGGAACCCAAGCCACATCGACTTGTGTTCCTCAGTGGAGTTACAAACTCAAATTCTTTGAGTATGTAATTCCACTATCTTTCAAATGATGATCATTATCTTTTGATCTTTAACATGTGGATTTTCAAAACTTTCTCGGTTTTCAACATAAATCTCTTTCACCGATTATCAAGATTTTCTTGTATCACAAAACATCGATTCACTTTTGTTGAAAGTCTGTGTGTCCTCAAGAGTACCTTCCTTCTTAACCCATTCGGTTTAACACGTGGTTCTGTGATCTAGATCCCTATGTGAATTGTAATACCTTCTAGGTTGATAGTGAGATCTCCTAGAATTCCTATTCCAAATAGTGTGATCGATTACCTTGTTTTGGTGAGCAATGCTTTGGAAAGTCTTGTGAGATCTTGAAGGTTTTGAAAAGGTCTTCTCGATGTGGGTATCTATGATCGGTGTGAAGTTTCGTGATTAACCCTATTTGAATTATTCCAAACCGGTTTGTGCTCTCTAGGTGTGTGGTTGGCGGATCCGTTCTTTGGAAATTTGCTAAGGTATTACGAGTGTCGATCACAATCTTTGATTAAATGATTAGGACTATAACACACAAAACAAAGTTTTTGACCCATATGTCCAAATTGATTTCTTCTATGTCGATGCCCAAAATTATTTTGCCTTCTTGGTGAATGATAAAACTGTTTTGACCAAAGTTATCCCCAAAAGGTTTAGCGATCTGTTTTGAAAAGGTTTTGCGTATGTATCGCTTGTTGAGCAAGACTTTGTTTTAAAGGTACCGCTTGATTTTGAACATTATTTTCAATGACTTCTTTGGGTTTTTCGGACCTAGATTGAGCTACAAACTTCTTTCTAAACTCTAGACTATCTACTTCAAAGCGAGAAACATCGTGCCTAGAGGGTTGATGAATGCCGATGGGATGAGGAACAACATGATAACCATTGTCTTTCTTATACTCGGTGGTGGTTCACTTATTGAGCCCTCATTACTATATGTATCTACATAGTTAATGAGTTCATCATCGCTAGTGGTTATATCCTCAAAATCACCATCATCCCGATCACTAGGTTGGTTTTCATTTATGGTACTAAAGTCCATTCCAAATCCTAAGCCTGTTCTAATGTAAGCCCTTCTGCTTTTTCAACATAAGCAACATGGGACAAGCGGACTCTCCCAAGCAAAGAAACTTAGCTAACAAATCATCTCTTTCCTTAGTCAATTTCTCAATTTCAAACAATTTTACGTTTAGTTTCCATTCACTAAGTTTTAAGCGATAATCATGTTGTTCATATTTTTCACCCAAGCCATTTCATTATTTTCATGAGTTAATATTTTGGCTTCCATAGACTCTAAAGTGATTTGATAACTGCTACCTCGGACCTAGCCCTAACACAATTATCTCTTTCAATCACATAATGTTAAGTAATTTTAGATAAAACTCATAACAGTTTGAGCATACCTCGAGATAGAGAGGCGAGTTGGTGAAGTAGCCACCATAGCAAGAAGAACGAGATCATCTTCACTTTCTTTGCTCCAATCAAATCCTCCAAAGCCATCATTAGATTCCAAAGCGACATGTTCGGGTTCTTCTTTAAAAGCGGTGCTTCGGTCAATGCTTCCACTTTGTGTCTTCAATCGCATCTTCCATCGCTACCATACAAGAAGTCACCGGTTCATCATCAAATTCTTTACTCCGGTCAACTTCGATAACTTCTCTTGAGCAACCAAAGCCTTTGTTTGATTATTGGAATTTCTTTGAGCTCAAGTTTTGGCTTCTCGGATGTTCTTTGCTTGATACTTAGCAAACTGCACTCCCTGCAAAGTGACGGTCTTTTGACAATTGAAGCATTCAATTTGAGATTTGTCAAAGTTATTCCTTGTTTTGGTTTGAAATCAATACTTTTTCCTGTCTTCTTCATGTACTTTTTGATCCTTGCGGTGATCATAGCAACTTGCCACCGATATCAATTTCTTCAAGTGCATCTTCTTCAACATGCTAGATCCTCTTCATAAGTGATGTAAAGCGGCTTGTTGTGCAGAAGAAGCACACAACTTCATCGAGTGCAAAGTGGTAGATGGTGGGGCTGCTTGAGCATATGAAGGGGATTGTAAAGCAGCAGATACTTTGAGAAGCAAGTGCTTTGAGGAGAAGCGATACTTTTGAAGTATCGCTCTTCTTTTCGATGATAGAAAAGCAATACTATGAGATTTGGAATTGGGTTTACCACTCATCTCATGTTCATACACCGTTAGTTGATGATAGAAATCATCAAAGTCCATAACATCCAATCCTTGTTGTCCTCGATCATAGTAGCAATCACATGCCATGTAGATGGCAAGCTCCTTAGAAACTTCAAATTAGCATCCTCGGTCGACACTTACGCCTTGTATAACTCCAACATGTTGAGGAGATTTTGAAATCTATCATATCGACATCAAGATTCTCTCTTTCACCAACTGTAAAAGTTTCAAACTGTTGCTTGACAAATTTCAAGCATCTTCTTAGAGGCTTCATTCCTCCAATCTGGTCTTGAGAGCGACCCAGTCGCTTAGCATCTTTAGCATCATGAAATTTGAGAAGATGACCATCCGGAATGGCGAGATAAGAGAATATTTAGTGCCTTTTCTTGATTCCTTAGGGTTCTTCTTTGGTAAGATTGCCTTTGGTGCGAGTTGGTTGTCCAGAATATTAATGGGTTCGTAACAACTTCATTCCCATTCACAATTACATTCCATAGAGCATGGTGCAGAATGGCAATATCTTGCCTCATCTTCATGCACCATAGATCATATTCTCCTTCTTGATTATTGGAATTCGGTGAGGTGATTGAGGGTGGTGGAGCGACTTGATCGACATCTTGAATTTTGTTGAAGTAGGATTTCTTCCTAGTCGGAGTTTCCACACAAGCTCGATACCACTTGTTGGATCGATATACTTTAATCAAACTAACTTTAACTAGCTTGTTAAGGTTTAATAACCTCGGATAAATCCTAAGTTATTAACAAAGAAACACCGAGCAATCTTTATCAAGTACGCGGAATTTACTTAACAAAGCTAAGAAGAATAACTTTTATTATAAACTCTAAATCGCTTATTATGCGATACTCTAATACAACTCTAAGATAATCGAACTTCTCTAAAACACTAATTCGTAAACTCTAAAACTCTTTTGGAATCGTACCTCTAATGCCAATCTAGGAGTCCTTTTATAGGCTCAAGGATATCCTAGTCGGTTTACAATTTGTAACACAGTACGACAAGTAATCTAAACATAGAATACAATTCTTTCCATAAACGAATATAACAGTTCTTTTGTTCTTGCAACTTTGACTTCATAGTGCAAGATTTTGACTTTATCTTTAGCAAGACTTTGACTCTTTGACTTCTTCCAAGATTTGCTGCGGTTCTGAGATTTTCAGTATCTTGACACTTTCATATCCCAACAAATACCAACCCCAAATTCAAACCCCGAGATTCGTACCTTTCCTTTTCTTAAAAATATAAAAGATAAAAAACAATCTTCCTCAACCCCAACCTTAGCGCGGTAACTTCTCACTAGCATTCCTATTCCCAGAGAACGATAACAATACCCGTGGCTTACCCTAATACTACACTACAACGATTAGGTTCACCGCCTAGGGTGTTGAAAAACTTGCTTTCGATTTAAAAGGAAGTTCCTTTGACCCCGAACGACGCGTGTAGCGTTATCACGCGTACATACCGTAAGTGGTGCGATAGCTCGTGATCATCCTTATTGCGAGATCATGCGGTAAAGGATTCTATAGCGATTGTCGGTGGTATGACTAGTGTAATGACACGGTGACACTTCGCTTGTTTTGGTGGTGGATTTTGACTTTGATGAGCTAGATGAGGTCGACTTAGTTTCCTTGATTGAATCATGGGCTTTTCGATGGAATCCATCTTTTACATCGACTTCCTCACAAGCTCGAGAAGTTCTTCAATTTGGTCGACTTGTGGGGACAGAGGATGTTGAAGTCTCGATAGGAGTAGACTATTGTTGGATTTGTTTTGTTTGTCTTTCTTTGGATAGTTCTACCAAGTCCGGACCTTTCCTTTGGTGAGTGAGGATTGAATTTCATTGGAGTAAGCTCGGGGCTTGGTGCGGCACCCGAAGAGGTTTCGGGGGTGGAAGCGTTGCATTAGACTCGCCTGGACTCAATGCGTTCAAGACTCTTGGGCACATCGTGAGTCAAGCATGATCTTAAGAGCTTGACTCGTGCTCTAGAAGTTTTCAATTGAAATTAGGAAGCTTACTATCGGGATTAACCCGATCAATCCAATCACTTTGGGCTTGGGAGTAGTCAACATCTTGGTAATCATACCACTGACACAAATGGCTTAGGACCACGGTCTTTGAGAGAGTCGAAAGATGATCTTCACCTAATACTCTCTTGCACTCTTGGGGGCTCCCACAGGCATCAAAGACCCTGGGGTTCTTAGCAGTCCAACTATCAAGAATATCTTGAACCTTTTTGAGTTCGTCTTGAAGAGCCTGATTTCTTTTAACTAGTTCAGTGTTTTGAATTTGCAAAATGACAACCTCAAGCTTGGCTTGTTTTAAAATGAGTAGTTCAACCCTACACTTGTTTAATTCAAAACTTAGCTTGTTGTATTTTGAAAAAAGATTCAATCTTTGCTCTTCCGCGAACTTAAGGTCAACATTAAGATAATTCATGTAAGACTGCCAATCAGAGTCATCATCCATAGAAAGTAAAATGTTTACCTTCTTCATTGTGATATTGACCCATTCTCCATTTCTGGCATGATTCTTTCCAACAGTAAGCTTGTCTTCTTCTCGAGAGGCCATCGGTGCGATGACATGCACCATTTCATCATCGATGAGGCGGCTCTTCATCCCGGTCGAAGGTTTCAAAGAACGAGACCTTTGTTTTACCCCGCATGATTGAACAATTTTGTTGTTTTTGAGGGGTGGCCTCAAGCAATGCAAGCTTAGCTTTTGCTTTCTTATACTTAGCTTCATAATCAATGGTTTTAAGATCGATTTGTTTTGAACATTTTGATGGGACCGATAGATTTTGGGTTGAAATTTGCTAAAGCTCAAGACCGATTAGATCCCGATGGTTTGTAAGAGGTTCGAAATTGTTTTTGAAAAGCGATCTTTTGCAAAATGACCTCTTTTGTGACACTTAAAGCATTGGTGTCCTCATTTGCTTTAGCATTTGAAAACCTTTGTTTCTTTTATAAACCTTCGAGAGTTAGCAAGGAGTGCCCTTTCACGAAATTCGGTGTTCGGGTCATTTAGGTACTCCTCACTTGATCTCTCATCGGGCTCATCATCCGAGTTTTCGTGGAAATCTTGAACCACATTGTTAGAAAAGCGGTTGATATTGGTGATGAGGTGGTGGTCGGGACTTCTTGACTTCCCGAGACTTCTTTAAGTCGGTATCGTCATTGATGAGGTTTTCCTCATAGACAAATTTCCCATAAATTTTAGGAAGCTCAAGATTACGGATGTGATTTGCATTCCTAAGTCCACAGGAGAAATTCAACCACTTCTCGTGGAGGCTGACAAAACCAACATTGATTTCATGTTTGGACAACTTAACACCATCATTTGACAGTTCATTTAAAGAGTTTTGTACCGTGTAAGTTTGAGAGAGAGTTTTTGAGTCCTTAGCCACGAAGGTGTTATACTCGAGTTTGTGTCCTTTATCCTGTTTTCCTTGGTATCGGATGGTCCTTCATGACTATGAACTAGGTCATCCTAAGTTTGTTTAGGCGTACTACGACTATATGTAGTCTATAATATCGTCGGGAAGACAAGATATTATGATTCTTTTGAGTCTTTGGTCTGGTTGACCACTCTCATTTCATCCTGGTCCACCGAGCTTGAGTGTTGGGCAACCCTTCAGATCTTTGGGACAAATGGACCTTCATTTATACACTTGATATAATAAGGTTCCATCCTAATCAAATAGCAAAGCATTCGCTTTTTCCATTTGTTGAATTTGCCAACTTCAAGTCTAGGGGGCAATTTGAATAAGCTCCACCCTTTTATCGACTAGTTGGGGTACATCCATTTCGACCATTTAGGATCCTAATTTAAAACTTTTAGAGCGGCCTAAAAGCAGTTTTATAATTAGCCTTGCTCGATACCACTTGTTGTTCCCGTTCACTATCGTTTAAAAGCAGTTAAAGTATATAAAACAAGTTAATAGTGAACTATGGTGAAATTAACATAAGTAAAACACACAAAGTTATTTTCAACATCATATTCTTATTAGAAATAAATCGACAAAGAATACGTTACCCAGTACTTGCGAAATAGTACTTGGGATTGAAATGACAAAGTTGAGTGACTCTCTCTAAGCTCGGGGCTAAGTCCGAGCACAACTCTTAGAGCTCACCGAGCTATCTCGGGAACTAAGTTGTATTTGGAGGAGAAAAGATGGCTCATGCGTGTATGTGTGTTTTACAATTCACAAGCTCGACCTTTTCACTCCATCTCTTATGCTATTTATACATGTATGGTATTTGACTCTTTCTAAGTGACAACCGACATCATCTGAGAGAAAAAATCGATGTATTTTGTCTCATTCTAAAGACTATTTTAGGTAAGAGACAAGACTACTTTCCTAAGTTCGGTGATGACATTGAGCACGATCTTTTGCCATTCGAGGGAAAGTTGACTTTGGTTGATAAGGACTTCGTCTTATCGATTCAAACTTATCCCCTTGTCCCGCTCTTTCTTGGTCTTTTCATCTTTCGATCTTCTACTTGGTTTGTCTTGATGTAAGTAGTTGGAGAGAGTCTTAGGGATTCGGTGAGTTATTGTCATCACTCACCGAATCCATCATCTTCTTTTGACTCGATCTTCACCCTTTAAGTTCCGCCTCACCGGTGGAGACTTCTTCTTTGCCTCGTCTTGAGTATCCACGAAGATGACTCACCGAGACTATGCACTCAATGACACGTTAGTGTTTAAGCGACAAAACACTTGGGCTATTTTCTATTCAAATCCTAGATTAAGGAGTTTGGGTATTTACTGAACCCAACAATTACCATAAACGAGTTTTTTTAACTTAGCAAGAACATAAAGTCTATGTTAACTCCATTTGGTAATGTTACAATTTAAAATTGGTGTACAATGAAGCGTCCATGCTTGCGACGTTTTACAATACTCTAGTGGTATATATACATTGTTTTTGCTTCATGTAACATAATTGTTTAAAATACAATGAATTCAGTGAATTCTATATTAGTTCGCAACAAAATATATAACATACATGGATGAAGAGATGCGCTGTACAACGAAGAAAAGCCGAAAAATTACGTAATAACCATACACATGAAACTCTTCAACAAAATATTATATAACATATTTGGCAACGACATCAACGACAAAATTAGTTTATTGATAATCTGATGTACTTTTATATTTTCATATGTTCTAAGAATATTTATTTTTTTATTCTTTTTTTATTATTTTCTTTTTGTTATTGTATTGTAATATGTATTTTTGTTTAATGAATGAAAAATTAGTTGGTTTGAAAAAATGAAAAAGAAAATAAAATAGTAGGTCGCAAAAGGAGTGTTTTGGCTTGAGTTATGAGCATGGTTCTAAAAGGCGCGTTATGGCGGCGCCAAGGGGCCACTAAGACGTGAGGCGTGACATTCACGTTACGAAATAGACAAAGGCGTCGACTCTAGGCGTGACGTGAGATGAGGCGGAAAAAGGCGCGGTAAGGCGTGAGATGTGGCGAGATTTTTTGATTCAACTCCGATAATTTATTTATTTATTTATTAAATGAAAAATATTACATGTAAGGATAGTTTAACTTTATTCATTATGGACAACACTTTTTGTAAACTCGATATATATAAAATCTGATATAAATATACAAATAGTTTCATATTTTGTGCCACATTGTGTCACGTCTTAAAAACGCAAAAGCTTATTATTGACCGCTAAAGCGTGAGGCTTGGCCATTGCGTCACGTCACGCCTCGTACTATTTACAACCTTGGTGATGAATGAGTGTGTATTTTAGTGTGTGGGTAAATAAGGAAAATAAAAAAGTGAATGCTGAGGTGGCTCTTTGCTTCAGCCACTGTTGGCGTATGTGTCCGAAGTGGCCAGCCGGAGGGACCAAAAGTCATCCGGGCAGATCACAACAAATCAAGTAGACCAAGTATAAGAGCAGAACTTAAACCGAGGTGGCACATTCCCTGCCGAAGAGATGGCCACAATCACCTCGGCGCAACGGTCACATGGTGTCATCATGTATAAGGAATGAATCTTGATCAGAACCACTTACCTAATTCAGACAGAGCCCAAACATAGCAAAGTCAAAGTCCCGCCCGAAAGGGTCGCTTACACCACATGTGACCTTCAGGTAAAGACAATACTTCACACCTAAATAAAAGGAGGAAGTTACTGCATTTATGTCAACTTTCTCTAACCCTACTTTTACACACAGTAACTCTCGATATCATATTCTCATTCTCACGCCTGAATTTGATCTAGGGATAAAACTCTAGGCGAAGCTAACACGTGTTGCTTTTGTGTTCATAAATCCGAAAGGCCGGACAAAAAGTCAACCGAAAGATCTTAACTTGTTTGAGTGAAGACACATTTGTGGAAGTAATACGATCTCGATTGGTTCTTTGAACGATGTACCACTTGGCCTCAAACGCATTACGTTATGAATAAACAATCAAAACAAATTTGTGGAAGTGGACGTTTTTTTTTTTCTTGCCTAATCTACAAATTTTCAACAGAGATATACGAGGGCCATGCAATCTAAACTAAAAATATCAATATTCAATAAAAGGACCACACGTATGCATGTATCGATCACTTGTTGGGCCATATCGAAATATCGTACCTAGTACTTAATAAACATACATGCATTGTACTGTAACTCTGTAAGTGATATTTTAACATGAAATAATGGTCAGGGTTTGAAGACATGTAACCTGGACTATTTTGGGTTAACAACAAGAACACGAGTCTTCTAATAGGACAAGTCATAAGAAACTTTTGATTTTTGTTTTAGTGGTACAGTAAAACTGTTTGACCAAGGATTTTATTTGATTTATAAACGACTTTACTATTTATACTTAAGACAAGTCCACCAAGTCCTTTCTAGTTTTACCCATATTAAAAGACGTTTTTGATAACTAACTCAAATATTAATTAAAGAATTACTAGTAAGTGTTTTAATTTTAGTTAGACAGGTTGACATATATATAGGTTTGCTAACACAACTTTATGAGTTGTGATTAAGCTTACTTTAATTGAAAAATCAAATAATTACATTAATTAACATTATTTCATGTTTAACAATACCTTCTATAATTATAATTATTATGAGCTCATTGTATGTTATTTTTACACAAAAGATAAGTTTTAAGCACAACTCATAAGATTATGGTTAGCAAAACCCTCGGCATATATTCTTCATTTTTTCATTTTGAAATTGGGTCATATATTTATTTGCAACATCCTAGAGCACATTCTGGCTCTAAATAATTAGTTTTGAATGCAGAAACTTTCAGCTCTTAATTCAAAGAACATCCAGAGTCATCTCTAAGACTTCGGAGGCCTACGCAAAACTCACAACCATTGCAACGAGCCCGGGGAATAAAAGTTATGATGACACTTTGTATTATATGATTATCGTCACCTCATACTCGAAGCTTCACACCGTACCAACGTATAAACAAACTTCAAAATAATGTGTTCACATACTAAATAGAAATTTTGAAACCAGGTCACGTATGATTGTATACCTCACACACTTTCGAATGAATTGAAAGACACGAGTTCAAATGACTTGAAAGACGCGAGTTATAAGTTAAAGAGTGTGAACATATCTATAACAAATTTTCTTAACAAATTCAACATAATTAGTTATATGCATGTACTACTTTGTTTTCTTTTTCTAGAAGCAAGGATATTGACCACAGTCCGAGCATCTGCAATGCTCAAATCTTTAAAGACTTTTTACTATTTCATCAAGCTTTTGAAAAGGTTTTAACCATTGGAGTAAAAGCTTTTCAAAAAGATTTTTGGCAATAACTTGACAAACTTCAAGCTTTTGCAAAAAACTTTTCCCTGTTTTTTCCCTCTCTATCATTCTTATTATATTATATTTGTTTTATCATGTTAAAGCTTAACAAAGACTTTTTACCATTACAGTTACAACTTCTAAATGACTTTTCAACAGGGAAGATATAATTACAAAGTGAGTAATTAATAGCAAAAAGTCTTTCAAAGCTTTAAGCATTGTAGATGCTCTAATAGAGTAACATTAATCCATTAATAAGGTGTTACAACTCGTTTACTGCATCAATGTGGGTCATTTCGTGGTTTTTGGTGGTATTAGACAATAACAACAATATGTCTTATTACACTTGTAAATTAAAAAGAAACTGCATATAAAATTTAATTATATGATTCATATATGTTTAATATTATACATATTTATATGCAAAACTAATAAAAATATGATCCATTTTAAGTGAAGGCGATGTGCGACAACACCTATTGCACACATTTTCAAAACCCCTCTGATCTTATCAATATAGTATGATTGTTTTGATCCTAATTAAATATACCAAATCATAATCATTCTAGAATACATTATGATAAAAAGTCATTATAATAGCCTTTAGCCCAAAAAATTTACATATCACTATAACTTATTTGATGAGCCATATATGGACTTAATTAACTATCATTAACACGAGAGGATTTAATCTATTAACTAAACTTTCTAATTTGCATGGTTTTTTAGTAGTTGAATATATCATATTTGATTATTATAAGATTTAAGTAAATATAAGAGCTGGTTTATAATTGGTGTGTTAAGATATCATGCATACATGACTCACGAGTTATAGAATAATTTGCAGGCAAATAAAGAAGAAGCCAAATGCGACTAAAAGAGCATTCTTTTCTAGAATTCAACGCTCAGCAGCAGCTAGTCTGAAGTGCACCACATTTTAACTTTTTGGTCAAGTTCTAGTTCACCATATATGCTTCTATATATTATTCTTCTTCACTCTTAAATTTAGACTCATTAAATATCACAAAACAAATAATCTTAACACACACAAACAGGAACATATTATGGCTTCCTTCATGCCATTCACTAACAGGAATCTTGATATATTTTTGTGTGGTTTGAGGCCAACAGTTGCCATTGTTGACGACCTTGTCGATACTTTGAAGCAATTCTCTTTATTTACTGAAAGACTTGGTTGCATTCATTCTTCCATCTTCAAGAGCATCCATGGCAATATGGTATATATATCTCAAAAACCGATTTCTGATTAGAGTATATATAGTTTGTTTTATAAGCAAGTTTATTGTATGAATCATTTTTATATATGTCCTTCAGATTGTATGGTATGGAGCATGGATCAAGAGATCTCACGACGACAAAGAAATACTCCGCGAAGCACTTGTAAGTTGAACAATAATAGATGCATGGACGAAATTAGAGCTAGAAGTGAAAAAATTGAAGTGAAAAATAAGTTCGCTTTTCACCTATTGATAGACTAACTAAACAATAAACAGAACACAATGCATTGAGCCCAAGTGCATTTGAAATTCAGTATTTTTTACGAAAACTAGCACTACGAAACAAAATTCTATTAATGTCCTGTGACACTGCATAACCCCTCGTTCAGTCATTTAATGGATCTAAACCAGCCAAAAAGCAAATTACATAAAATAAGAATAACTTATTGTTTTGAGACTTCTTTTGTGTTTTTTAAGCAAGAATGTCATTTGGAAAGATTCCAGTTATTGTTATTTCATTTATATTCATGTTTTGAGACCTAATCTGTTGTCATTTTCCTGGTGTCAGTTTTCGGCATTGACCAATCTACAAAGCATGGCCGTGTTACTCGACCATAACTTCATGGCCGCCTACGGTGGTGAATCAAGGGACGGGTCTACAGCCGCAAAGTTCTCAACTGGCGATACTATTTGTTTTAGCTCAACCCATCTTTTGTCTAACACCAAAATGAACGAGCAAGACTTTGTGTACACGTGTTATTCGTTATTTAGATCTTATTTTTATAAGATGGATGGGGCTATTGCTGGCGTGTGCTTGAAGTGTGAATCTTCGCCTATCATGATTAACTTTTACGTGTGGAAGAATTTGCAATCGTGTTATTCGTTTGCACTAAAAGAAGACCATCGTGAAGAGTTTTATAATTGTTTTGAAGATGCTACGGCGTTCATGAAGTACGACGTGTTTAAAGTTGTGTATGTAAGTGCAGACGATGTATCAAGTTTCCAACACTTTCCTCCTCATAAGTTGTTGGAAAACCATGTAACCGATGTTTTTGAGGATGAGTAACATGAGCATAGTTAAGTAGGCCATTTTGTATGTTATTTTACTTTAAAACAGATTTGTTCAGTCAGTTCAATCTAATACTCTAAAGTCTAAATTAAACACCGAAAAGTATATAGTATGTTGCATATATATACCCAATGAATGTATCGACCACGTACTAGTAAAGACTGAAACTAGCCAGTAATCACATAAGTTCGTTGGTAATTTTGTGAAAAATCAAATAAAATCTTCGACCTCCAAAAACGATTTTCAAGTTTTGACCAACACATTAAAGGACATAGCTTGGAGACTGTGGACGAGTTAACGTGATGAATTTGCACAGCTCGGTGTGATAAGAGTGCAAACACATGCGTGGTCTCTCCATTTTTTCCAACTAGCTAAATCAACATCCTTCTGAGCTAGTTGTGTACAAACTCTTATACACCATGTCATAATCTTAACCCATTATTTCTGGTGTCAATTATGCAGATTATATTAAGCTTTATTACACATTGAAGCATTAGCATTACATAAATATGGGACTTCTTGTTCAGTATGACCCTATATGATTTAGATTCATTTTTCTCATAACTTTATAAGAAATCACCTCTTAAGCTTAAGTGGAATTCTACCATCAATCCCCATTTATTTACAATAAAACACAAAAACTAAATACATCAATCTTAAGGACGATCAAATTGGGCATGACTTCTATACATAGTTAATGAACTCGAAAAGTTATCCAACCTTAAAAAGAATGTTGAAACGTAGAGAGTTTGAAAAGTCGCTTAATTGTCCCACATCGGTGGAGGTTGTAATTAAAAGTTGGTATATATCTAGGAGTATATATAATTGTGTCGAATTTCAGTTTTGAAAAAATCCTCAAAACTGAATACCCTTTTTGCTGCCCAAAACATGATCGCAAAACATACCCTCACAACAGACGACCTAGAAACCAAACGTCCCCGAACCAAGCTCTTGATACCACTTGTTGGAAAAACTCAACACATACACAAAAGTTATCGCAACTGTAAAGTAAACGACATGTAATCTTGCTCCCAAATGATCAATATCTATTGAGAACGAAGGAAAAGAAAATGGTACAAGGACCCCTCCCCCCTCACCTCTTTATTGTAGAGATGAGGGGGGAAGAAAAACAACCCTAAAATAGTTGAAGTTGGCTGCTACAAAGGAGAAAACAAAACGCACGAATGCTCGGACTAAGCAAACGATTATCACCCTATATATAGTAGTTACATGTCAGTTATGAGTTCTGAATAATGCATGGGAACCGACCTAGCTATACTCTTTCCTATTTGACTAAAACATGAACCAATGTTTCACTTAACCCCCTAAAGAATCTAATATGTATACTAATATATATAACAGACGCCTCATCAAACTTACGAATTGCGGTGGTGCTACCTCGCTAATGAACCTTGCCATTCTTGAGCTTGCCATTTTGTCTAGAGAGATGGAGTTTATATGTATGTTTGTTTTCTTAGAGGGTGAAATGTTGTGTATGAAAGTATGACATAAACATTGCAATGGGTATGGTATTTATAGGGAGCATAAAGCTTGGGCTACTTCCAAGAAACACCTTATGTTTATTGCTGAAGTAGTTTAAGTAATTTCGGTTAATTAAGTCGCCATTACTACAAAGAGCCTCAAACACACACATAATATACATATGTATAAGTAGTCGTGAATTAATTAATTTCGAGTCTCATATTGTGTTCGTATATATAATAAGTCATGAAATTTGGTGGCCTCGTCGGCGGTGGCACTGTCGCAATCAGCACCTCTCAGACTCCCTAAAGTCGGCCCTGTTTATTGCAAATCCATTTAAACCTTACAAATTATTCTTTTTATTTTATTTTTATGCATGTCCATTCGTATAAATCATGTTATTACTCAATCAACTCATGCCACGTGGCCGATAATCATATTACTAAAGGCATTCACTATAGTGGTTTATGAAAATGTTTGCAAATGATGAAGAGGTCTAAAAACTTATAAATCATAGTGAACATCTGTTTCAAGCTTGTGTGTCAAGAAGAGGTCTAGGACGATATTGAACCTTTTCAAAACTTAATGAATTTAATTATGTGAGATATTTATAAAACTTGAAAAGGTTTATCCATAGTGTGGATATGTTTATAAAACGAAAAAGTTTATAAATTAATGTTATAGCACAACTATAAACCTTTGAAAAAGTTTACCACAATGGATGATCTAACAAAATCTCTTTATGTTCACATGATTTGTTAAATAGTTGCAGATGACATTATCACTTTTATTTATTTATTTATTTGATCTCGAGTATAATACAAAAAAAATTGTTTTGTTTTATTTATTTACTAACCTGTATAAATCACGGGTAGCTAATATCAAGTTGCTCGTAAGAACATAATTTCAAACAAAAGAAATAAGTAAAAAGTAAATTCATAAGTAATTTCTTACATACTATTTCATTATAATCTAAAAGTAATCTAAAATAAAACAACCATTACAAATGAAAACTCATGATCTGCTATATACAACAACTTATTGGATAAAGCAATGATATGGCCAATCTTTGAAACTTAAAATAGATGGTTTCCTTTGAATTACATTGCTTTAAAGTTGTCCAACTTCTGAGTGATGTAACGAAAGCACATTTTGTAACACTTTAGCATACAATGATGAATATGTGGAATTATAATACCAACCATCTTTTTTGGATTCATAGGAAATTAAGCCATGACACTCTTGTCGGCTTTCTAGCATGCAACACAAAGTACACCATTTGTTTCCTTTAAAGGAAATGGATTTGCTAACCTGGCCATGTAATTGTAAACCATCATTCAACATCACTCTATATTTAGGAAATCAATCTTTAGTATTTTCAATAAGAGAAAATTACCAAAAGAGGTCAAAAAACTAAAGTTGGTTCATTTTTTATACACTTTTAGCATCTTTTCTCATTTTGGCCATGCTCAACCTATTAATTGCTCGACTCCATTCATATTATGATACGTGTCAATTCTACAATCTTTTCCTGGCACTAAGTGTCACATCAAATCTTTATGCAATCTACTATTTTGTTTGTTTATTAAAAGTCGATATTCAACCGAGCGGTCTTTCATTGACAGTCTTTCAACCGAGGCCTACTTTTTACTTTGGAAATTGGAAAAAGGTACAATGATTTGACACAAAAGATTTTGATATCTTTTTATTAGATTGTTTTTTTTCTTTTTTTTCTTTTTCGACTTTTACGTTTCCATAACAAAAAAAAAAAAAAAAAAAACACAAACACACACACAACACACACTTACACATTGGAATACGTGCATGGCTTAGATCAAAGAAAACATCACGAAACTTTTATAAAAAAACACACATACAACAACATTAATAACCCGTTTTTGTGGAAGACGATTAGTTCTAGACCCGATCCGATCCCGATTCACAGTGTGTGGAACACGATTGATGTTATATGATAATGGCTTCTAGACAAGTAAGTAAAATGTGCGATTTGCACAGTAACACACACTTCTGTTTTAATGTTTTTGATTTTAATAGATTGTTTTCGATTTGAACAGTAACCCACACATATTATTTGATTATTTGAATTTTTTTAGGGTTTTTAAATTTTTTTAGATTATTTGAGGTTAATTGTGGTTATGGTTTGCTTATTGTAGGTTTTATTATTTATTTTGCATTATTGTTGTTCCGAAAGCGATCTGCACAATAACCCACATTGTTTGCTATTTTTTTGTTGGATTCTTTTATTGTATAAGCCATTTAGTTACTATACATGTTAGGGTTTGCTTATTCTAGGTTTTATTGTGGACACAGGTTTGAGAAGACCGACTATATTAGGGTTTGCTTATTCTGCACAATAACCCACATTGTTTGCTATTTTTTAGTGTATTTGAGGTTCATTCATTGTGGTTATGGTTTGCTTATAGGGAGATCATATCTGAAATTTGGACACTTGCATATCTAAAATGTGGACACTTGCATTGGGAAATACCTCATTATGTAGGAAAATTAATATAGAAGTGTAACAAAAAAATACCTCATCATGCAGTCATGCCTAGTGCCTTTGTAACATTTATGTAGTTATGCCTATAACCGCATCATGTATAAGCTTTTCATTTAAGAGATCTAGTAA